>JAMPIV010022534.1:0-125000 GCA_024509875.1 Oreohelix idahoensis
TACTGCTAGCTGTACAGTTTATGCAGTTGAGACAAACATTATGTAAGCATACTGCACGCCATAAGGTTTTTTAACGTCTTGCATAAGACAATAAATCAGTCATATCATAAAAGACATCTACCTCATCGACAGTTACCCACCATCACTAATTGTCCTTCTTAGTATATGACATCTGCTTAATATCAGCCATGTTCACCAAGGTATTGTAATAAATCTAATCTCTTTTTACAATCATTATTTGATGTTTCTGGCTTTACTTGTCAAGAAATGGAAAGTACAATCTTACAAAGCCATTCATACTTTTGCGATAAAATTATTATTAATAATGCATCGGATGAATTTAGTTCTCCATCTTAATACATTCTGGAAGTGAATTATTCCTTTAAAACAAATGGAGCTTTAAAATATTTTCTTAGTATACCCAAAAATTAGCCCATATATGCTCTACAGCAGGGGTCGGCAACCCAGGAGCTTTTGGAATCTACTTTAGTAAGCACTGAGCCCTCTAAACATCTACCTTAAATATATGTGTGTTCGCTTGTGTGTTTTTGTGTAATTTTAAGCGGTGGTGAGAATAAGGGGGGATGATGAAACTTACAAAGAAATGATCACGTGACTATCTCATGCAGTTTACAAATATATTTCAGTAGCCAGCTCAACAGTTTTCACCGTGAATGCGGAAGAAGTACCTTCGATCCCGGTGACACCGCCATTTTAAATGCCGGTGGGAGAGGTCTAGTCCGAAATTTCCCTGGTTTAACAAGTTACCCCCACTTTTTCTCCCACAGTCGCCTAATGATCTAGGAAATCGCCACCTTGGATCTACCGGTAGATTAGAACAGAGCTGTTGCCGATCCCCGCTCTACATAGGGATCCCCCGTGTACACGGCCATTGAGGCATATTGGGAATATGGTGTTAGGCCCATATTTTCTCGACCATCGGCACACTGTGGTCAGCATCACGCCGGCCGCCTTAACCTTCCCAGAAGTTGCTCTGGTACCCAATGCTTGAGGCTGTGTCGACCCCAGAGCCGTTTGCGGTTATAAAATATCGCACCTCAACTGGATATTGAACCATGGACCACCGATCTAGGAAGCCAGTGCACTAACCACTGTGCTCCCGCGGCTCCACGCTCTACATAGATATGCTGTAAAATCCATTCAATGACCAACAGGGGAGATAATTCATCAAACAGATTATAATCAACAAGGACATCAAGGGATGATAATTCATTCACATAGATAATATCAATGACACTCAAAAGGAGATAAGTATGTTGCAAATGCAAGTAATACTCATTCTTAATATCTAAGTCACAAGATGGATATATAACACAAAATGTTCAGTTATACAAGTGAATAATAACCAACTAAAATGATAAATACATATAATAGAATGTACCTTCTAATCAGCATAATTAATTATTTATATCATTCACACACTTGGTTGTAATTATGCAAACTTAGTTCACTGACACCTAAAGGTCTTTTATATTTAGACATGCGCCTTAATATAACCGACTAGGTTGAACGGTACGCGCCTCGCCAAAACGAGGCAAACGTTTATTTAAAAAAAAAAAAAATAAAAATATTCTTCGTGAGATGGATTCTTTCATGACAGTCTTTGGATTGCATTGTCTGGGCCTAGTGAGTTCTAGTGTTAAATACTCAAAAAAAAAAAAACCAGGAATTTAGAGCAACTGAATTTTTTTATTGCTTCGTTCCGGAATCTATAGTGACTGCTTCAGCTCCGTTCCGACTCAAATTGTTATTACTCTACTTTTAAGATTAAAAAATGCATATTGGAACACTGAAAATGAAATGATTTTTTCAAGATATTTCAAACAATTTAAATGTCATTTAAACTAGAACCGCTCGTGTAGTTTCCTCTGGTCTTTGATGAGACACAGAAAGAATAGGCCTAATGGTGGTAGGCTACTATCGTAAAAGCCGAAGGAAATTAAAATGTGCATGGGCCTAGCTACATCATCATGTAACACACGCAACTCCATCTCTTCTCTCAAACGATTCTGTAAGCTGTATTTTAATGGCCAGGAGCGGGCATGAAATTAACGTCAAAATACAAAAATGATGGATTTTGGGATTAGTCCATTTTCTGATACTTTAACATCTCCTGAATCTAAATATAACAGAATTAAATGTCAAAATGCACTCTAACAATATGTATTTTGACTTTGAAAAAGGTATGGTACAAAGATATTTTCTCAAACTCGAGAAAATAAGCCTAATTGGACCTAGTTTTTCCCATAGCAACCAAGCTTACACCCCTACATATTATACATCGTTGGATTCGTCAAAATCTGCACTTTACTGTAAGCAGGTCACTTATTTCGGGATTCCAAATGCCAGATTGGAAATTTATAATTTCCAGGTCAACAAAAAGGGTTTCCCCTCGATTCTAAATTTTTAATTGGCTGTTCGCGTTCACGTGACCGGCAACAATATGGCTGCGTGTTTACGGAATCTCAGTTTTGATTTGTTATTGATGTGACAATGCCTAAAAAAACGAGATGCTCTCGTTACCTCCAACTGGAATAGGCCAGAGTTAGAGATGGAAGCAAGACTTATCCTACACTGCAGGTAAAACGTACTTATTGTGACGATATAATGGTAAAAACTGGGACATTACTACTCAGGCAAGGAATGTTGAAATAAAGCATAGCGGACCATTTGTTCGATGTGGCCTTTGACAAGAATTTAGAGACGCAGTAAACAGGAGTAAGGGTTAGGCTTGGTGGTTGAAATGAAGCAGACAGGACCGTCTGTACGATAGTTCCTTAGATTAGAATTCAGAGACGCAGTAAAAAGGGCTAATGGTTACGTAAATGTATCCTAAACCTAACCTAACGACGTTGGCGACTTACTGGGATGACATCTAAGAAGACGGCCCACAGTGACTCATTTCAACCAGGTTTAAGAATCTTAACCTAACCCTAAACCTTACGACGTTGGCTACTTACTGGAATGACATCAAAGAAGGCGGCCCACTGTGCTTCATTTCAACCACCAGGGAGTTACATGAACTAGCTATTACGAGTAGTAGACAGTCAATTAAAAATCATCATGTTTTCCTGAGTTTACAGAATAACGGGTGACTTCTCATAATTCAGTACATTATCATGATTCTTGTAAGCATAGTGCATATTTGTTTCCTCAATTTAATGTTTGTTTCTTGTGTATTTTTATTAACATGTCTTGTCACAGATGCTTATGTGTTATTTTAAAAATGCCTGCCAGACATGTGCAACAGCCGGTTCTTGGTACCAGAAGAAAGATTGGAAACTTCATCAAATAGAAAGTGAAGCAAGGCTGTCATATACATTTTGAAGGTATTTACTGTTGAAACTTACTTTAAGTTTCCCCTTGCCTAAGCATAGACATTCATGTAATTTATTTTGATTTCCATAAATATCAAGTTTAGAAACATATTTCATGACTTACATGTATTGTTTTGCTTCCATTGTACTTAAAGACACAGTTTATTAATGCTTGTTTACATCTTTATTTGAAATTTTACTAATGTGAACATTTACCTCTTTCTAGGAAGTTCAAGTGTAATGGAAGCTGAGGCAGGTAGTGATTTGTGAAGCTGTTATCTGACGCGACATATATTTTGCTACACCGTGTAAAGTGATTGTGATAGCAAAGCATTCAATCAGATCATAGCAATTAAACCATAAGTCCCTAATATTGCTGAATTTAATCAAGGACCTGAGGCTGCTATATTTTTCAAGAAAGTCCTGGGGCTGAACAGTGGAAAAGAGGCTTGTCGACTGGCAGGAGCAAGAAAGCGTTAAACGTCTGGTGCTCAGCTCTAAAATGGCAGAAAACTGCACTAAGAAAATGAAGGACATTTAGCACAAATCTCAACAGAAAGCCACACAAGAAACTGCAGAGGAAGCTGGATATGCTGCCGGTATGTTCTGCATGACTAGTAAGTTATTTTATTTTGCTGCAGTATCACATACTTATTTAATTATATTCTAATTATATTGAAAAATGTGATTTTAAAGAAATCATTATTCTCATACTAATTTTCTTATAACTTCCACACTTATGTATTAATTGACAAGAATAGGAACATATATTGCCCATAATCTTTTAAAACTTTTTATGTGATGGATTTTAAGTATCTGATCAAACTTATGGTTAATTGACAAAAGTAATGTAAAATTTAGTAAAATTTGTTACTATTTTTAGACACTATTTTCAAAGTCCTACAGCTTTTTTTTTGTATTAAAGTTATCAAAAATCCATCACTGGAAAAGTTTTAACATATAATGATAAACATTGTGTTCATATTTGGTATTCATAGCTTAATAAATAAAAAAGCTTTAGCAAATTGAAATAGAACAAAGAATCCAATATTGCTCAGCTCTAAAACGGCAGAAAACTGCACTAAGACAAGGAAGGAAATTAGGCACAAATTTCAACAGAAAGCCAGATAGGAAGCTGCAGAGGAAGCTGGCTATGCTACCAGTATGTTCTAAATGACAAGTAAGCAATTTTTCATGGGCAATATTACAGACTTATTTAATTGTAGTCTATTTATGGAGAAAAATGCGATTTTCTCAAAATCTAATTTTCTCATCCTAATTTCCTTAAAACTTCCACACTTATGTGTTAATTGACATAAAAATTGGCACATATGCTGCCCATAATCTTTTAAAACTTTCATATTGCTGGATTTTGAGTATCTGATCAATTTTTGATTTATTGCAAAAAGTAATGTAAAATTTATCAAAATTTGTTACTTTTTTTAGACACTATATTCAAAGTCCTACAACTTTTTTTGTATTAAAGTTATCAAAAATCCACCAATCGAAAAGTTTTAAAATATAATGATAAACATTGTGTTCATATTTGGTATTCATAGCTTAATAAATAAAAAAGCCTTAGCAAATTGAAACAGAACAATAGAATCCAATATGGCCGCCGTTTCTATGGCAACCAGTAGTGCAGTGCCATAAAGCTCTTCATTTTTCGTATCTAGTATTGATATAGGTTAAGTCTGTGCATTTTCATTGAAATCCAGCAATTAATAACGAAAATAGCATTTCAGGGTAGCTCCTCCCCTTAAAAAAGAACTGGGTTCACTGGCTATACACGTTCATTAAACAAATGCAATGTAAACAAATAGGCTCACCCTATATGCATGTTTTTAAACAAAACAAAAGAAAACGTTATTTCCAAGAATTGCTAAAAACTAAAGAGACGGGATTTTTTTTTTAATGTATAATTTAATTTGCACTAGTGTCTGGAGGATAATTCCGGACAGACGTTTAATTTGTTAAATTATTCACTGCGGAGCTTCCTGTTACCGTAATCTAATATGTCAAAATCAACAGTAGAAATTTTTTTTAAAAATAGAAATAGAACAGTACGATAACGCAGACAGAACTGATGTAATATTTAACCAGGACTGAGCAAAAGTGGCTGTATTTTCTGGATTGTCGTTATTTATCAGTGCTCGTGAGTTCAAGCATGCTCCTTGCACAGAATAAGAGGATGGAAATTGTGAGACAATATAACAATAACCGACAAGTGCCAGTGGAACAAGAGATGAGAAGAAAACGATGGAGATGGATAAGACACACATTGAGAAAATAAAATCCGTTGATAGCATTACAAGACAGTCCTGGTTCTGGAATTTCCAGGGTAAGAAAGGTAGAGGGAGACTTAAAAGGGCATGGTGAAGAGAACTGAAGAAATAAATGAAAGGGTTAAAGATGGCGTGGAAAAACCTAAAAGACCTAGAATGGTTGGTGCAGAACAGATATTTGGAATGAAGTAGTTAAAGGTCTATGTTCCATGGGGAGCTAAAGTGCAATGAATAAATATAAATGATGGTGGTGACAATGACAATGATGATGGTGACAATGACAATGATTATGATGATGGTGACAATGACAATGATTATGATGATGGTGACAATGACAATGATGATGGTGACAAGGACAATGACAATGATGATGGTGACAATGACAATGATTATGATGATGGTGACAATGACAATGACAATGATGGTGATGGAGACAATGACAATGATGATGGTGATGACAATGATGATGGTGACAATGATGATGATGGTGACAATGACAATGATGACGATGGTGACAATGACAATGATGATGATGGTGACAATGATGATGAAACCCAGAATGTAAAAAAAATGTTTAGACAAGATCCGAATTCGAGGGATAGCTTTTGTCCCCACTCATGGTGACAATGACAATGATGAGGATGGTGACAATGATGAAGATGATGGTGACAATGATGATGATGATGGTGTCAATAATGATGATGGTGGTGACAATGAAAATGATAATGATGATGGTGACAATGATGATGATGGTGACAATGATGATGATGATGACAATGACAATGATGATGATGGTGACAATGAAGATGATGGTGACAATGATGATGATGATGGTGATATTATGATGATGATGGTGACAATGATGATGATGATGGTGACAATGATGATGATGGTGACAATGACAATGATGTTGGTGACAATGACAATGATGATGATGGTGACAATGATGATGAAACCCAGAATGTAAAAAAATGTGTAGACAAAATCCGAATTCGAGGGATAGCTTTTGTCCCCACTTTATGCGCCGCAAAGCATCATGAGGCTGATAACGATGATGCGGGTGAAGATAATAACGATGAAGATGATGATGAAGTCGTATTTCCACCATTAACCTTCAGCTCCCAAAGAACTACAGACCTTCAACAAACGTAAGCCACGCCCTCCTATCACGTGCCATCAGCTCAAGGTCTTTTTATGTCTTCCTCGTCTTTTTCATTTCTGACACCAGTTCTCTTCTCCACGCGTTTTTCAGCCTACCCCTCTACCTCCTTTACCCTGGGGGACTCCAACACAAGGATTGTCTTGTAATGCTATTAACCAAGTTTCCTCAGTATGTATCTTATCCAGATAAACGTCTTCTTCTAATCTCTTGTTCCACTAGCACTTGTCTGGTTCTCGTAACCGGGATTTGAACGCGTTGTATTTTAACTGTTGTAACGATGACGAGAGAGGCCCCTCACGACATAATTTTTCACCAATAACCCCTATGAGATATTCATGAAGTGCTGGTGATATTCATGGAGTGCGACACCGCGCATTAAACGGTGGCACGGGTTCGAGACAAGAGCAATAAATGGCTTCTTTATGACTGTGATATCTATCGGAGGATTGTCTGCCGAGGTTTTATAGAGTTTTTGATGTTTAATGAGAGAAAGGAGCGTGAACATTGTTTGTTTCGGTGAGAAAAAAGAAAAGTGAGCAGTTTGAGCTATGGTGAGAAAATGGAAACATTGTATGTTATGATGAGAGAAAGGAAAGTGAACATTGTATGTTATGATGAGAGAAAGGAAAGTGAACATTGTATGTTATGATGAGAGAAAGGAAAATGAACATTGTATGTTATGATGAGAGAAAGGAAAATGAACATTGTATGTTATGATGAGAGAAAGGAAAGTGAACATTGTATGTTATGATGAGAGAAAGGAAAGTGAACATTGTATGTTATGATGAGAGAAAGGAAAGTGAACATTGTATGTTATGATGAGAGAAAGGAAAGTGAACATTGTATGTTATGATGAGAGAAAGGAAAATGAACATTGTATATTATGATGAGAGAAAGGAAAGTTAAAATTGTATATTATGATGAGATAAAGGAAAGTTAAAATTGTATATTATGATGAGATAAAGGAAAGTGAACATTGTATGTTATGATGAGATAAAGGAAAGTGAACATTGTATGTTATGATGAGATAAGGAAAGAGAACATTGTATATTATGATGAGAGAAAGGAAAGTGAACATTGTATGTCATGATGAGATAAAGGAAACACTGTACTTTCTTATGAGAGAAATTAAAGTTAAAATTGTATGTTATGATGAGATAAGGTAAGCGAACATTGTATGTCATGATGAGATAAGGAAAGCAAACATTGTATGTCATGATAAGATAAAGGAAACATTGTATGTTGTGATGAGATAAAGGAAAGTGAATATTGTATTTTGTGATGAGATAAAGGAAAGTGAATATTGTATGGTGTGATGAGAGAAAGAAAAATGATGATTGCATGTTATGATGAGAGAAAAGAAATTGAACATTGATGACAAAGGAAAGTGAACATTGTATGTTATGTTGAGAAAACAAAACGTTGAATGTTATGATGAGAAAAAGGAAACATTATATGTTATGATAAGATAAAGGAAAGTGAGTATTGTATGTTGTGATGAGATAAAGAAAAATGATGATTGCATGTTATGATGAGAGAAAAGAAATTGAACATTGATGACAAAGGAAAGTGAGGATTGTATGTTATGATGAGAGAAAAGGAAAGTGTATATTATATGTTTTGATGAAGACAAGGAAAGTAAACGTATGTTTTGATGAGAAAAAAAGAAAGTAAAGATTATGTATATATACATATATATAAATGTGTGTGTGTGTAATTTGATGTAATGGGATGAAACAAATCGTCTGGAAGATAAAAAAGTTACGAATAGGCTGCGTGAATTCCAAATCCTCTAAAACCTGAAAACATATATGATTTTATCATAGTAGACCTTCAGAGAGCTCAGTGTTTCTAAAGTAGATCTCCACAGCTCCTTGGTTGCTTATCGCTGACTACGATCAATGTAGGGTCCCACAGACAGAGTGAAAGACAGACTGATGAACAAGCTGGGAAAATGACAGGAATATAATGCAAATAAGGAGAAGAGTTCGTGAAACTAGCCCAGACAATTTGTTATTAAATCTACGTCCGTCTGCAGAAGAGAATGTGAGGTTTAGATCCCAGGAAAAGCTGATTAGTTCAACCACTAGCTTAGGCACATGGGAGCATATATGGCAAAAACAAATTTACTTTTCTTCGCAAAATGCTGAAAAAATAATACATGATTTATCTGTATCGGGAGAAATGTCAAAGAACAAGAAAAAAAAAAAAACCAGGAAAGAATGTATGAAGGAAATACGAAGGATTTTCTTCAAGTCATTTAAATCGTTATCACCATCAGCAGCAGCATTATTTCCTCTCCCGTTCTTTTATGGTGCCGACAGTGTCACTGGTCACATTGCTGGATGCGTACGCCCCAGCTTTCATGTGCACCTGTAGTAGTGGTTTCTGCAGTAAATGTCTTTTTAATGATATGGTCGCCAGCCATATTTCTTCTAAGCTGTGCTCGTGTGCGCGTGTACACAGTTTATGAAATCAGCGCAAACACAAAACTGAACTCCGTACAAGAAATTAAAATTTTTAAAAAAAATATCTGCTTCTTCTTCCTCTTTGGCCCCAGACTTCCATATTAGTAATTCTAATAAAAGCAGAAGTCAGATCAAGGTCCCTAACATCTTCAAACAGTTTTTCGTGTAGAGAATTAGGTTGTTGCCATATGCTGCCATCTTCTAATAGCCAAAGTAAAGATGAAACTTAAGAGATATACAGCAATACATAGCTATAGACAATAATTTAATGTAGGACATCTAAGAAATAAAAAAACAAGAGATACATTTACAGTCTCAATATCCAGCAAATACCAAGTGCCCCAACAGCTGGAAGATGTAGCCAATACAGAAGACCACTGGCAGCAAATCAAAGCTGTATGGAATGAGACATGTGAAAATATACTGGGGAAAAAATAACCACAACAAAAAGCATGCATAACAACAGAAACCATCAATAAGATAAAAAAAACAGAACCAAAAAAAAAAAAGAAAACAGAATTAAACAGAAGCACAACCAAAGTTCCAAAGCTAAGGCTCATGAAGTGTACACAGAAGCAAACAAAGAAGCATCAAAAGAGACAAGAGGAAACATACTGAAGATGCTGCGGCCCATAAAAATATGAGACAACTGTATAACAGCACAAAGAAGCTAACAGGAAAATGCAAGCAAGCAAGTTGCCTCATAAAAAACAAGAATGGAAAATGCTTAGCAATATACGATAGCAAATAAAGAGGTGTACGGATATTTGGAGGACTTTCTCAATCGATCAACTCCACAAAATCACCAGACATCAGAAGAAGGGCTACAAATTAACCGTGAAAGACCAACGAAGGAAGAAACAAAGAAAGCCATTGTCGTGAAATTCTACATCCACATATATAAATTAAAACATAAATATAAGGCCTAACAAATAAATTTAATAAAAGGGAAGAAGAATGGTAAAGAACAGTGCTGTCACAATGACTGTACTCGAAATCCCCCCTGTGTTCTCCTGCGTCTGCAAATTGTAACGTTTCACGTTGATAGTAAAGCCTTCTGCAGTATACACGCGTTTCCCAAACACACTAAAAAGTGTACTCCATTTCTAAGAAAAACCTTGAAATACGCAAGTTGACCTAGAATTAAAATTCCATTCATGTCTTTTTCTACATTATGTTACCAAAAACAAAAGACAGATGGACTAAAGATAGAAAGAAGGGAGAGGCAGAAAGCAGGCACAGGCAATACTACCACAGTCGCGCGATACACAATTACTACCATCACGCGTGTAAGGCCACAAGCACTAGCTTTTTTTTAAATCGACAGTGATAAAATTCACTACCCATACCAGAGTTAGGTTTTAAAATCCTGAAAAACGCTTATTGGGAATTATGACATTATACTGGTTTACGTTTGAAAACATTACAGTACCCAGACAACACCTCGTATTCGGAGTAAACAGGAGGTAGAAGAAAGTGCATATTTTGAACGCAGCCACTTAGCTCTATTAAATATATATATTTGGGTTCTTTAGGACTTGCTGACAAAGTATATGTAAAACGTTACGCAAATAGTCTAGGAATTACCAAATTATAGCCAAAATAAAATCGTGAGGGTGTCAGACAACACTAGAATCAGAATCGCTCAGTGGCAGAATTTCACCCCACCACTGTACGGGAAATGAGTCTCCATGTTAACTCCTATTTGATTGGAGCGCAACAAATGTAAGGCTAAACACGATTAGTCGGACTATAAATACTATCTTTCGTTGTCAGGGGAAACGGGAGTAGAAGTACTTTTTTTCAAACGATTGGGTAAACATGGCCTGATTGGTTAGAGCTGCGAATATACTCAATTCAGAGCGTCTGTTCCATGCCACATCTTGTAATAAACTTACTACAGAATCAGTGTGTTGAGCACCAGTGCATATTTTTCTAAATAAAAGCCTGGGACATCGGCAGATCGAAGTTGTGCTATATTCATTGCCATTCAACGTCACTGTGTATTATTTCCATGAATTGTGGTAGGTTTGAAATATTTGAAATCTTTTTAAATGAAAATTGAATGTAAATTGATAATTATGTCTGTATATATGTGTGGTTCAGTAGCGAACATGAAGTAAAGCCTATAGTGCTCCAGCTTGAACAGAAGGTGTCGGAGGAAAGTAAAACTACATGGAATTGCCAAGCAGTACACTGACACCTAGATTATTGACTAGAAAGAAATAATGCTGGAATTGCAGAGGCGTGGTGACAATTAAGGAGGAATATACTGGTGTAAAGTATTTCAGATGAAGCTGACAGTTGGCCTAACGCTCTGAACACAGTGTTTGTTTTGTATTGTGATCAGTGTAGAAATAGAGTATAAATTAGTTCTGAAGTAGGAGGTACAACCTTCTTGTTTCAGGGACCGTGGTCTTAAAGTTATTGAGCAGCACCTGGTCAGAGCTTTGCTGAATCCAGAGTCGGACAGCATACTCCGTGGTCCATATAGCTAACAGTGAGGTGGCTCCAGAGCACAGGGGAGCAATCGAGCAGAGGAGTCTTTTCCTGCCGCCATCACGAAAGATAAGCTGATGTGGCCAGCTGAGCTCAACATTATGTACCCCAGCTTAAACTGACAGTGTAAAATAAAATTAAGAGGGGAAATTAATTGTTTTAATGCCAGGAACTGAGAACATCTCCAATACTAGTTCCAACAGAAACAAACTATTGAAGTCATGATGACAAATACCAACAGAGCTTGAAAAAACAAAACAAAACCAGTATTCCTCATATTACCACTACACAACTGACACACATAGGATACTATTAATAAAATATGTCACTACAAGATTCATATTGATAAATTCTGTACATATAACTTGTAATTAAAATTGATTGTGATTCCTGGTTCACTTTGTATTTGAATCAGGACACATATATATTAATGACAGCACTGAATACATATTGATATTTGAAAAGTTATCAGTGACTCATTTAAGATATTCTCATAGAGTGTTATATGTATGTGAGTGTCACAGTGTTGTCAAGTGTGGTGGAATAAATTAAATTGTTTATCTGTCTGTTGTTGTTGTGACTTACACTTCATCATATACATACCCTAGACATTCAACGTAGTCATCACTATATTCCAGAATAATTCTGACTGAGGCATAAATATGTGGCAGCAAGTAAGGTCATCTATAATACACTACCCTTATTAGATATAGATACCTTCACAGCTGATCTCAGTCAGTACACTAAGTCCCCTATAAATATTTATAACATCCCACTTTACCACAGCCATAAAGCTTCAAGAGATGGAAAAGCGGATGGTCCAGATAACATTCCAGCACAGGCAATCAAAGCAGATATTGACACTGCTACATAGATTTTATATAAATTACTTGGTAAAGTATGTGAAAGGGGAGAAATAACAGCAGAACAGAAGGAACGATATCTGGTTAAGCTGCCTAAGAAAGGAAACTTACGAGAGTGCACACATTTTAGAGAAATAATGTTACTATCAGTGCCAGGAAATGTATTAAGCAAGATCATCCTTGAGAGATTAAGAGTCAATAGACAAGCAACTGTAAGATGAACAAGCAGGTTTTAGACAAAACAGATCCTTTGGAAAAAGAGAGTGACGCTGGAGACAGATAGGACACACACTGAGAAAACCTGTTGATAGTATTACCCGGCAGTCCTTGTTCTGGAATCCCCAGGGTAAGAGAGGGAGAGGAAGACCAAAAAACACATGGAGAAGAGAACTGGAGACAGACATGAAAGGGATGAAGATGCCATGGAAAGACCTTGACCCTGTTTGTTGAAGGCGTATATCCCTTGCGGTGTTGGAAGGTGGCAGTATAAGATTATCGATCTGTCAAGATTGATTTTACAATATTTAATGGATTTAATCCTATCTTTAGGGTTTCCAACGTTTTCGTCAAGATGGTAGAGTCAATAACATCAAATGCTTTTTTGAAGCCAGTGAAGACAGCACTAATTTAATTAACCATCGTCTACGTTTTAAGAAAAACAGTACCATTCGTGGAAAAGCTCTACAGAGATGGAAATAGCCTCAAGCTGACTACTGCTTTCTTTGAAAACATTCAAGTAGACGTCTGAGAGTGTACGAAGAAGAACAAGAAGAAGAAGAGGAAAGAATATAAATATAGATCCAGTAGTCGCAAATGATGATGGAAGCGTAAAGTAGAATCTTATTGTTGATACCATCTACTCTAGGTGAGCTGCTTTTTTTGTTTTAAATGCCAAGATATATTTGGATATTCTGTGATGACTTGAGTGTCCTGTTAGAACAGAAATATCTCTTAGAACTGTGCTGGTATGTTTAGTGTTGCAGAATTGTTTTTTTAATAACATTTTCCCTCGTTTTAGTGATGCGCGCACTGTTCAACCTGAACATCGTTGTTCCACGGTTATATTAGAGCGCATGTCCAAATATAAAAGACATTGTGGTCTGGTTTCCCAGTGCATGGGCTAAAGTGTCTCTGTATGAGGTGGATAATCTCTGATTTGAAATAGCTACTAAAATGACGGGGGAAGAGAGGGAAAAGTAAACATTTTTGTTTTCCATATTCCATTAACCCACTGCAAGAAGACCAGCAGCAGTGGTGAGACCCCACGCTGTGTGGAGAGATACAAAGAAACATTATGATAACGGAGAAAAGAAATTATGAATATTGTTTTGTTTTATATCATTATTCCAATTATTTTCACACTCCCGGCCTATCCTAGAGCCCACACTCAAACTCCGCCTCTGACACAAAGACATGCTGACATAAAGGATGTTATTAAAGATGTGTAAGTGTCATCTTCATTAACATAGGGAGATAATTTGCTTGAGAGATAATAGTTTTTAGGGGATAATTTGCTTCAGAAATGATAGGTTTCCGGGGAGATAATTTGCATGAGAGATGATAGGTTTCCGGGGAGATAATTTGCATGAGAGATGAGAGTTTTCAGTAATAAACGTGTTATTTATGAAGAAAATATAAGAAAGCGATAGGTGTGATAAAGTGTCCGTGAATGGCTGAAGAATGAATACACCGTCTGTCAAAGGTGACAAGATGTATCAATAACTACATAGGCTGACACCCTCAACACTTGACACGTTATCTGCTAGAAACATTGTGGGCCATACAGGCAGAACGACGGGCACTCACTTGTCAAACATCTTCTGGAATCACTTATTTCCAGACAGCGTGACAGCAAAAAATGTGTTCCCGGACGGGTTGTCGGCCGAAATAGAGCGACATATGGACATTTAATAACATTTGTCGAGGGTACATCTTTTGTCACGATGTCGAGTCTATTTTGGGAGCGATGCAATCAGCGCTTTCCCCGTACCCCCCCCCCCCCCTTTTTTTTCCTTTTCATAATCAAATATACATATGTAATAATAAGAAGAGCTGTTCAAAGCGTTACGACATGAGGCAATTTGATCCTCAAAAGTTTTCATCTGTCAGGGAAGTGTTTCGCCCCCTTTAAACACCCCCCTCACACATCCTCTGAAGGGGTGATCCCACCTGTTTCATGACTTCACCTGTAAAATATACAGTTGACATTCCAAAATCCGGCAACCTCCGGACCTGAGGAGTGCCGGATTGTTGAAAATGCCGGATTTTTTTTTTTTGGGTTATATATGCTGTATATATTTAACAGAAAATGACTACCTGTACAGTCCTTTAAAGAAAGAAAATTAAATGTTTACGTTTTACACCACTTCTTTTATTTGCTGAATCCATAATGGGGCTATACAGCAGCAAATAAATGATAAAATGAGAATGAATGAGCAGGAATGCCTGTTAACACGTGCAAGCAAGACCCAAACAGCTGCATCAAAACATAAACGGCTCCAGAAAACAGTGGCGCGCCAACGAGGTAAATTAAAAAAATGCGCTCCGAAATCCATTCCGGAAAACTGAAGGAACCGGATTATCGATGGCCGGATTTTTGAATGTCAACTGTACAAGTATTATTCCAACTACGAGTAAGTAACCCAAAATAAGATGGAAAATAAGTATGTTGTGCTCCTTACTGCTGCCATTCATCTTTCTCCTGTGGTCATTGTCACGGGGTTTACTCCCCTTGCTCTACAGTGATGGTCCAATAATCGCCAAAATTCAAAGTATCTACTGAGGGTCTTCAAAGACCTTTCGCTCAAGATTACGCTTGGCAGAGATGTGAATTGAAGAATGGTGTTTCAATTCTAGGGAGCCTCATAGGAATTTAAGAAACCATGTACTACGGCTGATAGGATCCAGGCCACGTAAACTTTATATCTTCCCTGACCTTCTATGAGTAAGGATTTTGCTCGTTCTGATGAGCCCCAAGCTGATTCAACTCCGTAAAATATTACCTTTAATAGCTCTGTTATAAGTATTTAAATGACTGGGACATACGGGTGCAGTTCACTTAAAAACATCAACACAAGTGGAGACTAAAAAGTGTATTTTGGTACAAAAACACAAGTGGAAACTAACAAGTGTATTTGATACAACAACACAAGTGGAGACTAATACGTGTATTTCCCTATACCTGTTGAAAAAGTGGATCTATAGCCGTGGTATCTAACCCAGGAGCTGTTGTATCCACTTTAGAAACACTAAGCTGTCTAAAGATCTAATAGGCAGATACTGCCGTTGAGGAGTGAAGTGTTAGAGACCTCACTATACTAGGTCCAGCATCAAGAGGTGGGGGTGACCAGTTCCCTTCCTCGCTGCCTTTTCCTTCCCTAACTCAAGTGCAAAATCAGTTACCCGTTTACAGCTGGGTAGACTGAAGCCGTGTCGATACCGCCAATTGATCCCGGCACCCGTTGCCGCGAGAGGCCAGCGCTCTAACCAATCTGCCAATCGGACGCTTTAAGATCTGGTTACAGATCTACCAAAATAAAATCAAGGCTGCGGTCATCTTTCAAAGTGTTTATAATTAGAAAAAAAGTGCAGCCTTAAATTGACCTCTCATCTCTGACATACGACCGGATTCCTGCAAGTCCATGCACGGAGCGGTGGGACATTTAAGCTAAATGACATTTTACCAAAAATATTAGCTTCGTAGAAAAGACAATGTTGCGTTACTATCTTATCCAGTTGACCGTGATGCTATCACAAGAACAGCTATGCTATGGACCCCTGAAGGAAAGCGAAAGAGAGGACGAATAAAAACGACTTGGCGGAGAACTGTAGAGGCCGAGATGCAAAGAATAATCCCCACTGATATTACCTTTGGGTGGTCTATTGTTCGGTTTCGTATTTTGGTTTCTTGGTATGTATTGTGTACATCCGGTGGTGGCAGTCATTTCCTTCCGGGCGCGCTCGTCCGTTCGCGGGCAGCAAAAGTGTTAGGACTTCGATGCCTTTAGGGAAGTACCTAGGTTTTATTATTTTTATATTTATTTAGGTTCTTATGTGTCCTATCTGGCCTTCGCTTTCTTTCCATTCCCTGACGGGGGCGTTGTGGCCGTAACGTTGGCTATTTTCTTTGTCTTTTGTCGTCGTAAGACGAATCACCTTTTTTCGATTTATTTCACACACATCCAAAGAATGATCAAGAGCTGGGGCACTGCACGAAGGATGGCTGCCGACCGAGCAAAGTAGAAGCAGTTTGTTGATACCCTACAAGACGCCACCAGGCGTGATGGCCACTGACTGCTTTGACAGTTTGCGGCTAAAGATCAAAGAAGAAGAAAAATGTTTATCCAGTTCACAAAGAAAGTATTTTTTTTAGAAAGCGAGCTCGTGGGTTTTCACAGAGAACACGGAAAAGTAACTTTAATTGGTAATCTTTTGCCTCCGCTAATCCACCGTCTTGGTTCACCCTGTTCAACCTAATTGTCGGTTATAGTTAAGGTATTTACTGTCATTTTATTTTCAGTCTTGTGTTAAATTCAAACACCTATTGTTATTTTCCAATGTTGATCGTGACGATTTCTGTAAGGATTTGTTGTTTTCTTACTTTTGTTACAGGCAGTTTTCACATGCCGTATTGTTTGTATTATTATATTGTTTTTTTTCCTTACAATATGAGTAGTTAGTAGTGTTTTGTTTAATGTGTGATTCTTGTGTTTTTATAATAATGTGTTTGTTTTTGTGAATTAATTATTAGGGTGTTTTGACTATTTTCTTTCATTTGTTTTTCTTAAATACCCTACTATTATTATTATTACTATTACTATTATTGTTATTACGATTTTAACTGTTATTACGCGTACTCGAAGAGGGACTTGGGTATGCTCCACCAGTGAACATGGGGTGGGGTACAACCAGGATAAAAGGAAATCAGGCCATGGAATCCTGTGAGTAGCTTTAATCCTGTGGGTAGCTTTAATCCTGTGGGTAGTTTTAATCATGTGGGTAGCTTTAATCCTGTGGGTAGCTTTAATCCTGTGGGTAGTTTTAATCATGTGGGTAGCTTTAATCCTGTGGGTCGTTTTAATCCTGTGGGTAGTTTTAATCATGTGGGTAGCTTTAATCCTGTGGGTAGTTTTAATCATGTGGGTAGCTTTAATCATGTGAGTAGCTTTAATCCTGTGAATCCCGAGCTTCTAAATGTCTGTAGAAGACGGCTGCCCCGGAAATGTTCTTAGCTTTAAACATTAATTCCCATTCGGTTACCAGAGATCTACCACATCAATCTCTCATGGACTACCGGTACATCGAGGTTGGCCGGTTTCACAAACACTCTTGTAGCCTTTACAGTACACCGTAGATTTCTTAAAACTACAGCAATGAAATGAAGATAACCTTTCTGTCATCTCGCTTCCTTATTACTGTTTGCGGAAGTGACTGTTTAAGAATGCAAATTATTTGTCCTTAGTTAGGTTTCCTTGTGTTTCTTGTCTTCATAATGTACTTGGTGGTTGATGAATCTTCCACTTTTCATTTACTTATACAGCATCTGTAAGTTTTTGTGTCAGTTGGTTCTCTATCTCTCTCTTTTTCCCTCTTTCCACTCTCTATCTCTCACACATACACACACGCTGTCTCTCTCTCTCTCCCAGTCTATATCTCTTTCACACACACTATCTCTCGCTCTCTCTCTCTCTCTCTCTCTCTGTTTTGTTGTTGTTTAACTAGACTGCTGAGCTTCTCGTTCTTTTGCAGCCAATAACATGTTGAAGACTCCTTGGTATTATCTACACAGTTGGAAGGAAGGAAGGAAGGAAGGAAGGAAGGAAGGAAGGAAGGAAGGAAGGAAGGAAGGAAGGAAGGAAGGAAGGAAGGAAGGGAAAAAAATAGATAGATGGTCAGATAGACATAGAAAACTAGATAGATAGATAGATAGATAGATAGATAGATAGATAGATAGATAGATAGATAGACAGACAGACAGACAGACAGACAGACAGACAGACAGACAGACAGATAGACAGACAGATAGATAGATAGATAGATAGATAGATAGATAGATAGATAGATAGATAGATAGATAGATAGATAGATAGATAGATAGATAGATAGATAGATAGATAGATAGATAGATAGCAAAAGAAGACATAAAGGCAGATAAATTAGATATACAGAAAAAAATTTGTATTTAATTCCCATTATTCCGCTGACCCCATTCTGTCTCATATATATGCCAGGAACACTACCCTTGTCGGTCTGAAGTGTTTACAGACAAATTGGCGGGCACACAAACCTCTTTGTCGACAAATTCAGGTCTGCACAGTGCAAAATATAAATAGACTATTCCTCACTGCAATGGCTGTCACGTTTCAGGCTTTGGCCTACTGATCTTCAAACTCTAAATGTCCAGGCCAGCCAAAGCAGAGTTTGTTTACCTCAAAAAATTACGACCGCGTTGCAATAATTAACCACTTATGGCCACGTGGCGGAATTTCGCCCTCGTTAGAACCGTGACGTTGTAATCCTATCAACGAGTCCTTGTGCAACTTAGATGAACTGTTGTCGGTGTAAAAAGGATTGGCGCCAACATTTCACGGTGTTGTCAAAAATAAAGAACTATTTACTGAGAATTAAGTGCCCTATATTGCAACGTGAATGTTTCTGCTTAGTTTAAAACGTTTGTGGCCACTTTGAAGATATCACTTTTAGTTTTCAATGGTTCTCATTCTTTTTTTACCGAAGCACCCGCGTGAAAGGTTCGCCACGTCATTAGATAAAAAGGGGTAAAGGTAGTCCCATAGTAGATACAGCCGTAGGGGAGTGAAGTGTTATTACGAGGACCAGTGATTTTATGAAGCTGATTTGTCCTGAAGTTGTTTCAGATAGCCGATGTGAAGTATTAGAGAGATTTCTGTGTTTTTTGTTTGTTTTTTTTTTGGTATCACTGTGATTATACATGGCCTTACCATCGTTGTTACGAGATTTATGCATATACTTCTTCCTTCTCTTTCCTCGTTCGTCCTGAAAAGGACGTTGGTTGCGTTGTGTCCGTTTACAGCGAAGCTGCGATATTTGCGCCTTTCGGCCGACACATCCGACTTCAGCACAGCATTTTTGGGACCAGGTTTGCCTTCCCTCTTCGATCCCTACTCTCCCAGCCAGACTGCAGTGATGCAGCATGTTTCCAGGACCACCACTTGGAGGTGGAGTAGGGTCTTGGTCAGCTCTGGTTCGTTGACCCTGACGCAAGCAGTCAAGCTATGAGTCGCTGACTGCATTCATCTCGTTTGCTGCGTCTTCGGTCCCGTGCATATACAAGTGTTGGAGATTGGACTTTGTGTTCCAGTGGACCTATGTATCATGTGTCATTCCTTAGAAAGCGAGCTTAATGGTAATAGTGTATGTTTGTTGTTGTAAGGTCTACACACTTATAGATCTACCTACACACATCCCATCACACTGCTGTTTAACTAGGGCTGCTGAGTGTGACGGTATTGCCTCCCCTGCTTTGCAGTAGTGGTCCACCAATTGCTAAAACTCAAGAGTATCTAATACGGGCTTCAAAGGTATCGACCTTCGCATAAGATTACTCTTGGCAAAGATGTAGATATAAGGGTGATGACACTTCTATTACAAAGGGAGTCTTCACAAGATATTCAGAATAAGCGAGAACAATACTGCTTTGTAATGTTAACTCTGTAATTCTGCTGACGTTTTTGTGAAGGATTTAAGCACTTATTACTTTCAGCTCGTTTAAGCTCCTACCCCTGATTTACTCAGTGGAATTCTATTATTCTAGTATAGCTCTGTTTAGAGTGTGTGTAGTAATTTGACTGAGACAAACATGCAGTAACTTTAAAATGATTAAATCGAAGTTAAATTTGTAACATTACAAATAACAAAATTTAATAATCACTTTAGGTTTTAACAGTTGGAAAATAATTTGAATAGTTTTGGATCAAGAAAAGTTATCATCACAGTCTTTAGGGAATGTGAAATGTTACAAGAAGTTCAAGTGGCAGCATAGATTTGAACTTAGCTGCCAATGATGGTTCTGCTCCTTCTTATGGGTTGGTTCTTTTCACTCTGATCACGCTCGTCTCTGATCAAGGTTGTCGGGGGTAGCTCGTTTCCCAGAAATGTCAAGGAGAGTCTACCTCTCGTACCGTGGGAAACAGTTTGGTCTTCTTCTACCTCTCGTACCGTGGGGAACTGTTTGGTCTTCCTCTACCTCTCGTACCGTGGGGAACTGTTTGGTCTTCTTCTACCTCTCGTACCGTGGGGAACTGTTTGGTCTTCCTCTACCTCTCGTACCGTGGGGAACTGTTTGGTCTTCCTCTACCTCTCGTACCGCGGGGAACTGTTTGGTCTTCTTCTACCTCTCGTACCGTGGGGAACTGTTTGGTCTTCTTCTACCTCTCGTACCGCGGGGAACTGTTTGGTCTTCCTCTACCTCTCGTACCGTGGGGAACTGTTTGGTCTTCCTCTACCTCTCGTACCGTGGGGAATTGTTTGGTCTTCCTCTACCTCTCGTACCGTGGGGAACTGTTTGGTCTTCCTCTACCTCTCGTACCGTGGGGAACTGTTTGGTCTTCCTCTACCTCTCGTACCGCGGGGAATTGTTTGTTCTTCCTCTGCCTCTCGTACCGTGGGGAACTGTTTGGTCTTCCTCTACCTCTCGTACCGCGGGGAACTGTTTTATCTTCCTCTACCTCTCGTACCGTGGGGAACTGTTTGGTCTTCCTCTACCTCTCGTACCGTGGGGAACTGTTTGGTCTTCCTCTACCTCTCGTACCGTGGGGAACTGTTTAGTCTTCCTCTACCTCTCGTACCGCGGGGAACTGTTTGGTCTGCCTCTACCTCTCGTACCGTGGGGAACTGTTTGGTCTTCCTCTACCTCTCGTACCGTGGGGAACGGTTTGGTCTTCCTCTACCTCTCGTACCGTGGGGAACTGTTTGGTCTTCCTCTACCTCTCGTACCGTGGGGAACGGTTTGGTCTTCCTCTACCTCTCGTACCGTGGGGAACTGTTTGGTCTTCCTCTACCTCTCGTACCGTGGGGAACTGTTTGGTCTTCCTCTACCTCTCGTACCGTGGGGAACTGTTTGGTAATGCTATATTAATGTGTGTCTTATCCATCTCCAGTGTCTTCTTCTCATTTCTTGTTCCACTGGCGTTAAATGAGAGACCTGATGCGACAGATGTCATTGATTATGTTGAAACTATGTCTAAAAGCTGACGATTGGCAACGATTATCAGCTGAAGAGTCCAATCAGTTTCTCTTTAAATTTGTTTCACAATATTTAGCAACCCAATGATAATACAGTCCCTACTTTTCTTCCGACTGCACGAGCGGATAGAGAACTCGCTCTGCCGCATCCGATACTTAGCCGTAAGGCTCAACCTCTACAACCCTCCCTTTGTAGTGTTTTTTTTTCCCCCTTATAACAATAGAAATGGGAATATCGTAAATCTGCAGATATCATTTAGACTCTAAATTATTTCGTAATTAGCTGATAAATATTTTACTAAAAATCAGGGATGTTGAGCCGTGGAGTCGGTCATCTTTAGTCCGGGTCAGTAACAAAAAGTCCGGACTCAGACTCCGAATTTTATGCCATAAGACAAGTAAAAAACGTTCCTCGGAGTCAATAAAACAACTTTTTGTCTTTTAATCTATGTCCCGTATTGTTAATTGAGAACTCCACTGTTTGATATGTCTTAAATCAGGGTTTCTAAGACTATTGTTCACAGACCCCGTGAGTTGGCATGAATGGATTATATGGGTCTGTGTATATAACTTAAAAATTTAATTTAATTTTCAGTAGAATTTTTTACATGGAAAATTATCAGATCTTTGCATTTCAAGAAATGTTTTTTTTTCTATTTTACAGATTTATTTTTATATATTTTTTTATATTTCAGAATGACTATATGTAAGCTTAACGATTTTTCTTTGTAATAAAATGTGTTATTTGTGCACAAAAAGTTTAATTAGGCATCTATATACATTTTGTTCAATAAGTGCTCCTAGCCTTCACCGGACATTATAGAGGTCTATAGCCTTCACCGGACAATTATAGAGGTCCATAGCCTTCACGGGATAATCATAGTGGTTCGTAGCCTTCACAGAGACAATCATAGGGGTACGTAGGCTTCATTGGACAATCATTGGGGGTCCGTAAACTTCACTGGACAATCATAAGGGTCTGTAACCTTTACCGGCCAATCATAGAGATTCATAGCCTTCACGGACAATCAAAGGGGTCCATTGGTGCAAGACAGGTTAAAAACCTATGTCTTAAATCAGTGTTTTCTAAACGTACAATTATCGCTTACTCCTTAAGAGAGTTTAATCTTACCAGCTTACCCTTCTCATGTATTGTTTAAATTAATTGTTTTCTGCAGCTAAAAAAATATATGTATATGATGAAATTAAATAACAAATTTTGCTGTGCGCTCATTGAACCCCTCGGTGATACGAATACCGCATTTTTAGAAACACTATATGGGATAGCAGAAGTCTGGCATTTTCGGTTTCTTTTGTAATAAACAAAGTCATTTCTATGTGCAATATCGAGATGTTCCAGTAAATGAACAGAAATAATAAATACAGCAGAAATGTAAATATTTTTTCAAGGTTTAAAATATTTTAGATATATTACGTTTCAATCATAAATATTTAAAGTAATTAAAACCCAGTTTTAAGTCGGCATTGCCTCGTCTTAATACTGGTTTATTCCATCATCTCTTAGGCCTGTTTTGAGGTAAACACGTAAACACGCCTATTTTGAGGTAAAGACGTTAAACATTTTTGGGTTACTAGTTAAAAGGAAAGAGATATCACATTAAAATACAATCTTACTTTATGATCCAAACTGTTAACTGTAAGATGTTGTCTAGGATAATAGATTAAACTATTTTATATCGATTTATGACCTTAGATCAATTTCAGCCAAAAGTAGAGATGGGTTAAAGCAGTACTCATGCAACGATATTAGGCAATAATATAGACAACGTTGGACGGGCAGACAGTCATATCTAAAACGAGAATAATAAAAGGCAGGAGATGGTTTCTTGGCGCTGGGAAATCAAAAGAAATCAAGTCCAGCATACACGCAAAAGAAAAGAAGAATCATCAACTCAAATGTCCTGATTGAATTATTGTATGTCTGGATCATGGAGACAAGAAGAATCATCAACTCAAATGTCCTGATTGGATTATTGTATGTCTGGATCGTGGAGACAAGAAGAATCATCAACTCAAATGTCCTGATTGGATTATTGTATGTCTGGATCGTGGAGACAAGAAGAATCATCAACTCAAATGTCCTGATTGGATTATTGTATGTCTGGATCGTGGAGACAAGAAGAATCATCAACTCAAATGCCCTGGTTGGATTATTGTATGTCTGGATCGTGGAGACAAGAAGAATCATCAACTCAAATGTCCTGGTTGGATTATTGTATGTCTGGATCGTGGAGACAAGAAGAATCATCAACTCAAATGTCCTGATTGGATTATTGTATGTCTGGATCGTGGAGACAAGAAGAATCATCAACTCAAATGTCCTGGTTGGATTACTGTATGTCTGGATCGTGGAGACAAGAAGAATCATCAACTCAAATGTCCTGGTTGGATTACTGTATGTCTGGATCGTGGAGACAAGAAGAATCATCAACTCAAATGTCCTGATTGGATTATTGTATGTCTGGATCGTGGAGACAAGAAGAATCATCAACTCAAATGTCCTGATTGGATTATTGTATGTCTGGATCGTGGAGACAAGAAGAATCATCAACTCAAATGTCCTGATTGGATTATTGTATGTCTGGATCGTGGAGACAAGAAGAATCATCAACTCAAATGTCCTGGTTGGATTATTGTATGTCTGGATCGTGGAGACAAGAAGAATCATCAACTCAAATGTCCTGATTGGATTATTGTATGTCTGGATCGTGGAGACAAGAAGAATCATCAACTCAAATGTCCTGATTGGATTATTGTATGTCTGGATCGTGGAGACAAGAAGAATCATCAACTCAAATGTCCTGGTTGGATTATTGTATGTCTGGATCGTGGAGACAAGAAGAATCATCAACTCAAATGTCCTGGTTGGATTATTGTATGTCTGGATCGTGGAGACAAGAAGAATCATCAACTCAAATGTCCTGGTTGGATTATTGTATGTCTGGATCGTGGAGACAAGAAGAATCATCAACTCAAATGTCCTGATTGGATTATTGTATGTCTGGATCGTGGAGACAAGAAGAATCATCAACTCAAATGTCCTGGTTGGATTATTGTATGTCTGGATCGTGGAGACAAGAAGAATCATCAACTCAAATGTCCTGGTTGGATTATTGTATGTCTGGATCGTGGAGACAAGAAGAATCATCAACTCAAATGTCCTGGTTGGATTATTGTATGTCTGGATCGTGGAGACAAGACGAATCATCAACTCAAATGTCCTGATTGGATTACTGTATGTCTGGATCGTGGAGACAAGACGAATCATCAACTCAAATGTCCTGGTTGGATTATTGTATGTCTGGATCGTGGAGACAAGAAGAATCATCAACTCAAATGTCCTGGTTGGATTATTGTATGTCTGGATCGTGGAGACAAGAAGAATCATCAACTCAAATGTCCTGATTGGATTATTGTATGTCTGGATCGTGGAGACAAGAAGAATCATCAACTCAAATGTCCTGGTTGGATTATTGTATGTCTGGATCGTGGAGACAAGACGAATCATCAACTCAAATGTCCTGATTGGATTATTGTATGTCTGGATCGTGGAGACAAGACGAATCATCAACTCAAATGTCCTGATTGGATTATTGTATGTCTGGATCGTGGAGACAAGAAGAATCATCAACTCAAATGCCCTGGTTGGATTATTGTATGTCTGGATCGTGGAGAAAAGAAGAATCATCAACTCAAATGTCCCGATTGGATTACTGTATGTCTGGATCGTGGAGACAAGAAGAATCATCAACTCAAATGCCCTGGTTGGATTATTGTATGTCTGGATCGTGGAGACAAGACGAATCATCAACTCAAATGTCCTGATTGGATTACTGTATGTCTGGATCGTGGAGACAAGAAGAATCATCAACTCAAATGCCCTGGTTGGATTATTGTATGTCTGGATCGTGGAGACAAGAAGAATCATCAACTCAAATGCCCTGGTTGGATTATTGTATGTCTGGATCGTGGAGACAAGAAGAATCATCAACTCAAATGCCCTGGTTGGATTATTGTATGTCTGGATCGTGGAGACAAGAAGAATCATCAACTCAAATGCCCTGGTTGGATTATTGTATGTCTGGATCGTGGAGAAAAGAAGAATCATCAACTCAAATGTCCTGATTGGATTATTGTATGTCTGGATCGTGGAGACAAGACGAATCATCAACTCAAATGCCCTGGTTGGATTATTGTATGTCTGGATCGTGGAGACAAGAAGAATCATCAACTCAAATGCCCTGGTTGGATTATTGTATGTCTGGATCGTGGAGACAAGAAGAATCATCAACTCAAATGCCCTGGTTGGATTATTGTATGTCTGGATCGTGGAGAAAAGAAGAATCATCAACTCAAATGTCCTGATTGGATTACTGTATGTCTGGATCGTGGAGACAAGAAGAATCATCAACTCAAATGCCCTGGTTGGATTATTGTATGTCTGGATCGTGGAGACAAGACGAATCATCAACTCAAATGTCCTGATTGGATTACTGTATGTCTGGATCGTGGAGACAAGAAGAATCATCAACTCAAATGCCCTGGTTGGATTATTGTATGTCTGGATCGTGGAGACAAGAAGAATCATCAACTCAAATGCCCTGGTTGGATTATTGTATGTCTGGATCGTGGAGACAAGAAGAATCATCAACTCAAATGCCCTGGTTGGATTATTGTATGTCTGGATCGTGGAGACAAGACGAATCATCAACTCAAATGTCCTGATTGGATTACTGTATGTCTGGATCGTGGAGACAAGAAGAATCATCAACTCAAATGCCCTGGTTGGATTATTGTATGTCTGGATCGTGGAGACAAGAAGAATCATCAACTCAAATGCCCTGGTTGGATTATTGTATGTCTGGATCGTGGAGACAAGAAGAATCATCAACTCAAATGCCCTGGTTGGATTATTGTATGTCTGGATCGTGGAGACAAGAAGAATCATCAACTCAAATGTCCTGATTGGATTACTGTATGTCTGGATCGTGGAGACAAGAAGAATCATCAACTCAAATGCCCTGGTTGGATTATTGTATGTCTGGATCGTGGAGACAAGAAGAATCATCAACTCAAATGCCCTGGTTGGATTATTGTATGTCTGGATCGTGGAGACAAGAAGAATCATCAACTCAAATGCCCTGGTTGGATTATTGTATGTCTGGATCGTGGAGACAAGAAGAATCATCAACTCAAATGCCCTGGTTGGATTATTGTATGTCTGGATCGTGGAGACAAGAAGAATCATCAACTCAAATGCCCTGGTTGGATTATTGTATGTCTGGATCGTGGAGACAAGAAGAATCATCAACTCAAATGCCCTGGTTGGATTACTGTATGTCTGGATCGTGGAGACAAGAAGAATCATCAACTCAAATGTCCTGATTGGATTACTGTATGTCTGGATCGTGGAGAAAATAAAAACAATACCTAAGAATTAACAGACCTTCATAAATGGGCGCTTCCGTAGAAAAAAATGATTGAAATGATATAGACAAAGTCACCAATGTGGAACTGATGACAAAAACCAGACAAGTGCCAATGGTACAAGAGATTTTGATGTTGTGGCTGGCGATGGACAAGATACAGTCTAAGGAAACATGTTGATAGCATTACAAGTGTCACGTATATATGTAAATAGCGCAGCAGTGTCCCGTCCACCTTGCTTCCCCATCTTAGTTTTATAATCTTTGCGACGCAAGAACATGCAATTCGCTGACGAAATTCACTGACTGTAGACTCACCATTGAAGCCACGCCTATTTCTTCTGTTTACAGGCTGATGTCGTGGTTGAGTTAAGGTGTTAGAGTATTTCTTGAGTCAGACAATTGTAGTGAAATCGACAATGAGAGTGAACTGACATAATTATAGCCAACACACAGATAATGTGTAATAGGGTGAACTTGAGACAAACCTGGAAGAGGATTCATTAAAGCTATCTCTCTCTCCAAGCCTCAACACACTTATATTATAAGGGGTGTCAGGCACAGAATGTCAGTGGCTAGCGCGCAGTGGCTAGACTCGTCGGCTTCGCGCAGGTGTGTGTCCTTAGTTGTGACGTGCGACGGAACGAACGGAATAATTTGTCTTCTCTTTGTTACTTTCACAATTGCCTCCACGGCTGGCGGAGTTGTGGATTTTAAAGTTGCTACCATAAGTGAAATGGGTTCATTTTCGATACAAGACAACAGGAGGCTGAGACGCTTGGGAGTCATGACCCAAGTGGGCCCGCCCCCCTTAGAGTGTAAAGGAGTAAATCGGGCCGAAACACTTGTCGGACGGGGGGCTTCTTCTGATGATCAGATTGCTTCCTGTTGTATCGCTCTGTAAAGAGTTTCCTATCATAGTCTTAAGAACCACCCGCTCTCTCTCCTTTCTATGGTCAGAAACAATAGTAAGAGCTTGCAATATTAAGTATGGATGAAGGGTCGTGAACAGCGCGTTAATAAATGAGTAAAATTTATTAAAGGTTCTCGAAAGAAGAAAACATATGAAAATAAGTATATCAGCACAACAACATAAGAAAGGCATCAATATTCACATCAGTTAACAAATATCCAATTAAACACCAACGAACAAACACCACACCAACACCAAACCCTCCTGTAGAACACCGAGAAATAAATAAACAGAGTTCCCAATCCTTCCGCTTTTGTGGAACCAAATTCGATAACCCCAGTTAGTGTCTTTGTATGTATATCCTCCTATAGGTGATGAATTACACTATAAATCCACTGTAGGCGCTATCCTTGGACCGTTGGTCACACACTAATCACGAGATAGGCTGTAGATTACTCTGTCTATATTCGGCTGACCGCTAATACGTGTGGAGGTTTTGAATGACCAGAAACACACACAAGACGAGGTCAATTTAGGACAAACGGTCCACTGCGCTATTATCCAGCGCGTGAAATTTTGCCTGCGTACTTGATGTTTAAATCCGGGTTGGCTGGTTTGGACTTTATTTGTGACTGAGCACTCAGTTTAAACACACAGTCTGGTGCTTTCAATTCTGCTGAAGACGCTGGGCTGGTAGATATGCTGGAAGCCACTATGCTCTGACTGGTGATCAAGAGGCGAGTAGGAAACCACTACTGCCAAATACTATTTCAGATATGCTATGACTCGTTATACACTGCATGAGCTCATTTCCCATTAGAGGGATGGGCGTTGAAAAAGGGTTGTACTTCAGGTATAGGTGACAACTCGTGGTGCTAATTGCTTTCAGGAACCGTGAGATCGATGAGAATGTTACGTTCGTCGCCTGACTGGAATCCTGCAGTAGCAATGGGGTATCCTGAAACTGAGACCCAAACAGACAACCTTTATATCAAGCGAACAAT
The DNA here is from genome assembly GCA_024509875.1 of Oreohelix idahoensis. Taxonomy (NCBI): domain Eukaryota; kingdom Metazoa; phylum Mollusca; class Gastropoda; order Stylommatophora; family Oreohelicidae; genus Oreohelix; species Oreohelix idahoensis. The sequence continues at coordinate 29,202 of JAMPIV010022534.1, forward strand.
AAAATTACAATAACGTTACAATAAACAGTTATGCCCCACTATGGGATGTATAATTATTTTAATCATTGCTATGATAGTCTCGGGCTGTCTTTATCCATGTGAGTCGCCCTTCTGTTACTTCCACTCTATCAATTATCAGCATGCGCCCGCATAGGCAAATATATCTTGTACATACATGTACCTGTCAGCAAATGCCCTGACAGCAAAATCTACTACGTCCTCTTCCAACTCAACATACGGGATATCTAACCCTGTAGTTCCAGCTGAGTGGATATGCAATGCATCTAACAACATTAAGTGAATTTACATAAAATACAGCATTAGACATTACATAATAAATGGTATGCGCCCCTTTGGGTCGATACACAAAAGGGGAAAAGTAATAACCTCCCAAAAATTGAATACATGAAAAATGCAATGTTAAAGCTATGATAATTCGTTGTGACTTAAACATAAGATATAATTATATCTCCAGCTGGTGGGTGCTTTCTGGATTGCTGTGAAAGTTCTAACCTGGTGTCTAACTACACAAGTAGGCATATAATAATTTCACACAACCACTAAAATTTTTCTCTCAGAAAGTAATAACGTACTACCTCTTTTAATTCAGGGTTATAGCGCAAGCAAATCACTATCCAGTTTTAAGTGAATAACTTACACCACTGACATTTCCTTAAAGTAATGACGCTTTTAGCTTACTCTTAACCAATGGTAAGCACTGAACGGACTATGAGGTTCTTCGCCTAGTAAGTATCTGTTAGCTTAAGTTTACCATTAACCCATTGTAAACAATAACACCTAGGAGATACCTAACTGATTAAGCACCAGTTAACTAAGGCGGTAGACGACGCTACATTATCACTGAATTAATTACCGGGGGAAATCAACTATAATAATTCAAGTCACACTACTATTAGTTATATATAAAAAGCTAACATGAATATATATATATATATATATATATATATATATATATATATATATATATATATATATATATATATATATATATATATATATATATATATGAATATATATATATATATGAATATATATGAATATATATGAATATATATATATATATATATATATATATATATATATATATATATATATATATATATATATATATATATATATATATATATATATATATATATATATATATATATATATATATATATATATATATATATATATATATATATATATATATATATATATATATATATATATATATATATATATATATATATATATATATATATATATATATATATATATATATATATATATATATATATAAGATATCAACTTACTCCGAGATGACGAGAAATAGGCAACACAATACTAGTCTTTGTGCCCACATCTGCCTTTGTCTCATTTGGTCATCTACGGGCAGGAACAATTTACGAGTGTGTTTGACTGAGTAAAACTGTCTAGATTTATAATCTACCAGAGACGCTAACTCCTGCCACCTGGCATCGCGTATTCCCACGGATGTTCGGAGTATAACGTAATCATGAGTAAGACAAATGTTATTCTAGAGTCTAAATCAGAGACAACGACCGCGAGAAAGTTTCGTAGATAAGACATAATATTATTCTAAAGCTACCTGCGGCGGTCTAGAGCCACAACCAAAATCTCAGAACGAACGTGAGTTTTGTCTCCCTTGAAATCGGAGATAAAAGTGGGTACTCAGATCCCAAAAAAAGTTGTCTCACCTTTGCTCCCGCTAGCGTTTTGCTTCTTCAAAGAAACTATTTCTCGCTCGAGATCAACGCGGCTACGAGCTACCAGCGTTTCCCTTAGTCAGACAACACCAGGTGCAGCTTAGGTAATGTTATCGTAAGCTGACCACTACTGACCAAATGGGGAATTTATAATGAAAGCCAGAACGAAATCAAACCGTGGGTGTGGTCTGAGAGTACGAAAAATGGGACGTGTTGGTAAAATAAAATTATCAGTCAATCCGTGACAGCTGACAAGCGTTTACCTACGTTCGTAAAGGCTAAGATAACAGCCAGCGAAAGCATAATTCGCTTATCATAAATTATCACGCGAGCTGATTTGGCAATTAGCATTGTTGACAGACAGGAGCGCGAGGATAGATAATTGGTTTCTTTGATCAGGGGAAACTCGAGCAGGAGTTCGGCCGCTAACGGTTTGATGTCCAACATTTCAGGGGACTTAAGCCAAGGCAAAAGGGGAGATAAGAAGAGTTACCGACCACATTCGTTGGTCCGTGATTCCAGGGAGGTAATTATCTGATCTATAGCAGAGAGACGAGATCAAAGAGGGTCGGTTCGCTTAGCGACGTCTATGTTTTTGTTCGGCATCGGTGATCAGAAAATCGTCATCTCGGGAGTCAAACGAGTTGATTTTCCTGATATGGCCGAAGGCGCGATTTCTCGCACCCGTTAATGAAATAACAGCTTTTCCGTATATATACTCCGACCTTCCAAAGTCAGTTTATCTAGTCGCTTCAGAATTTTTGGAAATATCCAGCTCGCCATTCTAGAGCCATTGTAACAAGTGGATTATTAGATTCCGTGGAGATTGTTTCATTTTTCTGATTTGCGGTAATATATATTAGCATTTAAGTGATTTAATGTGTTAAGTTCCTCATTATAATTCACTGGGATTTTTCTAAGTGCTAAAGATGGCGTATTAAATAACATATAGCTAATTTTTTCCAGCTGTAATGTAAAGTTAATCACTCGCTATTACCCAGAAAGAGATGTTTTAATTGACTAATAAATACACTAGGCGACTGACTATTGACGGAATATAAATTTACTTCTAATTCATTACGTGTAATTGTGTAAGTGACTAGTGTAATATCATGTGGCGAAACAAATAGCTAGTAATGACAAGCGATATGTGTAAAGCAGTCAATAATTAAATTAACACTGATATTGTGCGCTGAGAGCTTTACCGAGGGGGAGGAGGGGGAAAGGCGAATACCTTAAACCCTATCCGTCCCAGTTGAGCGAAGCGTGATAAGATAGGCAAAAAGACGCGTGCTTTTAATTTAATTAAATGACGGATTGGATAAGAGATCTTAACCTTACGCGTGACAGGATAGGATATTGATATTGTGATTAAATGTTTTGTTTTCTCCTAAATTTAGTACTGATCCCAAACCAGCCTGCCAGCGGTCTAAGTCTAAATACAACCAGTAACAATTCTTAGTCTTTATCGGGTCTTCGATGTTGACCTGTCCGGTCCTCTTGCTTCATCCAGGGAGAGAGTCCAAACTTACAGACATTAAGAATTAATTATAACTGGAAATACAAAATACCCAGATTTTTTCCATTTTCAATTTTATCAGCCTGCTGTGGCAAAATATCTATAAATAACATTGTTCCCGACTACTGGCCATTGTGTTGTCAAGTGGATTTATCCAGAAAGATTTACCCACCAGACATTTCCTTTAACTATTTAAAGTACTAACTGCTGTCCACTGTGAACACTAGATCGTGGTAAATATTTTGCTAACTGAACTATCTGACGTGACATTAGCATATCCAATAATCATTACCAAAGTAAGCGTTTCCCCATTAGGAGGATTAATTATTCGTGGAGGAACTGGGGCTCACTTTGGCGAAGCACAACACTGGATTTTGTTACATGTACCTTGATGATTATGTTCAAGATGTTGTTAAACAACTAGTAGGTAAGCACGATTGAATGTGGCCACAGATTGACAGAGTGCGAGTAAGAGGAGTGAATATCTTTGTATAATCATTGTACCCACTTCTTTTTTTTGTTCGCTAATACTGTTATTTTACATGACAGATTAATTAGGAACTCTGTTCTTTACTTTATCGTCTATTTCTATACCCTATCGTTAATCTTTTGACCTTTTGGGGTTATTAACTTCTTGCGGGATCTTTTCTCAAGAGAGGGGATGACACTTATGGGGTTATTTTCCAAATTATGTAACCTATAATTTCATTGATATATATGTTTGATGTTGTGAGCAGTTTATATGATAATAAACTTTTTTTTTCTTTGATCCTTAGCCGCCGACCATCAAAGCAGTCAGTGGCCATCACGCCTAGTGGCGTCTTGTAGGGCAACAACACATTGATTCCACTTTGCTCGGTCGGCGGTCATCCTTCGTACAGTGTCCCAACTCTGGTTCATTCTTTGTATCTCAGCCTCCACAGTCCTCCGCCAAGTTGTTTTTGGTCGGCCTCTCTTTCGTTTTCCTTCAAGGGTCCAAAGCATAGCTGTTCTTGTGATGGCATCGGGGTCTCTTCGGAGGACATGGCCAATCCAGCTCCAGCGTCTGCCAGCTATGATGGTGTGCATGTCCTCTTGCTTCCTCCGAGTAAGCAGATCTTGGTTGGTGATGGTATTCGGCCAAAAGATTCGGTGAATTTTTCTTAGGCATGTTGTGTGAAAAGAGGACAATTTCGACATTTCCTTCTCTGTAACTCTCCAGCATTCCTCACCGTAGAGAAGCACAGAAAGCACACAGCTCTGATATCATCTTAATTTTGTGCTTGTGCTGTATTGAGAGGACTTCCAGATGTTGTTTAGGCTAAAAAAGGCTGTTCTTGCTTTATTCATTCTGATGTTGATGTCTTTGCCTCTCCTGCCGTCTGGTGTTACTATGCATCCTAGGTATGTGAAGGTGTCTGTCTGTACCAGTTGCTGATTCCTTACTGATATGGGCTCAGGGTTGCTCACATTGAGCGTCATGACCTCTGACTTCTTTAAATTGATGTTCAAGCCCACCTGCTGGCTAAACTTATTAAGTCTATCCGTTTTTTTCCTGGATGTGTTGATGTGAATGTGCTAGTAGTGCAATGTCATCTGCATATTCCAGATCTTCCAATGTAGAAAATGTAGTCCATCTTATTCCTCTTGGACTGCCCTCTGTTGTCTGGCGCATCACCCAATCTATGACTGTTAAAAATAGAGTGGTTGATAAGGGGCATCCCTGTCGTACTCCTGTCTTCACCTCAAAGGTTAGGTTGCTCTGCCCAACACTACACGTCAAGTTGGCATAGAGGCTTTTTATGATTGACACTATGCAGCTTGGAATTCCATAAGCCCTCAGTATTTTCCATAAACTGTCCCTATGTATGCTGTCAAAAGCCTTTTCAAAATCAACGAAATTAATGTACAGCTGACTTTGCCATTCTGAGCACTGCTCTATAATGTTCCTGAGAGTGAATATATGATCTACACATCTTCTGTTCTTTCTAAATCCTGCTTGTTCTTTCCTCAGTTTGTGGTCTACTGCTTTTGTGATTCTTTGTATAATTATCCTGCCTAGTATTTTGCTGGGAACTGAGAGAAGAGTGATTCCTCTCCAATTATTGCAGTCTTCAAGATCTCCCTTCTTGGGCAATTTGACAATTATTCCTTTGTTCCACTCTGATGGTGTTGTCCTCGTTTTCCAGACTTGTGCAAATAGTGGTTCTAATAGTTCTGCTGCTAGCTCAGGGTCTGTCTTAAATAGCTCTGCATTTAAGTTATCATGGCCAGGAGCTTTGCCGTTCTTTAACCCTTTGATTGCTGTGATGATTTCTTCTTTTCGTGGAATGTCTGTATTTACATCTAGATCGTTTTCAGCCTCAGGAACATTCAATTGTGTCTCTGGTGGTTCCTTGTTCAGAGTTTCTCTGAAGTGCTCTGCCTATCTTGTTTCCTGTCCCTCTGCTGTCGTGATGAGATTTCCTTGCTTATCTCTTACTAATGTAATATTGTTTGCACCTCGTTTTCCGCTGATGAATTTAGTTATTTTGTATACTGTGCTTTGTTCATTTCTCAATGCTGCCTCTTATGCCTGTCGAGCAAGATCGTCTAGGAAATTCCTTTTGTTGGCTCGGGTTTGGCGTTTAACTTCCTTGTCCAGCTGACTGTACTGTTCCCTATATAGTTGCTTTAACCTAGGGGACTTCGCTTCTGTTTTCTTTCTTTTCATTTCCTTTCTCAGTGTTATGGTTTTTAATGTTTCTGGTGTTATCCAGTCTTGCTTCTTCCTTTCCTGGAATCCCAAGCATGATTTGCTGCTTTCCTTATATATTGTTGAAATGGTGTTGAATTTCTGGTCTATATCATCAGTCAAGGTCTTTTCCTGACTTTTGGCAAATTGATATCGTTTCTTTATGTCAGCCGCAAAAGCTGTTCTGGTAAGGGAGTCCTTTAATTTGCTGATGTCAAACCTTTTCTGTGTAGTTACAGTTGGTCCAGCCCTTCTTAGTTTCACTTTCAGTTTTGCTACTACTAAATGGTGATCACTTCCAACATCTGCACCTCTTCTTACCTTCACATCTTGTAATGCATGTCTCCATCTACCGTTAATCATGATGTGGTCTATCTTGTTTCTGTCCCGACCATTTGGTGATTCCCATGCTAATTTGTGAATTTCTTTATGTGGGAAAAGTGTTCCTCCAATGACCAGGCTGTTAATACTACAGAAACTGATAATAAACTTAACAAAACTTAATTACTTGTGTTGGTCAGCTCAGCCCATACCCATACTCCATTTACAATAGTTTTTTCACGTGTGTGTGTCTTGTTGTCACATAACTGTGTGTGTGTGTGTGTGTGTGTGTGTGTATAGTTAAACATATATGTTAAATGTATGGAGAGTAGGATTGTCTGTTAACAAATTACCGTCGTAAAGATAGGCTGGACTAGAGTATCTTCTCAACCCAGTGACAGATTCTACCCTTAAACTATTCACTCGTGAAATCTATTTCTCATACCTTAATTCTCACTTAATTACCACTTTGCCTGTTCTATTCAGACGGACCTAATCTAACTTAAATACCTATCAAATTTACGACAGAATGGTCGCTCGTCCGTAGGATTGATCTAAATCTGGAACAAGCACGAATGAATGTCGGCTCGTCCGTAAGATTGATCTAGTCTGAGTCTAGAAAATTGATTAACGTCTGTTACGGTATCTTAGTCTAACTCTAGACAGAGCGTGGTGTTGTTGTCTCGTGAGTTAAGGAATAAAAAAATTATTATCCCCTAGACTAACGTTCTGTTATTGGGCTGCTGACCACACAAATTAGAAATTTGTTTCTTTCCACAACACTTTAGAGTATATACAATAAGATTTTGATGGTACTCCTTGTCGGAGTTATGTTATGTAATAATTTTGTACTACAAGACCGATGGTAGCGCGTAATTGTCTGGCAATCATCAGGTTTCTTTGAAGCAGTAGAGACTGAGCTAAGCTAAGGGAGTGCATTCAGACTACTCGTCAAGTTAATAGCGTCCTCTAACTCTATAAACTGACTTCAGGTGTGGGCGAGTTTTGGGTGGATTTTAAGAAAGGAAAAAAAAATTTCCACAGTAAGTAATAATAGTTTTCTGTTGTTAGCCGGATCTACCATTTTTATGGTTTAAGTCGTCTGTATTAGGAGCCTTGTTGCCAGTTAATAACAGCGATAGATAAGATAACTGACAACGGAAGGAGGTATCACAGTTAAATAAACCGGAATTTTTGTTTTTGGTTTTTCTCGTAATCTGTTAGGGAAGCAGTGTATCCTTTTTCTTCTTTCTTTCTCGCGTAAGTCACAATCAGTTATTTGCCATGGCTGAGCGTGCTAAACTTAGAACAATGCTAAGAGAGGAAGCAAGGGAAGAGGGATTACAAGGAGAAGAAGCGAAAGCGTTTGTTGTCAACGAAGAACTGGCCAGATATGACGCAGAGAAGAAAGAAGCAAAAGCTAGGCAATTGGAACAGAAGAAAATTGAGGCAGAGATGGAAGCTCGCAGGGCAAACGAACGAGAGAAGGAGAGACAACTTGAGGAACGAGAAAATGAGCAACGACGACAGCACGAGTTGGCGCTTAAGACCCTAGAGGTCCAAAGTCGTGGTGCTGCGTCTACCTCCAGCAATGGAGAGCCGTTGTCTCCTCAATCACTCCTAACCGATCAGTCGAGTACTCAATCTCCTCAACTAGCAGCTATGTCTTTCCCCCTGGAACCCTTCCCAAGCCCCAATGAAAAAATTGACTCCTATCTAGACAAATTTGAGAGAATGGCACATCTGTACGAATTAGAAAGTTCGCGATGATGTTTGAAGCTTTCTCGGGCTTTGAAGGGTAATGCGTATGATGTTTACGTAAAACTAGGAAGCAGCCATCAAGACAACTACGAAATGTTAAAGAAGGCTTTACTGGAGCGTTTCGAAATGAACGCTCGCAAATTTTTGCAACTGTTCAGAAACAGCAGAAAAGAAGGAACTGAGACATTTCACCAGTTCTCTTCACGCCTGAAGGGATATTTGACAAAGTGCCTGGAGCTTTTATAGCTTCCTCGCTCCTATGAAGAGCTTGAGGAGTGTGTTCTTACCGAACAAATAAAAAACACTTTGTCAAATGAAACCCGTAGATTTCTGGCTGAACAAAGCGCAGTAAAGCTGGAAGACATCTTGAGCAAGTCTGAGCGATATACCAATGCGCTGGCCGAAATGCCAGGCACAAAACGCAAACCGACAGATGAGCCTTTTCGGAAAAATAATCTAGAGCAGTCTTCCCATTCTTCCCATCACCAGAACAAACGGGAAACTGTACCCCAGAATCTTCCTCATGAAAAAGCAAAATTCTACAAAAACAGATACCCCACCAACAACAATTCTGATCAGCCCAACAGGCCTTCATGGCACCGCAGCCAGAAACGTCAAGACAAGGGAAAGACTCATGCACAAGGGACATCTGATCAGGGCAAGCACACCGGGACAAATTGAATCGGTTGCTTGCTAACAGACTCGCACAGGAGAATTAGTGTCAGTGATTCTCTACCTGAGGGTGAGAGGCCTTCAACGCGAGGAACTGTTATTTTTAACGGGACTTCAACATCTTGTCTTTTTGACACAGTGTTATCTTTTGATTGTATTGTCGCAAGGCATTTGGTCAAACCTGGTCAAGAGACAGAAGAAACCGTCAAATTATGTGGAGTTTTCAAAGGAGATGCACCCATGGCGCTTCCCATCGCACTGGTGGAGATACACTCTGATTTTGTCAGATGTGTTATCAAAGCGGCTATAATGGATGATCCTATCTACCCAGTCATACTTGGGTGTAGATACATGTTTCTTGGGAGACCGAAAGAGCCAATTGTGGCAGCAGTAACCCCAAGAGGTCAAACCAAGAAGGAACAGGAGCCTGAGCCTAATATGTTACCAACGGAACTAAAAGAGGCACAACAAAAGGACCCTAACTTGGAACCTTGCGTTAGGAAACTGCCCATGGCCAAGAACCCCAGACACAACGGAGACATCTTTTCTAAGGATGGCGTATTGTATCGTAGAACGGGCAACCCTGAACAGGGGCATAACCAGCTCCTAGTACCGACGCAGTACAGAGACCAAATCTTAGAAATGGGGCACTCTCTTCCCTTTAGCGGACATATGGGACAAAACGCCACTATTCAGTGAATATCGACTCACAATTGGTAGCCAGGAATGAGAACTGATATTATCAGATACGTGAAATCCTGCGCCAAGTGCCAACGTGTGGCACCCAAGCATTGGACACCCCCAGTTCCCATGCGTGAAATGCCAATAGTGGGGACACCATTTGAACGGGTTGCAGTCGATATTATAGGACCCCTAGAAAGGACTAAAAGAAGGAACAGGTTTATCCTGACCTTAGTCGACACATGCACTATGTGGGCCGAAGCTATACCGCTAACATGCACGGATTCCAAGCATGTCGCAGAAGCCCTAGTGCAGATTTTTACACGGTTGGGATTCCCTCAACACGTTTTGACGGATAACGGATCCCAATACCGTAGCCTGTTAATGGAGGAGATCTTTAAGATCTTGAGGAACCAGCACATCTACACCAGCCCCTATAATCCGGCCGGAAGTGGGTTAGTAGATCGTGTCAACGGAAGCCTCACCATGATGTTACGTAAGCTGGGACAAGAGAAACCTGAAGATTGGGACCTTTTCATTCCTGCAGCCTTATTCGCCTACAGGGAAGTCCCCCAGGCCTCTACAGGTTTACCACCAGCTACACTTTTATTCGGCAGACCTATTAAGGGCCCGCTCGAAGCCTTACTCCGGTCACTGACAGACCAGAAGGCTGATGAGACAGTCGTCTCAGCAAGCAAATATGTATCGGAACTTAAGGAAAGGTTACAACTAGGATGGGATCTAGCAACAACCAACCTTAAGCGAGCACGCATGAAGCACGCTAAACGATACAATAAAGCCGCGAAAGAGAGAGAATTACAACCAGGAGAGAAGGTTTTGTTGCTATTTCAAACCGGAAGCAACAAACTACGTATCGGATGGCAAGGGCCGTTTACCGTCCTTAAAAAGATCTCAAGGACCAACTATAAGATCTCTATTAAAGGAAAGGAAAAGGTCTACCATGTAAATTTGTTAAAGAAATATTTGGAAAGACCGGTGCCTTCCCCCGAACATCTCCTGGCGGTCGCCATAGCAACCGAAGATGAAGAAGATGACGATAGTTGCATGGAATATCCATTGCAACAAACTGAATCTTTCAAAGAATTAAAATTCGGTGACACTCTCTCTGAAGCACAACAGACAGAAACGAGGGCGCTACTGAAACAGTACACAGCAGTTTTAACGGACATTCCTGGTCGAACGCATCTCGCCGAGTTCGATATGAAGCTGACAAACGAGACACCTGTCCGAACCAAAGTTTATCCGATTCCGTATGCTAAAGCTGATAGGCTACGCGGAGAAATAGACAAGCTACGACAAGCTGGAATTATTAGTGAGTCTACCTCCCCTTACAGTTCGAGCCCAATAAGGAAGTTCGGCTGTGCATCGATTACCGTTTATTTAACATTGTAACGGAATTCCAGCCGGAACCACTCCAGAGCGCTTCTGAACTGTTCACCAAGCTTAGCAGGGCAAGAATTTTCTCCAAGATTGATCTTAGTAAAGGTTATTATCAAATACCAGTCAAGGAGGAAATTAAACCTCTGTTAGCTTTTTGCACCAGTGAAGGACACTATACTTTCAACGTGATGCCTTTCGGGTTGCACAACGCACCAGGAGTCTTCACCAGGATGATGACAAAACTTTTAGAACCATTGCACAGACCACATATCCACAACTTTATGGACGACATATTGATTGCAACGGAAACATACGACGAACATATTGCTACGGTCGCTATGCTCCTCAGCGGACTACAGGAAACAGGCCTGACAGCCAGACCGAGCAAATGTTTAATCGGATTTGAAAAGCTTGACGTCCTAGGGCATACCATTTCTCACGGTTCCATGTGGCCAGTTGCCAAGAACGTAGAGAAAATACGTGCAGCAAAAAAGCCTAAAACGAAGAGAGACACATGTTCATTTCTATCACTGTGTGCATATTACCAGAAATTCATTAAAAATTGTAATGGCCTGACAAGCACCCCTTACTGACCTTACAAAGAAGGGGCAACCTGAGAAAGTTATTTGGGATGCTAAGTGCGAACACGCTTTCGTCACTCTCAAGGAACAGCTGTCCGAATATCCAATTTTACGGTTACCTGACCTTACCTTTTATATTGCGGGTCGACGCATCGGGTCAAGGGATCGGGTCAACTCTGCTCCAAGCAGACGACAATAATCCGAACCTGTTATTCCCGGTGGCATACGGCAGCGAAAATTGAATGCACCAAAGCGAAATTATTTGACTGTGGAGTGGGAATGTCTAGCACTTGTACACAGCATCAGTAAGCACCATGACTATCTGTATGGAGTGTCGTTCACAGTACAAACAGATCATGCTACACTGGCGATTCTGAGAGTCAATAACGAATTCAACGCGAAGATCATGCGCTGGGCGTTGCTGCTAAGCGTGTATTCTTTTAAGGTTTAATACATACCTGGAAAAGAAAACGTGGGAGCAGACTTTATGAGTCGGAATTGGAGTAGGGAGGAGGAAGATGAAGATAGCAATAATCCGGAAGATACGGATAACAGCAGCTCTATTTCCATAAATTAGACATGAAAGGGTTTCATATCTTCAAGCCCCGACGAACTGTCACATATATATGTAAATAATGCAGCTGTGTCCCGTCCACCTTGCTTCCCCATCTTAGGTTTATAATCTTTGCGACGCAAGAACATGCAATTCGCTGACTAAATTCACTGACTGTAGACTCACCTTTGAAGCCACGCCTATTTCTTCTGTTTACAGGCTGACAAGCGTTTACCTACGTTTGTACAGGCTAAGATAACAGCCAGCGAAAGAATAATTCGCCTATCATAAATTATCACGCGAGCTGATTTGGCAATTAGCATTGTTGACAGACAGGAGCGCGCGGATAGATAATTGGTTTCTTTGATCAGGGGGAAGCGCGAGCAGGAGTTCGGCCGCTAACGGTTTGATGCCCAACATTTCAGAGGACTTAAGCCAAGGCAAAAGGGGAGATAAGAAGAGTTACCAACCACATTCGTTGGTCCGGGATCTTTTCTCAACAGAGGGGATGACACTTATGGGATTATTTTCCAAATTCTGTAACCTATTGATTTACAAATTGTTTTTTCATTTATATATGTATGTGATGTTGTTTATTGCTCAGCCATACCCATACTCCATTTACAATAGTTTTTTCACGTGTGTGTGTCTTGTTGTCACATAACTGTGTGTGTGTGTGTATAGTTAAACATATATGTTAAATGTATGGAGAGTAGGATTGTCTGTTAACAAATTACCGTCGTAAAGATAGGCTGGACTAGAGTATCTTCTCAACCCAGTGACAGATCCTACCCTTAAACTATTCCCTCGTGAAATCTATTTCTCATACCTTAATTCCCACGTAATTACCACTTTGCCTGTTCTATTCAGACGGACCTAATCTAACTTAAATACCTATCAAATTTACGACAATAAGTCAGTCCTTGTTCTGGATCCCATGTTTAAGAGAGGTAGAAAGACAGACTGACAAACACACGGAGAAGAGAGCTGGAGACAGAAGGTAAAGGGAAGATGGAAACATGGAAAGACTTTGAACTCATGTCATGTGATGGAGGGTGGTTGTTATGTGTTGCGGGTCATGTGATGGAGGGTGGTTGTTATGTGTTGCGGGTCATGTGATGGAGGGTGGTTGTTATGCGTTGCGGGTCATGTGATTGAGGGTGGTTGTTATGCGTTGCGGGTCATGTGATGGAGGGTGGTTGTTATGTGTTGCGGGTCATGTGATGGAGGGTGGTTGTTATGTGTTGCGGGTCATGTGATGGAGGGTGGCTGCTATGAGTTACGGGTCGCACTAGTGACCCGTCATCGAAGCATCATTTATTGATGATGCCTAGATGGCAGGGAGGATAATGTGATTCACTTGCATAGCTAGGCGAGGTTGTCGCACGGAAGGTACTGGGTTCGAGTCCTGGGTAAGCCACTCACGTCTGTTGTTTTTCTATTGTCTAGTTTTCTACTTCTTTATTTCTTACGAGTGCCTGAAAACATACCTTTATGTTTGTCTAATATTTATTTACTGTTTACATGCCTCGGGTTTCCCTTCCTTATGTGTTATAAATGTTTATACAATACCAAAACCTACCGTCTGTCCTGTACTTACTGTTCTTAGTCTTCTATCATTTACTAGACACAGTATTGAGGTCTTTGTCTTGTGTGGACTGACCTATACTGTATAATAGGGGAACGGCAGAAGTGATTGCGTCATAAATAGGCTGGACTGCGCATGGTAAACTTCCGGTGTTATGTGTTACGGGTCGCACTAGTGACCCGTCATCGAAGCATCATTTATTGGTGATGCCTAGATGGCAGGGAGGATAGTGTGATTCGCTTGCATAGCTAGGCGGGGTTGTCGCACGGAAGGTCCTGGGTTCGTACTTCTTTATTTCTTACGAGTGCCTGAAAACATACCTTTATGTTTGTCTAGTATTTATTTGCATGTGATGGAAGCCTTGACCTGAGTTTGTTCACGATATTTACTCCTATTCGAGCTAAAACATGATGATGATGATAATTCGGTCAGTAATGGAGATCGTGAGACAGGAATAGAAAGATAGACAACTTGAATAGCAAGGTATACGCCAGGAAGACCTTGACAAGGTGGAATAAACATATCTCACTTCCAACTTATGTTTCTTATTTCTCCAATATGTTTAAAAAAGGTCCCATATCAGATATTGCCGTAGGGGAGTGAAGTGTTAAAGACTTCGAGAGGAAGGGGGGGAGGTGTGACCAGTTCTCTTCCTCGCCGCCTTCGCCTTCCCTAATTCAAGATTGAGAGTCATGTACCCATTTACAGCTGGGTAGACTGGATGACCCATGTACCTTAGCCGCGAGAGAGCGTAACCAGCCAATGCTAGACTATGTACTTGATCAATCTCTCCATGTTTTTTGCATACATTTACTTTTTGGAGTCTATTTCTGCGCTGCGACATTAATCGGGTTTACAGAGCTAAACATGTTATATGAGAGCGAACAAAGAAGAAGTATACACTGCTTAGAATGTAGTCCCATATCAGAAACTGCCGTAGGGGAGTGAAGTGTTATAGACTTCACTATACTAGGTCCAGCATCGACAGGTGAGGTGACCAGTTCCCTTCCTCGCTGCCTTTTCCTGCTTCTAACTCGAGAGCAAAGTCAAGTACCCATTTACAGCTGAGTAGACTGAAGATGTCGATACCGTGAATCGATCCCGTCACCTTTGCCGCGAGTGACCAGCGCTCTAACCACTCTGCCAATCGGACTTAACTGTATTAGATAAATAGATACATTGTTAAATAAGAGCTACCAAAGAAGAAATATACACTTCGTACTTTATGTCATTTTTAGTCAGTTCATCTTTGGTAGAAAACATCTCTTCACGAGGACTTAGCTCATCGTTAACTTAGTTTTACATACTCAGAGGCGGATTTACTATGAAACTAATGAAGCTTGAGATTCAGGGCCCCAAGTCCAAGGGGCCAAAATGAGTAAAAATTTTAAAGTCCAATCCAGTTCGTTTTGATAAAATGGGTCCCTCTAAGAGTTCAAACTTCAGGGTCTCCAAAATGTAGATCCACCACTGTACATAATCTCTAGTTGTCGAAATATCAGTTCTTACCAACAACAGTTTTCATCAAGTCTAATTTTGAACAAAATTCTTTTCTTCACAATCTTACTTTATCTCACGTCAGGGTACTTGCAAAGTCACAGCTTATTTTTAAATGTTGTATATCCTCAATTGTATCTGTTAGATGTCCTTGAAATAGAACAATAGAATTCAATATGGCCACCGTTTCCATGGCAACCAGTGATGCAATAGCATCATACTCTTCATTATCCGCATCTATGATTGATGTACGTTAAGTCTGTGTATTTTCATTGAAACCCTGTGATTAATAACGAAAATGGCATTTCATTGTAGCCCCACCACTTAAAAATACAAGCTAACTTGCCAATCACTCTGTAGATGTCTTTCATATCCCTTTTTTTCGGAATATCATACTTTCCACTTTTATATTTTTCAGATCACATACCAAATGAGTGCATCCAAAATCTTACGCCCTTTGATCTATTGCGAGAAGAATTTCAGAGGATAATTAATGCCATGTTACCTGGAAACTCCTGTTACGAGAGTTACTGTTATATCAGAAGTCAGCCTTTGAGAAATTAAAAACAGTCCACGTTTAAAAAGCAGGTCAAGACATCTGTGTTTGTTTCTACCGACCTAAATAATTTACTGCACACAATCCGGTGATTTAATTTTGAATTTATTAAGTTTTAAGACACAAGCTGTGATTTCCTTGCTGCTGAATGAAATTTAAGATTCAAGTTGTGGTTTGATTTAAGGACTGAAACAATTATAAAACACTTGCTGTTATTTTATTGCAGCACTAAATGAATTCTACGACTCAATCTGTGATTTCAGCGTAGTACTAAATAAACTACAATCTTTATTTCTTTATATCACTAAACAAATTATACGATACAAGTTCTCGTTTCAATGCAGCACAAAATATATTACAATGCACAATCTGTGATTTCTTGTTAGTTTTAAACAAAGTACTGTATATGATAGAAGTGGTGATTTCTGTGAAGCACTAAATAAATTACAAGGCGCAATCTGTGATTTCTTTGCAGTACTAAACACAGTATACGATATAAGTTGTGATTTCTGTGTAGCACTAAATAAATTACAAAGCACAATCTATGGTTTTGCAGTAGCAATTCATAAAATAACAAAACAAGTTGTTATTTCATTGCAACACACGCACAAAATTTAACAACTAGTTGTAGTTGCACTGTAGCACGCAGCGAGTTATAAAGCACAAGTTATGATTTGATTCTAGCACTAAGAACATTATAAGAGTTACACGAAGAGTCAAGTCAGTAGATTAAGAGTTTTCATGTGATGAAAATAGTTAAATTAACAGCTGTTCGTGTTATATGTATCAAGATAGCCGACTTAACAACTGCTCAAAAGACAGCAGCAAAACCCTTGTATGCTGTCAACAGTAATAATTCATATTCGAGACCTAGCACACGATTATAGCGTCACTAACAATATTAATTCGCACACGAGACGAGCATACAACTGTTATTTTCTTAGCATTATCTCATATATGAGACAAGCACACAATTGTTGTGTCGTCAACGATATTAACTCATTTGAGAGATCAGCTCACAACTGTTGTGTCGTCAACAATATTAACTCTTATGAAAAATCAACCACAAAACTTTTTTTATCGTCAGCAACATTAACTCATATTCGAGACCACGCTCGCGATTATTGTGTCGTCAACTCGTATACGAGGCGAGCACACAACTGTTTTCTCGTCAGCATTAACTCTTATACTAGTCCAAGCACACAATTCTCGTGTCGCCAACAACAGACACAATATATGAGACGAGCCACACAATTATTGTGTCGTCAACAAAATTACCTCATTTGCGAAACCATGCAAAAGTTTATTTCGCAAGGAGACACAACTGCTGCCAAAATAAAAGCAACGGAGCAACCGGGTATACCTGCAATAAAAATTAATACTACAATAATAAAACAGTAAAACTGTTCTACTGAAATGAACTCAGCTCCACGTACAAATGGCCACCTTCAGTTAAACAACGTCGCCATCTTGTTCGGGAAGTACCTATAGCAACATGACGTCACACAGCACTTTTAAGCACATTTCCTCCACCAATGAACTCTGGGATACCAGCACTGCCTCATCGATTCTTCACAATGCCACCGACTACGTTAACAGCTCGACCGCCGTAATTGATCACTATGGACCTTTGAAGCAATACACCCTTTTCCATGTAGCGTACTTTCTCAACCGCTACTATCTTTGGGTCGTGTTTGCCTTTGGTTTTCCCGGAAATATTGTCAGCTTTATAACAATCTTAAGGATGAAACCCGTTTCTTCGCCAACAGTTTATGTTGCAGCGGTCGCCTTTGTGGACAATACCTGCTTGGCGTGCAAAGTTTTATTCTTCACGCTAACTAAGTATGATGCCCATATTGGAGATGAGGGTTGCTCCGTTCTCATGTTTATGGGATCATTCACTGCTCAGTTCGCGAATTGGCTGCTGGTAGCCATGACGGTGGAGAGATGTCTGGCGATATGTCTGCCTTTGAAAGTTGGCTCTATTTGCACCAGGTAAGAATCTGTTTTTAAATTAATGCTTTCATAAACAGGTGGTTGCCTAGAATAGAAGGGTTGAAGTGGCATGACAATTTCACAAATGTGGATCCGATAATAACAACCAGACAAGTGCCAGTGGAACACGAGATGAGAAGAAGACGCTGTCGATGGATAAGACACACACTGTGGAAACCTACTGATAACGTTACAGTACAGTCCTTGATCTGGGACTGGCAATGTTAGAGAAGCTGAGGTAGACCAAAAAACATATGGAGAAGAGAAACGAAGATAAATTAAAATTACGAGGAAAGCATGGAAAGACTTTGTGCTGATGGCACGTGACAGGAAGAATTGGCATACATTTGATGAAGGCCCATTCTCCTTGGGTAACAGAAAGGTAACAAAGAAGAATATCTTTTCTTTTTAAAGTGATTTTGCTTCTTTAAGTCTAAGATTACGCATTTTTCTTTGTTTTCTTATTCTTTAGCAAAACGATTCCTTAAAGTTTCCTAGCACAAATATAAAGGCTTTCTTATCTCCTTCATACATATTATTATATTCCGCTCTGTGTTGCCACATTTCTACGCAGAACGTATGCAGCTACCTCCATAGCTGGTACCTTAACAGGAACCTCCACGAAAGCATTCATGTCATCTTGCAGTAGTGGTTGCTACAGCTATTTATTTTATATTATGAGATTGCCAGCCCACGCACAACCTCGTATTAGTCTGAGGTAGCAGTCAGTTCTATTCTTTCTATGTCTTCCCAGATTCCCCCGGGGAACTCTACGAGATAGTGGTTATGTTTGGGGAGCTTTATTTATTTAATTTGTTTTCTCCGTGTTTTCATCTGGCATCTTTTTAGAGATCTATTATTTTATTATAATACACTAAGACAGCAGTTCGAATACCATCGCCAACCAGGAACTGCTGGAACTGGGTTGGCCATGTCCTCAGAAGAAACCCCGACACCACCACAAGAACTGCTATGCTTTGGACTTTAGAAGGAAGGCGAAAGAGAAGCAGACCAAAGACAACCTAACGGAGAACTTTGAAGGCCGAAATGCAAAACATGAACCAGAGTTGGGACACTGTACGAAAGGTGACCACAGACTAAACAAAGTGGAGATAGTTTGTTGCTGCCCTACAAGACGCCACCAGGTGTGTCATGGCAACGGACTGCTTTATCAGTCAGGGGCTAAGAATTCAAGAAGAAGATGTCATCAGTAGGCAGCCCGGCAGCTGTGAGGGTCTACTTTAGAAACGCTGATCTCTCTAAAGATCTACCCGGATAAAATCATGTCTATTTTCAGGTTTCAGGGTATTTGGAATGTCCAGCTTATATGTAACTTTTACATCTGCTTTATGCAATTCCACCAACGGAGTGGTCGACAATTAAAACTAAATATTTTAAAGAATGTTCACTTCAAATCAAAGAAAATATTGCTTTATATCTTAAACAGTTCATGCATAAAGTGAATTTTAGTTAGCTAATTTCTGGGGTTTCAAAAGGAAAACGACGAAGGTATCTTTATATCTAGGGTCACCACGCTTTTAAGTGCCGGTGGGCGAGGTCTAGTCCGAAATTTACCTACGTTAAAAATTATGTTATGTTGCCCTTCCTCTGAAACCTATATATCTACCCAATGCTGCCCAATCCACCGGTAGATTAAGATCGACCGGTACCAAGTGATCTTTAGCCTGGGCTTCGTGAACTGAACCAATGATTCTCCCCCTCCCTTTCTAAAATTGAGATAGACACCATTTCATTCCGTCGAAAGACACCGACGTGACATTCATTCTGGAAGGAACTGATCCCCCAGGGCATTGCCAAAAACCTCTTTAGAGCCAGCGTCACAACTCACAGCCACACTTATCTCGGGTCATAAAACCCTTATATGTGATGAGTGTGCGGGAATGACAGCAGAGTCAGAGACAGAATGCTGATAGACAAGTGGGTCTCAAACATTTTTTTTTTTTAAGACCACGACTCACATTTCATAGCTGATGAAGCTGGCGCCGACCCCTGTTCCAAAACCGACAAGTAAACATTAATTATATGAACTCAGTCAAAGGCGTGACCAGATGGCATTCCAGCAGATGTCATCAAAGCAGATATCGACACGGCTACAGAGATGTTATATAAATTACTTGGTAAAGTCTGGGAAAAGGAAGAGATACCAGCAGAATGGAAGGAAGGATATCTGGTTAAGCTGCCTAAGAAGAGAAATTTACAAGAGTACACAAATTGTAGAGGAATAATGTTACTATCAGTGCCAGGCAAAGTATTAAACAGGATTATCTTCGAGATATTAAAAGAGTCCATAGAGAAGAAACTGAGAGATGAACAAGCAGGTTTTTGACAAAACAGATCCTGTACGAGACCAGATAGCCACTTTGAGAATAATAGTTGAACAAAGTTTGGAATGGATTTCACCACTATACATTGGATTTGTGGACTACGAAAAGGCATTTGACAGTGTAGACAGAGAATCACTTTGGAAATTGATGAGGCATTATGGAGTTCCCCTAAAGATCATTAATTTAACAAAGAAAACATGTGAAGACATGACATGCAGAGTTCTTCATGAAGGACAGCTTACAGAACCGTTTGGGATAAGAACGGGAGTGCGACAGGGATGCCTCTTGTCTCCATTTCTGTTCTTACTAGCAATAGACTGGGTTATGAGAACATCGACAACACACAACAGAAATGGAATCCAGTGGACTCTGACTAAGCAGTTGGATGATCTGGATTTTGCTGATGACTTGGCTCTTCTGTCCCATAACCGTGATCAGATGCAGGACAAATTAAAAACACTCGATGAGAGGTCACAGCAATTGGGTCTGAAAATACACAAAGAAAGGACAAATATAATGACAATACATGCAGGTAATAATAACAGGGTTGAACTTGAAGAAATACCACTACAAGATGTAGAATCGTACACATATCTTAGCAGCAATATAGACAAAGTTGGAGGGACAGACAGTGATATCAAAATAAGAAAAAGCAAGAGGAGCTTTCATTGCATTGGGAAATATATGGAGATCAAGAGAAATCGGATCCAACACGAAAATAAGAATCTTCAACTCAAATCTGAAGCCAGTACTATTATATAGCTCTGAAACATGGAGAACAACAAAGACAACAACCAAAAATCTACAGACTGTCATAAATGGGTGCTTGCGTAGAATAGAGGGATTAAAATGGTATGACAAGGTTACCAACGTGGAACTGATGACAAGAACTAGACAAGTGCCAGTGAAACAAGAGATGAGAAGAAGACGATGGCGATGGATAGGACACACACTGAGGAAACCTGTTGATAGCATTACAAGGCAGTCCTTGTTCTGAAACCCCCAGGGCAAGAGAGGCAGAGGTAGACCGAGAAGCTCATGGAGAAGAGAGCTGGAAACAGGTGAAAATGATGAGGAGAACGTGGAAAGAACTAGAGATGATGGCACGTGACAGGAGGACTTGGCATGTGTTTGTTGAAGGCCTATGCTCCTTTGGCAGTGGAGGGTTATGAATGAATAACATAGAACAATGAGAAACACAATAGATGTAGAATGAGTAATGGAACACGCTTGGTTTCTTGTTATAAAGTTTATAGGCATGTTTTATATGTATATGTGCTTTTCTATATTCAGCCGGTATTCTTAACACTGAGTAGGTACGGACAGCGTTGGCGTAGCTGGCAATCTTTTTCAGGACGTCCTTTTCAGGGCTTCAAGCTGCTAGCAGATACACACTATTAGTCTTTTTCGTGACTTAGTATCTGTCAATGCTGCCCGAGTTTAGCAGTCCTTTTCAGGGTTTCAATCTGCCAGCAGAACTCAAGAAACAGAAACTCTGTGCGCCTCTGTATGTAGTGGTGCATAAGTCTGTGTGTGTTTTTTGTCATTAGTTATGTATGTGCCTTTGTGTTTTATTTCTTTTACTTTGTTCTTCTTCCTCTTCGTAAACCCTCAGACGTCTACTCGACTATTTTCAAAGACAGCACTGGTCAGGTTGAGGCTATTTGCATCTCCGTAGAGCTTTTCCGAAAATGGTTTAGTCATTTAGTGCGTGGTATGCGCATTTGTAGTTGTTTGTGTTTTTCAGTCTATGTATGTGTGTGACAGATACTGAGGTTAGGGACGAATTGAAAAAGGGATAACATCCCAACTAACATAATTACCGATTACATCGGTCGGTCTCACTCAAAATAGTAACTCGCGCCAGAAAAAAAAGTGCGCAACGCACGGTGTGCAACTTGCGCGGCGTCGGTGTTATATAAAACAAATACTTTGGTTTTATTTCTTTTAATTCTTTCACGAAATTAGTAGCGCTCGACAAAGAAAAAGTGCGTAAAAATTGGTGTGCATGAGCCCTCACCCGATGTACAAATTATGAAAACTTGAAAGTTTTTGTTAAAACCACTTATTATCAGGGAACACTCTTTGAAAACAATCCACGCACTTTCACACGAAATGTTTGTCATCAAAGAACTTCTAAATTGAATCTAAAATAACATAATTCTAGTCGTGTGTACGTTGGTCACAGCTGAGGAATGCAACCGTGTTGAAAAATTGTATTGTTTCCATTATATATACTCTCCCGAAAATAGTTACAATCAACAAAGAAAAGCGTTCAAATGACGGTGTTCATTAACAGTTTGATTACACTGTATAATGGAAAGAAACCAAAAACACTCTAAGAATGTACTTCTATCTGCTCATCCGGGAACAGCACACTATAATTAAAAACCCGTCAAGTTTGACGGGTTATTGTTAGTCCAATACCATAATTCCCGCCGTAAGTACGTCGGTCGGTCACATCATGCACACCGTCATTTGCGCACTTTTCTGTTTTCGAGAGGGTACATTAACTTTCAACCACAGCTAAGGGGGTACAACTGTGGTTGAAAGTTATACAATAATTGTATTGTTTCCCTTGTATGTACTCTCCCGTAAATAGAAAAGTGCGCACATGACGGTGTGCATGAACAGTTTGATTATGGAAAGAAGCCAACAACACAGTTGATAAACAGTACATGAACTGGAGACAGGAAGGTGCGGAGATGCAGATTAAATCAACAGACAATCAAGATACTTTTCTGTCCAGTTTCATTCGGGAAACGGATTTAACTCATTATTTTCTTAAAAATAACCTTAAAATGTAAGTTTTTGATTGTTTCTTCATGACAACATTTTAATTTAAAGTATTGCAGACTTATTATTATGGATCAAAATGATAAGATGGCTGCAGTTAAAAACCTGTCAATTGTCAATTTTGACGGGTTATTGCTAGTCCTATATATAAAATCCCAGCTTTTTCTGTCAGTGCGTAACGCTAAGGAATGCAACTTTGGTTGAAAGTTAGACATTAATTGTATTGTTTCCCTTACATGTACTCTCCCGAAAATAGTAACACTTACCAAAGAAGAATGCGCAAATGACGGCGTGCACAAAAATATATTTATAGAATGTATGATCCCGTATACACACATTGGGATCCTCGCTGCTGCTACGTAGTTCGTGTACTGTGGTGATGCACAGGGTTTTTAAAAACATACTTTTGAATAAGTAAAATTGCCGTTAGGTATTGGTGCTTTTGAATTTAATTCCCGTCTTATGATGGACATGTAACACTAGTAATAATAATAGCCTCTTCAGTCATAACTGACTATGAGAATGCGCCCCTGAGGTGACAGGCATTCATGAATTTGTGCTTCGTAGAATAGAACGGTTGAAGTGGTATGACAATGTCACTAATGTGAAACTAATGACAAGAACCAGACACGTGCCAGTGGAACAAGAGATGAGAAGAAGATGATGGCGATGGATAGGACACACACTGAGGAAACCTGTTGATAGCATTACATGGCAGTCCTTGTCCTGGGATCCTCATTGAAAGAGAGAAGAGGAATACCACCCAAAAAAAAAAAAAAATCATTTACGGAAATAACAGTATGATCCAACACAACAGCAAGAAATTAAGTTTTGTAAGAATACATACTGTACTGCACTGGGGGAGGGTGTGGTTAAACCTCTTATGAACGGATTTCTTGTTAACAGATTTCGGAAATAATGCATGAAATCTGTCAGTGCTGAAATCTGGGTCCCGCAGTGTTAGAGCTTTACTTTACTAGGTCCAGCATTGAGAGGTGAGGGTGACCAGGTCTACTCCTCGCTGCCTTTTCCTTCTCTAACTCAAGAGCAGAGTCTGGTACCCATTTACAGCTGGACAGACTGAAGTGACCTAGACAATCGCCATAATCGGACCACCCATTCCCTCTATTAGTCTATTCATGCGAGGTTACAGTATTTCTTCTATTTGTTCCCTTTTTTTTTGGGGGGGGGGGGGGGGGGGGCCGCGGAAATTGCGCGGGACTTTAATTGCAGTACGTTGCCCTCCTGTGGCGCTACGGGAGATACATGCCTTACAAGACAGAAAGACATATTTTTTTCTCCAGAATACATTACGTGAATCGCCAAATTGGCTATATCCTTTTCTGCTGTTCCAAAAAGTTTTGATTGGCTGATCACGTATCCGGTCTAATATTCAAGAGCCGGTAACTCTGGGTGTCTGATGTGTTGACCCTGTCGTTTATAAGATTTCCGGTCTGGAAAAGCTTTTACTCGGTTTGATGGAGCGATGGAGGTGATTGGTCAGTAGTTTTATGTGATTGTGGAGGTGGTGACGGGTATGATTTGTCAGTAGTTTTATGTGATTGTGGAGGTCGTGACGGGCGTGATTGATCAGTAGTTTTTGTGTGATTGTGAAGGTGGTGACGGGTATAATGTGTCAGTAGTTTTATGTGATTGTGGAGGTGGTGACGGGTATGATGTGTCAGTAGTTTTATGTGATTGTGGAGGTGATGACGGGTTTGATTTGTCAGTAGTTTTGTATGATTGTGGAGGTGGTGACGGGTATGATTTGTCAGTAGTTTTGAGTGATTGTGGAGGTGCTGACGGGTATGATTTGTCAGTAGTTTTGTGTGATGGCGGAAGTGCTGACGGGTATGATTTGTCAGTAGTTTTGAGTGATGGTGGAGGTGCTGACTGGTATGATTTGTCAGTAGTTTTATGTGATTGTGGAGGTGGTGACGGGTATGATTGGTCAGTAGTGTTATGTTATTGTGGAGGTGGTGACAGGTATGATTTGTCAGTAGTTTTGAGTTATTGTGGAGGTGCTGACGGGTATGATTTGTCAGTTGATTTATGTGATTGTTGAGGTGGTGACGGGTATGATTTATCAGTAGTTTTGTATGATTGTGGAGGTGGTGACAGGTATGATTTGCCAGTAGTTTTGTGTGATGGCGGAAGTGCTGACGGGTATGATTTGTCAGTAGTTTTATGTGATTGTGGAGGTGGTGACGGGTATGATTTGTCAGTAGTTTTGTATGATTGTGGAGGTGGTGACAGGCATGATTTGTCAGTAGTTTTGTATGATTGTGGAGGTGGTGACGGGTATGATTTGTCAGTAGTTTTGTATGATTGTGGAGGTGGTGACAGGTATGATTTGCCAGTAGTTTTGTGTGATTGCGGAAGTGCTGACGAATATGATCTGTCAGTAGTTTTATGTGATTGTGGAGGTGGTGACGGGTATGATTTGTCAGTAGTTTTGTATGATTGTGGAGGTGGTGACAGGCATGATTTGTCAGTAATTTTGTGTGATTGTGGAGGTGATGACGGGTATGATTTGTCAGTAGTTTTATGTGATTGCGGAGGTTGTGACGGGTATGATTTGTCAGTTGTTTTGTATGATTGTGGAGGTGGTGACAGGTATGATTAGTCAGTAGTTTTGAGTGATTGTGGAGGTGGTGACGGGTATGATTTGTCAGTAGTTTTATGTGATTGTGGAGGTGGTGACGGGTATGATTTGTCAGTAGTTTTGTGTGATTGTGAAGGTGGTGACGGCTTTGATTTGTCAGTAGTTTTGTGTGATTGTGGAGGTGGTGACGGGTATGATTTGTCAGTAGTTTTGTGTGATTGTGGAGGTGATGACGGGTACGATTTGTCAGTAGTTTTTGTGTGATTACAGAGGGGTTGACAGTTATGATTTGTCAGTAGTTTTGCGCGATTGTGGAGGTAGCGACGGGTATGATTTGTCAGTAATTCTGTATGATTATGGAGGTGGTGACGGGTATGATTTGTCAGTAGTTTTGTGTGATTGTGGAGGTGGTAACGGCTATGATTTGTCAGTAGTTTTTGTGTGATTGTGGAGGTGGTGACGGGTATTATTTGTTAATAGTTTTGTGTGAGTGTGGAGTTGGTGACGGGTATGATTTGTCAGTAGTTTTTTTGTGATTGTGGAGGTGGTGACGGGTATGATTTGTTAATAGTTTTGTGTGAGTGTGGAGGTAGTAACGGGCATGATTTGTCAGTTGTTTTGGTTTGATTGTGGAGGTGGTGACGGGTATGATTTGTTAGCAGTTTTTGTATGATTGTGAAGGTGGTAATGGGTATGATTTGCCAGTAGTTTTTGTGCAATTGTGGAGGTGGTGACGGATATGATTTGTCAGAAGTTTTGTGTGATTGTGGTGACGGGTACGATTTGTCAGTGGATTTGTGTGATGGTGGTGACGAGTATGATTTGTCACCAGTTTTATGTGATTGTGGTGATGGATATGATTTGTCACAAGTTTTGTCCGCTTATTGTGCCTGGTATTATTTGTCTTCAGCTTTGTGTGATTGTGGTGACGGATATGATTTGTCAGTAGTTTTGTGTGATTGTTGAGGTTGTGACAGATATGATTTGTCAGTAGTTGTGTGTGATTGTAGTGACGGATATTATTTGTCAGTAGTTTTGTGTGATTGTGGAGGTGTTGACGGATATGATTCATCAGCAGTTTTGTGTGATTGTGGTGACTGGTATGATTTGTCAGCAGTTTTTGTGTGATTGTGAAGGTAATGACGGACATGATTTGTCAGTAGTTTTGTGTGATTGTGGATGTGGTGACGGGTATGATTTGTCAGTAGTTTTGTGTGATTGAGGAGGTGGTGACGAGTAGGATTTGTCAGTAGTTTTTGTGTGATTATAGAGGGGTTGACAGTTATGATTTGTCAGTAGTTTTGTGTGATTGTGGATGTGGTGACGGGTATGAATTGTCAGTAGTTTTGTGTGATTGAGGAGGTGGTGACGAGTATGATTTGTCAGTAGTTTTTGTGTTATTATAGAGGGGTTGACAGTTATGATTTGTCAGTAGTTTTGTGTGATTGTGGAGATGGTGACTGGTATGATTTGTCAGTAGTTTTGCGCGATTGTGGAGGTAGTGACGGGTATGATTTGTCAGTATTTTTTGTGTCATTGTGATGGATTTGATTTCTTAGCAGTTTTGTGTGTTTGTGGAAGTGGTGACGGGTATGATTTGTCAGTAATTTTGTATGATTGTGGAGGTGGTGACGGGTATGATTTGTCAGTAGTTTTGTGTGATTGTGGAGGTGGTAACGGGTATGATTTGTCAGAAGTTTTTGTGTGATTGTGATGAATTTTATTTGTTAGCAGTTTTTGTGTGATTGTGATGGATTTGATTTGTTAGCAGTTTTTGTGTGATTGGGATGGATTTGATTAGTTAGTAGAGTTGTGTGATTGTGATGGCTGGTATCATTTGTCAGCAGTTTAGTTTGGTTGTGACGACTGCTGATTTGTTTGCACTTTTTTGTGGTTGTGAAAGCTGTGGAGCTATGCTTTGTCACCAGCTTATCTCTGTGATTGTAGAGGTGTTGACAGTTATGGTTCATGTGGTAAAGTGGAATGTTATAAATATTTATAGGGGACTTAGTGTACTGACTGAGATCAGCTGTGAAGGTATCTGTATCTAATAAGTGTGGTGTATTACAGATGACCTTACTTGCTACCACATTTATGCCTCAGTCAGAATTATTCTGGAATATTGTGATGACTACGCTAAATGTCTAGGGTTATGAAAATGATGAAGTGTAAGTCACAACAACAACAGACAAATAAACAATTTAATTTATTCTACAACACTTTACAACACTGTGACACTCACACACATATAACACTCTATACGACTATCTTAAATGAGTCAAGTGTTTAAGTTTAAAAATATATGTATTAATTCTTGTCAATAATGGATATCCTGATTCAACTACACAGTGAACCAGGAATCACAATCAAATGTAATTACAAGTATT
The DNA here is from genome assembly GCA_024509875.1 of Oreohelix idahoensis. NCBI lineage: Eukaryota > Metazoa > Mollusca > Gastropoda > Stylommatophora > Oreohelicidae > Oreohelix > Oreohelix idahoensis. The sequence goes on from JAMPIV010022534.1 coordinate 56,906, forward strand.
ATTTACACAGTTTATATATATGAACTTTGTATTGACATAGTTTATTATTATTATTCTATGTGTGTAATTTGTGCAGTAGTAATATGAGGTAATACTGGTTTTGTTCAAGCTTGGTTGTTGTTTTTCATCATGACTTCAAGTGTTTGATTATCGGGGAAATAGTATTGGGAAACTTTCACAGTTCCTGTCATTTGAACCAATTAATTGTCCCTCTGTAGTTAACAAAATGTCAATTTTTGAGGGGGCACATAATGTTGAGCTACTCTGGCCACAGAAGCTTATCTTTCGTGATGGCGGCAGGAAAAGACTCCTCTGCTCGATTGCTTCACTGTGTTCTGGAGACACCTCACTGGTCGCTATCTGGACCAAGGAGTATGCTGTCAGCCTCTGGATTCAGCAAAACTCAGACCAGGTGCTGCTTCAATAACTAGGACCACAGTCCCTGAAACAAGAAGGTTGTACCTCCTACTTCAGATCTAATTTATAATCTATTTCTACACTGAACACAATACAGAACAAACACTGAGTTCAGAGCGGTAGGCCAACTGCTATCTTCATCTGAAACAATTTACACCAGTATTCTCCTCCTAAATGGTTACTACGCCTCTGCAATTCCAGCATTAGTTCCTTCTAGTCAATAAGATAGGTGTCAGTGTACTGTTTGGCAATTCCATGCAGTTTTACTTTTCTCCGACACCTCCTGTTCAGGTTGGAGCAATATTTAGGCCTTGCCTCATGTTTGCTACCGAACCACACACATATACAGACATAAATTATCAATTTACATTCAATTTTCATTAAAAGATATTGAATATATCAAGCTTACCACAATTCATGGAAATATTACACAGATACGTTGACTGGCGATGAATAATGGCACAAATTATGGCACAAATTCCGATCCGCCTCTGTCCCAGGCTTTTATTTAGAAAAATATGATCTGGCTCTCAACGCACTGTTTCTTAGTAAGTTTATTTTAACATGTGGCACTGAACTGACGCTCCTAATTGCCTATATTGGCGGGTCTAACCAATCGGGCCATGTTTACACAGCTTTTCAAAAAAAAGTACTCCTACTCACGTTTCCCTAACAACAAAGAATTAGTATTTGTAGCCCGACTAATCGTGTTTAGCCTTACATTTACTTCTATCCAATCAAATAGGATTTTACATGGTGGCCCATTTCCCGTAAAATGGTGGTTTCAAAACCTGCCACTGCGCAATTCTGATTTTGGTGTTGTCTGACAGCACCACCATTTTATTTTGGCTATAATTTGTTAATTCCTAGACTATTTGCGTAACGTTTAACATATTCTTTGTCAGCAAGTCCTAAGGAACCCAATTATATAAATTTAAGGGAGCTAGGTGGCTGCGTTCAAAATGTGCATTTTCTTCTACCTCCTGTTCACTTCGATACGATGTGGTGTCTGGGTACTGTCAGGCTTTCAAACGTAAACCAGTATAATGTCATGTTTCCCAATAAGCATTTTTCAGGTTTTTATACCTAACTCTCGTATGGGTAGTGTTTTTTATCACTGTCCATTTGAAAAAAGTATTGCTTCTGGCCTTTCGCTTGGGGAGGGTGGCATTAATTGTATATCGCGAGACGCGTGTTAGGGTTGCATGCGTTCCTGCTTTCAGCCCTCACTCTCTCTTTCTATCCTAAGTCCATCTGTCCTTTCGTTTATGTTAACGTAGTGTAATTAATGCTAGTATTAATTTAGGTCATTAATCAGCTTGCGTATCTCAAGGTTTTCTTAGAAATGCAGTACACGTTTTATTGTAGAAAGCGTGTAGTGATGCAGTAGGCTTTACTATCAACGTGAAACGTTACAATTTGCAGACGAAGTAGAAAACAAGGGGGATTTTTGTACGCCATTGTGACAGCACTGTACTTTTACCATTTCTCTTTCCTTTTATTGAATTTATGTGTTAGGCTTTACATTTACCTTTTAATTTATATATGTGGATTTAGAATGTTTCACGACAACTTCTCCCCTCTTAAAACAGATGTTATATGTCAGTCTATAATTCTATATACACATAGAGAAATTTATTATTAGTTCTGGGGCTTACGGTGATTATCATCACACGGATGGCGGCTTAAAAAATCCGCTCCCAGATTTTTCTTTCCAGATATATACTCTATGCAAAACTCAAATGGCTGCATCAGTAATGACCAACGGAGTAATCTAGAATTTTCATGTCTAGCCTGCGCTAGAAACGACAAGGGTTTGTGATCCGTTTGCAACTTAAATGCCTTCCCATACAGATAAATATTGAATTTCTTTATCGCCCATATTACTGCAAGACATTCTTTTTCGCTAGTTGAGTAATTGGTTTCAGCTTTATTCAACTTTCTGCTAGCATATGCCACTGGGCTTAATTCCCCATCCAATGCATCTGATTTCTGTAGCAGTGTTGCACCTAACCCAATATTACTGGCATCCGTCCTTACAATGAATTCTTGACTTAAGTCAGGTAATTTCAAAATAGGTTTGCTTGTGAGCTTTTCCTTCAATTCCTGGTAAGCTAATTCACATTGTGGTGTCCATGTAATTCGATCTGGATTTCCTTTACGGGTCAAATCAGTTAACGGTGCACATATGGAATTAAAGTTTTTGATATACTTTTGGTAGAAACCACATAATGAGACAAAGGATCTCACGTCTTTCTTGGTTTGTGGTCTCGGGGCTTTCTTTAGTTTCTCTAAATTCTTGGGGTCAGGGGTCATGTTTCCCTGATGGATTGTGTGTCCCAAAAATTCTAATTCTTTACATCCAACGCAACATTTGGTTGGTCGGGCTGTTAAATTCGCTTCTCTAAGTCGATTAAACAGCATGTTCAGAGAGTCAATGTGTTCCTCAAATGTTTCTGTTGCTATAAGGATATCATCCATGAAATTTGTGATGCATGGATTATTCAGAGGGTCCAATAATTTTCTCATCATTCTAGAGAAGACACTAGGCGCATTCTTCAATCCAAATGGCAATCTGTTAAACTCATAGTGTCCCTCTGAGGTACTAAAAGCTAGGTATGGTCTAACCTCAGGCTTTACTGGAATCTGATAGTATCCTTTACTCAGATCCACTTTTGAGAAATATTTAGCTTTATTTAGCCTGGCAAACAACTGATTTGTATCCATGGATCCATCTGTCCTTCGGTAATAGCATTCAGTCTCCTGTAATCTATACAGAGTCTATGTTCTCCAGAGGGTTTCCTTAAGAGTACAACACTGGAACTATACGAAGATTCACTGTGTGAAATAATTCCTTCCTTCAACAAATAGTCTATCTCTTCCTTCAAAGCTTTCTCCTTAGCAAAAGGAATCGAATAGGGTTTCATACAGACAGGTGTGGGGTCTATCAGTTTCATATCATATTCCAATAAGTTTGTATGCCCCGGTCGTCCGTTAACACCTCTGCATGATTATCTAGAACCTGTTGCACTCTCTCTTTCTGATTTTTCGTTAAATGTGTACTGATTTTCACCTGTGCCGCTGTCTCACAGGGGTGTAATGGATATTCAAATGATGAAAGTGGTTCCTTTTTCATCTCCATTGCAATGGACAAGGTCAACAAGTGTGTCTCTTCCTGATGTTCTCTTTCCAAATATTTCTTCAGGAGATTCACATGATAGATTTTTTCTTTCCCCTTCTTGTCTATCTTATAATTGGTTCTAGACACCTTTTCTAGAACTGTATATGGACCTTGCCATCCAATTTGTAACTTATTCTGACTACCGGGTAGAAGAAGCAGTACCTTCTCTCCCACAGCCAAATCTCTGTCTTTAGCCTTCCTGTTGAAATAGGCAGCATGTTTCTTCCTGGCTTGTCTCAAATTTTCATTGGCAAGTTTCCAGCCAGTTTTTAAACGAGTGGTCAGCTCATTCACATATTGGTATGAGGATGTAATATTTTCCTCTGCCTTTTCATCAGTCCACGTTCTTAACAGCGTTACATATGGACCTTTAATTTTGTGGACCTATTTGTCCATGCACCGGTATGGTCTCTTCCACTCGAAGCGCTATAGTGATGATTTTTCTTCCCAGAAGTATCATGCACAAAACGACCGCTACCAATTCTTTTCTTGGGGCTTTCTCCCCACTTAGAATTCTGGATGAGAGATTTCCTCTCTACATCCTCTTCCTCCAGTTTGTTTAAGTCCGATTGAGGGATTTTCGGCTTATCCTGGGGTAAGACATCTTTTTGCACTCGCTGCATAGTGGCCATTGTAAAACAGTTAATTGAAGCTTGTCCGTGAAAAGGGGCTTCCCATTCCATTTGGTCCACTTTATCAAATTTATTTTTCTTTCTATTGTCAGGCCTACGTTTGCCCCGTGGCGTGTCCAGGTCCTGATCAATGTTCCCACTTGTGGGTGTTCCCTCATGTGCTATGCTACACCTTCTACAAAATTCTCAATGTCCCACCTTGCCTTGGGCCAATAATAATTGTGAGCCACCTTTTGGATGATGGTACCAATTTTCTCATGGTCCCCATCTTGTTTCACATGTAGGCTCCTTATTAAGTCTGCCCTGTATGTCTTTGGAAGAACCAACTGTCCGTGACCATTGGATCTAGTTCCGGCCTTCCTGTAAATCAACTTGTTTTTCATGTAAAAATCTCCCTTGCCTGGAGTTGTATGACAAATTGACAATTTCCTGAAACAAGGCTTGAGGGTCTTATCCCCAGCCTGTGCCTTCCTCATCTCTTCTGGAGTGGTATCTATCAGGATATCCTCCTCCTGTCTTGAGGTCGACCTGACCTGAAGGGTGGCCATAACTATAGGGTTCCTTCTGCAACGGTCAGTGTCATGATTGTTCATCTTACAATTTTTACACCACCTCCTGTTTTGGTTGAAAGATTTTCTTTCATCATATTTCCTTTCATCGAATTGTGGGGTTTTATTTTTATTGTCATACCGTGGCCTATCAAACTGGTGCTTACCTTTGTTTTGATCTCTAGGATCAAATTTATTAAAGTTCTGTGGTGCCCTAAAATTATCTACCTGTTTCTTTTTATTACCTGATACCTCTGCCTGAGCTGCTTGATACCTTTCTGCAACATTTAGCAACTCACCCAGCCTCTCTGCACCTTGTTCCATGAGAAACTTTCTCAGGTCTGGAGCCATGGACTCTCTTAATTGTTCTATAAGGACCATTTCCTTAAGATCTTGGGTTTTCCCCAGAGAAGTCCATTTCTCCAAGTATGTCTCTAACCGTGCAGAGAACTGGTGATAGGTTTCACCTGACAGTAATTTAGCATTCCTAAATTTTTTCCTATAAAATTCTGCGTTCTTTTCATATCTTAACAAAAGAGCCTGCTTTAGCATGTCATAATTTTCTTGATCACCTCTGCTCATTTTGGCAAAAACTTCATAAGCTGCCCCACGAAGCCCTTGAGATAACTTTAAGCTCCACCTTTCTCTCTCTAACCCATACGTGGTAGCTAATAGTTCATATCTATTTAGATAGCTCTCAATATCATCGTCTTTCTCAACAAAATGATCTAAATGAAAGTTCATAGCTGAGGTTGAGGCTCCCTGACTAGCAGTAGCATCGGAGGTAAAGGGACTGGCACCATTTTCAGGAGCATGGCCTTGAAACTCAAACTCCCTTAGTCGTAACTCATGTTCCCTTTGTAATCTTTTCTCCTCCTTTTCTGCTTCCCTCTCTGCAGCCTGTCTTCTTTCCTCGGCTTCCCTTTCTGCAGCCAATCGCTTCTCTTCTCTTTCTGCCTTTTGTTCTTCTAATTGGAGCCTTTTAATCTCCTTATCTGCCTCCAATGCTTTAGCCTCTTTGTCAGCCTCAATCTGCAACCTCTTAGCCTCAGCCTCAATCTGCAACCTCTTAATTTCTTTTTCAGCCTCTAACTTTCTTTCAGCTTCAAATCTTCTTTCCTCACGTTCAATATATTTGTCACATTCAGCAGTGACATAAGCAATCATAACTTGTCCCTCCATTCCTAACTCTTTTGCAGTCTGCACAGCAGCAGATCGAAATTTGGCCAGGTCCGCCATTTTCTAACAGGTAAATGTAAACAATGTCTAACTAAACAATACAATTTCTAACTAAATATCCAATGACAACCACAGGCACTGAGAGCTCAACGTTATTTATTTTCACCCAAGGATACCTTTTTAATTTTTATTATTCCCTGAAGTGAATTACCCCCAATATTTATAATAGGGAAAGATTCAAAATCCCGGACAGGACCCCAATATATGTGGTAAAGTGGAATGTTATAAATATTTATAGGGGACTTAGTGTACTGACTGAGATCAGCTGTGAAGGTATCTGTATCTAATAAGTGTGGTGTATTACAGATGACCTTACTTGCTACCACATTTATGCCTCAGTCAGAATTATTCTGGAATATTGTGATGACTACGTTAAATGTCTAGGGTTATGAAAAATGATGAAGTGTAAGTCACAACAACAACAGACAGATAAACAATTTAATTTATTCTACAACACTTTACAACACTGTGACACTCACACACATATAACACTCTATAAGACTATCTTAAATGAGTCAAGTGTTTAAGTTTAAAAAATATATGTATTAATTCTTGTCAATAATGGATATCCTGATTCAACTACACAGTGAACCAGGAATCACAATCAAATGTAATTACAAGTATTATTTACACAGTTTATTATTATTATTCTATGTGTGTAATTTGTGCAGTAGTAATATGAGGTAATACTGGTTTTGTTCAAGCTTGGTTGTTGTTTTTCATCATGACTTCAAGTGTTTGATTATCGGGGAAATAGTATTGGGAAACTTTCACAGTTCCTGTCATTTGAACCAATTAATTGTCCCTCTGTAGTTAACAAAATGTCAATTTTTGAGGGGGCACATAATGTTGAGCTACTCTGGCCACAGAAGCTTATCTTTCGTGATGGCGGCAGGAAAAGACTCCTCTGCTCGATTGCTTCACTGTGTTCTGGAGACACCTCACTGGTCGCTATCTGGACCAAGGAGTATGCTGTCAGCCTCTGGATTCAGCAAAACTCAGACCAGGTGCTGCTTCAATAACTAGGACCACAGTCCCTGAAACAAGAAGGTTGTACCTCCTACTTCAGATCTAATTTATAATCTATTTCTACACTGAACACAATACAAAACAAACACTGAGTTCAGAGCGGTAGGCCAACTGCTATCTTCATCTGAAACAATTTACACCAGTATTCTCCTCCTAAATGGTTACTACGCCTCTGCAATTCCAGCATTAGTTCCTTCTAGTCAATAAGATAGGTGTCAGTGTACTGTTTGGCAATTCCATGCAGTTTTACTTTTCTCCGACACCTCCTGTTCAGGTTGGAGCAATATTTAGGCCTTGCCTCATGTTTGCTACCGAACCACACACATATACAGACATAAATTATCAATTTACATTCAATTTTCATTAAAAGATATTGAATATATCAAGCTTACCACAATTCATGGAAATATTACACAGATACGTTGACTGGCGATGAATAATGGCACAAATTATGGCACAAATTCCGATCCGCCTCTGTCCCAGGCTTTTATTTAGAAAAATATGATCTGGCTCTCAACGCACTGTTTCTTAGTAAGTTTATTTTAACATGTGGCACTGAACTGACGCTCCTAATTGCCTATATTGGCGGGTCTAACCAATCGGGCCATGTTTACACAGCTTTTCAAAAAAAGTACTCCTACTCACGTTTCCCTAACAACAAAGAATTAGTATTTGTAGCCCGACTAATCGTGTTTAGCCTTACATTTACTTCTATCCAATCAAATAGGATTTTACATGGTGGCCCATTTCCCGTAAAATGGTGGTTTCAAAACCTGCCACTGCGCAATTCTGATTTTGGTGTTGTCTGACAGCACCACCATTTTATTTTGGCTATAATTTGTTAATTCCTAGACTATTTGCGTAACGTTTAACATATTCTTTGTCAGCAAGTCCTAAGGAACCCAATTATATAAATTTAAGGGGGCTAGGTGGCTGCGTTCAAAATGTGCATTTTCTTCTACCTCCTGTTCACTTCGATACGATGTGGTGTCTGGGTACTGTCAGGCTTTCAAACGTAAACCAGTATAATGTCATGTTTCCCAATAAGCATTTTTCAGGTTTTTATACCTAACTCTCGTATGGGTAGTGTTTTTTATCACTGTCCATTTGAAAAAAGTATTGCTTCTGGCCTTTCGCTTGGGGAGGGTGGCATTAATTGTATATCGCGAGACGCGTGTTAGGGTTGCATGCGTTCCTGCTTTTAGCCCTCACTCTCTCTTTCTATCCTAAGTCCATCTGTCCTTTCGTTTATGTTAACGTAGTGTAATTAATGCTAGTATTAATTTAGGTCATTAATCAGCTTGCGTATCTCAAGGTTTTCTTAGAAATGCAGTACACGTTTTATTGTAGAAAGCGTGTAGTGATGCAGTAGGCTTTACTATCAACGTGAAACGTTACAATTTGCAGACGAAGTAGAAAACAAGGGGGATTTTTGTACGCCATTGTGACAGCACTGTACTTTTACCATTTCTCTTTCCTTTTATTGAATTTATGTGTTAGGCTTTACATTTACCTTTTAATTTATATATGTGGATTTAGAATGTTTCACGACAGTTCATCAGCAGTGTTGTGTGAACATTGAGGTGGTAATGAGTGTTGTATGATTGTGCGTGCATAGATATGTACTGTATTTATATATATATATATATATATATATATATATATATATATATATATATATATATATATATACACACACACTGTTCAAAAAAAGAAACGCAACATTATTGCAGTTGTAATGGACATCAAATTTCAAACTTGTACCAAAATTTTATTTTACGGAATTAATGTTTCAATCTTTGCGTGAAGAAACTTTCAGACTTTAACAATGAAATGATGTTCATTAAATTTGGTTTGGACTTTTATTCTTTGCGACTGATGCCTCCGTTTCAGTAAGGTGTATGGCCTCCTCTGGCCTCTATCAGAGAACGACATCTCCTTGACATGGATCCGATTAGCCGTTGGATCTGTTATTGGGGGATGGCTGCCCACTCTTCCCGCAGCGCAAGAGACAACTGTTGGAGATTGACTGGAGCCACGTCTCTCTGGCGGAGTCGTCTGTCGAGTTCATCCCATAAGTGTTCTATGGGGTTCATGTCTGATGACATGGCTGGCCACGGAATGGTCTGGACGTTGTTGTCAGCGAGGAACTGGGTGGTGAGTTGTGCCACATGAGGTCGAGCGTTATCCTACTGAAAAATCGACCCTCGTGCTGCCAGAAGTGGAAGGACGTGAGGACGAAGAATTTCAGCGACGTATCGTTGGGCATTCCGGCGTCCTTCAATTTGCACCAGGTCACTTCTTCTTATGAAGTTGATCGCCCACCACATCAGTACACCTCCACCACCATGTGGAGGAGCCTCATCAACGCTGTTCTGGGCGTAGCGCTCATGGACTCTGCGGTAAACTCTTCTCCGCCTATCGTGTCACTGGAGCACAAACAAATGATTCATCACTAAACCAAACCCGTCTCCAGTCATTCCCAACGGTCCATTGACGATGCTGGTTCGTTCACTGCAGTCGGTTCTGGCGATGCCGGTCCGTAAGAACAGGACCTCTGTAGGGTCTTCTAGCCCAAAGACCAGAGTCGTGCAGCCGGTTCCTGACCGTTTGATCTGAAATTTGACGAGCTGCTGGCATTGACTGGACTGTGGAGGACGCAGATGCAAGTCGATTCCTGAGGTGACGCAGCCGTATGAAGCGGTCTTCGGCAGGAGTTGTGACTCTGGGTCTTCTACTGCGCGGCCGGTCTGCCACTGAGCCAGTTTCTTGAAATCGCCTCCAAAGGCAACTAATGGTGCTTCTAACCACATTAAATTGTCTGGCCACTACACTTTGTGACTGTCCAGTCTGTAAACGTCCAATGATGATGAGTCGTTGTTCTGTAGTGAGATGAGCCATACTTGCGCATTGAATTTTAAACTGAATTTATTCGAGGAGCGTCAATCTTTTATAGGCATTCAATAATATGGTCAGAGAGTTTAGTGTTCATTAAGTTTCACGGGATTCTCATGAACCTGTCACGAGTTATTGTCAAAAATGTTGTTTTGACCTTGACCTCTTTCATGACCTCACGAATCATGAGGTGAATACAATTCAGATAACCACGAGAAGTTAATGACAAGATGAACACAGTCGATAGGTTGACTGATGTCCAATCAGCGAATATCTTTTATAAAAGTAACACCAAAAAAGTTGCGTTTCTTTTTTTGAACAGTATATATATATATATATATATATATATATATATATATATATATATATATATATATATATATATATATATATATATATAATATATATATATATATATATATATATATATATATATATGTATGTGTGTGTGTGGTATATATATATATATATATGCGTGCGTGCGTGCGTGCGTGCGTGCGTGCGTGCGTGCGTGCGTGCGTGCGTGCGTGCGTGCGTGCGTGCGTGCGTGCGTGCGTGCGTGCGTGCGTGCGTGTTATACACATACATACATACCTCGTACATACATACGGTGCAAACATGCATACATAGAAGCAAGTGTGTGCTTTCTTATCAGGGAGAATGCAGCCAAGAACTCTCGTATGTATTAGATACAACATCTGAAATGTGTGACATATCAGCAGCATGTTGGCACATTTATGTTCATTGGATTTCACGTTGCTGTTAACTCTCTTCAGACGCCCGTTAAATTGTCATTCTTATTTATGTGTCTATATGTCCAGTGTAAATTAACTCTTCCATCTCCAGATGTTGTGTTATTCTCCCACATGAGAAAGGAGATGTATACTGATATTGGACACTCTATCTATCTATCTATCTATCTATCTATCTATCTATCTATCTATCTATCTATCTATCTATCTATCTATCTATCTATCTATCTATCTATCTATCTATCTATCTATCTATCTATCTGTTTATCTGTCTCTCTGTCTCTATTTGCTGTGTATGTCTGTCTGTCTGAATATCTATCTGTATTTCTGTCTTTCTGTCTGCCTGCCTGTCTGTCTGTCCGCCTGAATATATGTCTACCTGTCAGTCTGTCTGTTTGTTTATCTATCCACTCACCCCCTTCCCAGCTATCCATCTTTTTATCTGTCTGACTATGTGTCTATCACCATATCGATTTCCCTCTCTCTCTCTCTCTCTCTCTCTCTCTCTCTCTGTCTATCTCTCTCTCTATCTATCTATCTATCTATCTCTCTATCTCTCTCTCGCTGTTTATCATCTCTACCTGGCAGTCTATCTGTCAATCTAACTATATATCTATATATCTGTTCCATTCAATTCTTGTATATTTTTTCATGTTGCTTTCCTCTTCGTACGTTTCTCTGCAACCAATTAGTACTTTTTCAGGACAGAGCGAGAGAGAGAGAGAGAGAGAGAGAGAGAGAGAGAGAGAGAGAGAGAGAGAGAGAGAGAGAGGGAGAGAGAGAGAGAGGAGAGATATCTAGAGAAGTTTTCCTAAATAAATAGACACATTTTCACAGTGTTCACTATGACGAATATAAATGATGAAGTCGAATTTTTACCCCATTTTAACTGCGTCTGTTCGTGTTGAGTATCTTTCTGGTTTTTTCGTTTTTGTTTTTTAAACCAGGTTTCAAATTTTGTTTGGTTTGCTATATGTTAATTAACTCGAGACGAATTAAACGCCAGTAAGGAAAAGCCAAATTGGCATTACGTCAAGCCCACTTATCTCTAACGGCTCATTGAGTGCCTAATTTGCGGCATCTCACGGAATCGGACATTTGTGGGTGACCAAAAGTTTACAGCCCTTCACAGATTCTTTCATCGATTAAATCGTCAGCTTTGGAGACGTAAATGTTTGTTTTTTCCCATCAAATTGAATTAGACGTTTTGCACTCCCTAGAATTTGTGTGTAGAGCGTCCGAATGGCAGAGTGGTTAGAGCGCTGGTCTCTCGCGGCAAAGTTGCGGGTTCAAATCACGGTACCGAGACGCTTCAGTCTACCTAGCTGTAAATGGGTACCTGACTCTGTTCTGTGAGTTAGGGAAGGAAACGGCAGCGAGTAAGGTAATTGGTCACCCTCACCTCTCGATGCTGGACTTGGTATGATGAAGTCTCTATCATTTCACTCCCTTAGTCCCTTAACCCTCTTTTGTTTAAGTAGTTTTAAATATGACACAAGAGTATTTAACACTCTGTGCAAGAGTTTCTTAACCTTGACTGTACCATGCATCTCTATGAGTGTTCCGATGAAGACCTCTGACCTCTTCTTAGATTAAAAAAATTACGTTATAGCATAATGAAGAATGTTACATGTTTGAAATTTTAGGTTATGCTCACGGATCCCCTACAATCTATTCACGGATCCCCTACAATTAAGGTGACCAGACGTCCCGGTTTTTCCGGGACAGTCCCGGTTTTCGACCATTTTTGATAATTTGTCCCGACTTTTTTTCGATGCAATCCGGGACGCCAATTTGTCCCGGTTTTGGACGAATTTGCCAATTTGGCATAAATCTCACAGATTAAAAAAAAAAAAACATTATTCCGTTGCTGACTTGAGGGAATTTTTAATTATTAGTGAACTGGCGCCGAAACAGCACAAGAGGTTGTCAGGACCGCGAATTAGTTTTGTAGTTCCAATGTGATATTCGCAGTTATTTGAAATTTTAGGTAGTGGTAAAGTACCAAGATTTTGCGTACGGTATACGATTATTTAATTTAAACGGTGAACTATTTGTGCATATTTTGTTATTGTTGTAAGAAAATGGTACCAAAGCGTAAATGCAGTTTCAATGAAGATTTACAAAAGGAATATCCGTTTATTAAAAAGAGTACATCAAACTTCAATGTACGATGCAATATATGTGCCTCCGGGTTTTCGATAAGCCATAGTGGACGTGGTGATATTAAGAACCACATAAGCAGTGAGAAACATAAGAGAGCCGTCATTACAGCTGCATCAAGCTCGTCGTTAACCACTTTCTTCAGAGATGATAAAATTGGTGACCAAGAAGAGCAATTAGCTGCTATAGAAGGCGCCTTTGCATACCATACAGTGCTACACAATCATACTTTCAGGTTTATGGATTGCACATCAAAATTACTTCAGGTTACTTTAGAGCCAAAATTTGCATGTGCACGTACGAAAACGGAAGCCATTATTCGAAATGTCTTGGCACCCCATATTCTAAATGAGTTAAGGTGTGACCTAGAAAAGTCTACATTTATTTCTGTACTGACAGATGCATCCAACCACAAAGAATTCAAGATTTTTCCTTTGCTTATCAGATACTTTGATCAAAGTAATGGAGTGAAAATTAAAATATTAGAGTTAAAGTCATTGCCAGGTGAAACATCTGATATTATAAGTAGTTTTCTTAATGACTGCATAACTTAAAATGGTTTAGACAGGAAAGTGGTTGGATTATGCGCAGACAACACAAATTCCAATTTTGGAGGTGCTGAAAGGAAAGGACAGAACAATGTTTTCAAAAAACTGCAAGAAAACCTTGGACATGGTCTTATAGGAGTTGGGTGTGCAGGTCATATTTTCCACAACACTGTTCGAACAGCTGCAGATGTACTGCCTGTTGATGTCGAGCTGATTATTGCTAAAATTTATCTACTCGTCAAATCATACACAGTACGAGTTGAAAGACTCAAGGAGTTTTGCCAGTTTGTGTAATCAGACTTCCAGATGATCTTAGGTTATGCTCAGACTAGGTGGCTTGCTCTGCTGCCTGCTGTTGAAAGGGTTCTTCAGATATTCCTGCCTCTAAAATCATATTTTCAATCTCAAGACAGATGCCCAGTTTTTATACAGACATTCTTTGAAAATCCTCTATCTGAGGCATGGCTTGCTTTTGTTCACAGTTAGGCCTCTCCATTCTACGAAGCAGTGCAAAAAATAGAGGGACAGACGGTCACTGTGTTTGAAGTCATTGACAGCATCAACAGGTTGAAAACTATTTTGAAGTCCAAACTGGAAGACTGTTTCTTGCCATCAAGAGTTAAGCTAATCCTTGAAAAGCTGGAAATGGAAGGACTTCCAAAGGAGGATGTGAAAAAGTTTCATGCTAGCGTTTCTTCGTTCTATGAAACAGCTTTAAATTATTTGAATAAATATGCTGCAAAAAATTTTCAAGACCTAGAATCCTACAGCTGGGTAACGCTGAACAGAATACCAATTTGGGCAGATATTGAGATATCATCATCACTAGTGATTCAAACATTACCTTCAGCCCACTTTACAGAAACTGAAATTTATGACGAATATGTCTATATGAAGCAGTTTGTTACTTCTCAGAAAATTAGTGAATGGAGTGCCAAAAAAACATTGCCACCACAACGTTGGATTGAAATGATTTCCCACTTCAAAAACAATAATGTGACATTTTCAAATATTTTGAGTTTTTTTTTCTGTCTACCTGGAACAAATGCTGCCACAGAAACAGTGTTTTCTTTGATGAACAGCTTATGGGCAAGTGATAAAACACAGCTAGGTGTTGAAACTTTGAAAGCTATGTTGACAACCAAAGTGAACTGTGAGGAAACATGTGTCGAGTTTTTTAAGATGCTGCTTGCAAAGAAGGACCTATTGATAAAAATCCACTCATCTGAAAAGTACAGTAACTGAGCTTCACCTTAAGTAAGGATTATTGTTGTTTTTCTCTCTTATTAGTTTAAGTAGTTAAACTTATACAGTAAAATGTATGTTATTCAATGTTATTCAAATGTATATATAAAATGTATATTATTTTAAATTGACATCAACTTGATTTTTCCGGGACATGTCCCGACTTTTGACCTTTTCTTTATCCTTTTGTCCCGATTTTTTGCATTGAATTAGGTCAAATCTACTATTTTGTCCCGGATTAGGGTTTTGAAAATATGGTCACCTTACCTACAATCTATTCACGGATCCCCTACAATCTATTCACGGATCTACAGGCACAGAAGCTCTGCTCATGCCAAAGGGACATAATAGAGCTAACATTCTCAACATTTTAATCCTGGCGAAACCATTGAAATAATTTTCAGGTCTCGGGGAACCCCAGCGTAAAAATAAATATATTTACAGCACATACCGTGTTTCCCCAAAAATAAGACCTACCCCGAAAATAAGCCCTAGCACGATTTTTCAGGATGCTTTTAATATAAGCCCTACCCCGAAAATAAGCCCCAGTGCATTTCCCCGAAAATAAGCCCTAGTGCATTTCGTCAGCTAGAATGAGAGACTTGTTGCCGAATGGCCAGTCGGAGTACAGACGTCACTAGTGCGCACTTGATAATGAACGGATGTGGTTCATAATTCAATACGTCACTCGTGTGAAATAAAGAAGCAGAATTTTGGCGCCAGCAATTTCTCGTGGCTTTTGTGTGTGTGTGCCATCGTTCTTAAGTCTCATAATTTTTGTTGCCACACCTGTCTCGTAAGTCTTCAATTAACGCTTGATTTAATTGTAGACTTAAGGGAATAATATTTTGACACCCAGACAAGATGAGTTCAAAAAGAAAGAGCTATTCCGTCGATTACGAGAAAGGAATCGTTGAAGACTCCCGGGGCAAGAATCTTACGGCTTTCTGCAAAGAGAAGAAGCTTGATCTCCGAATGGTCCGAAAATGGCGAGCAGAGTACCATAACCTCAGTCAACAGGTGGAAGAAGGAAATGCTAAGAAGCGCAAGTGTGGATCAGGTCGGCAACCATTATTTTCTGAACTGCAAGACATCATCTGTGAATGGATTGCTGACAGGAGAGCAAAGACTTTGGTTGTGCGCAGGGCTGATATTCATGCATTTGCCCTTGCAATGGCACCACATTTAGAAATATCCCCAGAAGAATTCAAAGCATCACAACACTGGCTGGATGGCTTCCTTCAGCGATATAAACTGTCTCTAAGAAAATCGACAACACTGTTCAAGCTGGAAGATACTGAAGTTATTAAACGTGCACTTGCATTCAAGTACTTTGTTGATGGCATCGACTTTTCTAGATACCAACTCTCCAACATGATTGCCATGGATGAAACTGCAGTGTTTATGGGCCTAGAATCTCAAACGACAATTGATCAGACGGGTGCCTCGTCAATCTACATTTCGTCCACTGGTTACGAAAGTCCACGTGTTACCTGTATTTTGGCAGTTTATCTGGATGGAAGGAAAGCCCCACCTCTAATCATCACTAAGGGCAAGAAAGATAAAATTTATATTCTTGAAACCGAAAAAACCTGGTGCACACAAGCAGTTATAAGGAAGTGGGTCGATTTAATGCTGCCTCCTGTTTTGCGAGGTGGTCAACGAGGTCTGCTAGTCTGGGATTCAGCCAGCACTCACCGCGCTAAAGACATGAAGAACTTCCTTGCAGAGAGAATAATAGATCAAATAATGATTCCCGCAGGAATGACTTCTTATCACCAGACTCTTGATATTGCAATAAACAAGCCATTCAAGGACCATTTGCGCATAGAAATCAACGACTACATTGAAAATAGAATGGAGAGAAATCAGCGTGGAAACTTTGTGAAGCCTAGTTTGCAGGAGGTCGTGACTTCGGTGAAGAATTCGTGGGATAAAATCACTGACAGCTGTGTTACCAATGCACTACGAGCAGGCTACATGGACAAGAAGTGCTCATTTAAGGAAAGCTTTATTGCTGGACATGAGAGAATGGGGCCAATGGTTCTACAGGAAATGGAGTCGCAAGAAATTCAGGCTGGAATTCGGGATTTGGAGAGTTATGACGATGTTCCAGAAGAAGATGACATGATTGTATTTGAATAAATGTAGAATTTTGTACATGAATAAATGTAGATTTTTGTATCTTTTAATATAAGCCCTACCCCGAAAATAAGCCATAGCGCATTTTTTGAAGCAAAAATTAATATAAGACCCGGTCTTATTTTTGGGGAAACACGGTAGTAGCTTAGCGTGGTCAGAAAGTTATAAATAGAACAATTCATTAAAAATTGACAATGCTCTTTGGAGTAGAGAATGATTTTTTTTTACTGTAGACCTGTTTATTTTAGCCAGCTTATTAACCTACTTTTTTCAGTATCATCAGACCTAAGTGTCTTTTATATTTGGACATGCGCCCTAATATAACCGACTAAGTTGAACAGGACGCGCCTCGCCAAACGAGGAAAACATTTTATTTCACAAATACAAATGGTTTCCTCTCCTCGCCCAAAGGGTAACAACTCTAATGCAACTCGGTAGTGTAGGTAGAACAAACTTAAGTTTTTCCTTCTATTTTTTTTTAAATTTCCTACTCGATTTTTTTTTTTAACTTATCCAAGCAGGCCTAAAAGTCTTATCACAAATTTATATTCTACAAGATGCTAACGAAACATGGTACAGTATGTGCAAGAGCAAACACGGCCCTAATGTGCACTGACATACGGGGGCTGTTCAGTCACTGCCTACCACTGCGAGCGCTAACATAGCCCGGCGGACAATATTTAAAAAAACGATGTTTTTTTTTCTCAATCACGATCTCTCGCGGAATCCTAGAGTTCTGTGGAACCCCGGTTGAAAAATCCTGTAATAGAGGATGCCTAGCCTTACGTTGCCAGGTTGTCAGGTTGCCAGGTTTGGAATACGGGCTAGCAGGGTTATCATGCATGAGCTTACGAAAAAAATAATAATAATAAACTGAAAGATGTCTTCTTCTTCTTTGATCCATAGCCGCCGACCGTCAAAGAAGTCAGTGGCCATCGCGCCTGGTGGCGTCTTGTAGGGCAGCAACAAATTGATTCCACTTTGCTCGGTCGGCGGCCATCCATCGTACAGTGCCCCAGCTCTGCTTCATTCTTTGAATCTCGGCTTCCACAGTTCTCCGCCAAGTTGTTTTTGGTCGCTCTCTCTTTCGCTTTCCTTCGGGGGTCCATAGCATAGTGTGGCGTTAAAAGTGTATATTCTTCAGTTGATTGTTTGTGCTCGTTTTCACACTGTGTCTAGGTTTATATATCATAGGTCCACAAGATTCAGGACAGCCACAATAGTTCATTAACGATACTTTCTATGACTCGAAGATTCCACACAACGATCAATATAACAGCTGGATATTTTAGTAACATTCCATTTATTATTCACGTAGACAATACATCATTACACAGCATGCATAATTAGGTAGATTCAGCAACTCCTATAATCCGTAGGTCCATAAAAATGTTACCTCATTCCTATTCCTACCTTTAGTTGTATTTAATAAACATTAATGTTTCAAGACACTTCTATTTTAACATTTCCCATATTTCTACCACTGGGTAGAACACACACACAAGCCGCCCATTCAGGGTCAAAACACGCTCTGTCCATTTTTCCTCCACATTGCTCACGTCATGTGCGCAATACACATATCGACAAATTACTATCGTGCTGCGCTCATCAGCACCAAAAGCCTATACATTTTCTAGCGTGTGGCGTGCAATAGCCAGCGCCACATTACCCCCCCCCCCCCCTCGAACAACTGAAAACTTAGTTTTCAGTCAGGCAATTATAATGTGAAGCGAGACTAAATCATTCATCTTATCCCCACTGCGTTATGATTACCTATCATTTATTAAATGATCTCTATCTAGATTTTAAAGGAAAAAAAATAATGTCAGTAATAACAATATGAATAAATAAGTAATTATTGTCCACTTCCGTATTCGAGTTATTACATAACTCTAGAGAGGGTGTCAGCTAGGACATTGTCCTTTCCTGCTATTGGTAAAACGTCAAAATCATACCATTGCATTTGTAATGCCCATCGGGTGAGACGTGCATTAGTCGATTTAAAAGTCTGTAAATATGTGAGGGCTTTTTGATCAGTGTATAATTTAAAATGTGTACCCACCAAGAACTTCTGTAGTTTATGTAATGTCCATACGAATGACAAAAGTTCCCTTTCCACAATTGGATATCTGGATTCTGTCTCTGAAAGTTTTCTGCTGAGGTAGAATATCGGGTGGCACTCGCCATTAAAGGTCTGCATTAAACATCCCCCGATTCCTTTCAGAGATGCGTCTGTAAGCACGAGAAAACGTCGTCGTAAGTCTGGTAGTCTTAGTATTGGACTTTTTGAAAATTGTGTTTTGATGTTCTGTAAGGCATGGTCACATTCTTTGTTCCATATTATTTTGTCAGGCATACCCTTTTTTGTCAGAGCAGATAGAACAGAAGTTAAAAGGGAAAATCGTGGTATAAACCTGTGGTAAAAGTTTATGAGTCCCAGCAAACTACGAACTTGTTTCTTAGTAGTTGGTATGGCAAGATCCAGTACCCTTTTTAGTGTAGACTCATCAGGTTGTATTGTATGTCGGCCAATCTTATGACCCAGAAATGAAATCTCAGTAAACCCAATTTCGACTTTGGAAGGTAGAGCTGTGAGGTTATGTACTCTGAGAGTTTGGAGCAACGACTGTATCCCAGCGATATGCTGTTCCCAAGTATCATGAAAAATGCAAATATCGTCCATATACGAAATGAGATCGGTGCGATTACCTAAAACGCGACGCATCATGCGTACAAATGTCGCTGGAGCATTCCGTAAACCAAAACACATGACATTGTAATGAAACAATCCACGAGAAGTGGCAAAAGCAGTCAAAGGTTTTGATACATCAGCCAGAGGAATCTGCCAGTAACCTTTAGATAGGTCAAACTTGCTGAAGAAAGTGGCGGATGATAGGCGTGGCAACAAATCCTCCAGCAAAGGCATTGGTTCAGAATCGGATATGGTCACCTTGTTAAGGCGACGAAAGTCAATACAAATACGAATTGACTTGTCTTTCTTTCGTACTGCCACCATAGGAAAACAGAAAGGTGAATCAGACGGTGAAAAAATACCCAGTTTTAACATACCATCTACTTCACTTTCCACCTGATCTCTAACATGTAGAGGAACGGCGTATGGTCGTAATGAAATCGGGGTGTAATCTGACAATTTGATTTCGTGTGTGATAATGTTAGTACGTCCCGGAAGATCAGACAAAACATCCTGAAAGGATACCAACATAGAACGAATTTGATCCCCATGATCTGCAGGTAAATCAGTACAAATTATAACATCATTCCATGTTTCCGAAGACTTAATAGGTGCTACCGGAAACGTGGAAGGTACATCAGCGAAATTGGTTTGCACCTCATCCACCAACGAGATAGATGCATGATGGGTAGGTTGGTTCATGATAGCATCACAAATGAATTGTAACTGAGGAGGACGAGTGATGTATGGTAGGAGCATGTTAACATGGAATGTTTTTTCTTTACCCCGCATATTGATGACGTAGTCCACGTCCGTTCTCTTTGCAACCACTTTAAACGGACCTTGCCATGTTACTAACAAGTGATCTACTTTGAGTGGCAGGAGAACAAAAACATCGTCATTGATTGAGAAAGACGTTAGTCGTCTATCTCTGTTAATGCGAGATCTGGTCTTATATTTTGCCATCTCAGATGCTTCAGTCGCCACCTGACATGCATCCACAAGATGTTGGCGTAAATCTGTAACGTATTGATAAGTGGATTTCTTCTTCTTATTATTATTCACATCAGATTCCATCAACAAATCATGTAAGAGAGACATTGGACCTCTTGGGTTCGCACCAAATACCAACTGAAAAGGCGAAAAACCAGTATGATTAGGAACCTCTCTGTAGGCAAACAGTACAGCAGGAATAAAACGATCCCATTCTTGAGGAAATGATGTAGTCACCTTCCCCAACAATTGTTTCAATGTCCCATTCCAACGTTCCACGACCCCGTTAGAGCTAGGATTAAATATAGCACTAAGAGAGTGACGGATACGAAGTGTGTTGAAAACATCTGACATCATACCTGACACGAACTGAGATCCATGATCAGAAAGGATTTCTTCCGGAAACCCGATGCGTGAAAATATAGACAGCAACGCATCTGTTACCGACACTGTGGTAATATTTTTTAAAGGAATGGCTTCTGGCCATCTCGTACACAGGTCAATACATGTTAATATGTATTGAAAACCTCTGGTAGACCTTACAGACAGTGGTCCTATGATATCAATAGCCAATTTGAAAAAAGGGCGTACAGCAATATCCGTGACCTGTAAAGGTGCTGATTGATGTGCACCCTTACGTGCAACACTTCGACATTCAGCGCAAGATTTACAATAAGTTGAAATGTCTTTATTTACCCCAGGCCAATAAAAGTGTTTTAGTAATCTATAAGCCGTACGGGAAATTCCCATATGTCCAGCAAATGGTACGTCATGCGCATTTGACAAAACTAGTGCGCGAAATGACGTAGGTACTATAACTTGTTTGAGAATGAAAGAGTAATTATCAAAACATCGTATCATAATATTATCCTGCATTTGAAACCAATGTCTTGAATTTTTAGAATGTTTAATAGTTCGAGCAATAGCTAATGGGAATAAATGTCCCAAAGAAGGATCCATTTGTTGTTTTGCTATAAATATATTTTTGTCAAAGTAATGACAAGTTGTAATGTGTTGATTGTGTATAGAAGAATTTAATTCAATTGTCTCTGCAGCTTGTTGTGCTCTGGTTGTGATCGCGTTAGCAAAGGAGGGATGATTTCTCTCCCAATCAATAATATCCTGTTCAGAACACTCTTTAACCCCCTTTATGTTACCGATAAGTAAATCACAACAAGGTCGATTGAGAGCACACACTCTTACTTTTCCCGAAAAGAACGGAGTATCTATTACCACATCTGCCAGCGGATAAGATTCAACAGTTCCACCGAAAGTTACGCACTTTATAGAGGTTCCCGTAAAGCAAGAAGAAGGAATTAGTGCCTTCCTTAGGCCAATGGTGGTGCAACCGCTGTCACGTAAAATAGAAACAGGTGTGTCAAAAACAAAACCTCTATGGATCACGAGTGAGCCAACCCCATCATTTAAAGACAAAACTGGCAGAGCATGTCCACATCTCAGACGTGGAGTAGATCCAGGTTGAAATAGAGTCATACATTCTTTGCAATTACCACTATTTTCCAGATCAAAACTACATGCATTGGCATGAGTATTATTCTCATTATTGGAAATATTATCATTACCAACGTCAAGCTGACAAGCGTGAGCTTGTGATCTTCCTCTACTTTGACTCCTAGAAAAATGTGTTCCTCTCCGATCCACTGGACAGTCAGACCGATAGTACCCCTTTTTGTCCGTGCGAGAAGAATCATCACGAGATGGTGGTGAGACAAGATGTTTGTTATTGTAATTACTGTTATTGTAATAATTACGTGAGGGTCCCAAAAAATGATGTTTGTGAGTGTAATTATTATTGGAGTATTGATTATTTCTTTGCCATGACTTTTTATTATTATGGTTAAAGTTGCGTCTCTCTATACCCCGTGAGGGCGAATGATTATGAGGGAAATTATATCTACCTCTAAAGGAATTTTGATAGTCATCCCTATACCGTCGGTCCATGCTGTGAGTGCGTGATCTATCATGAGTGACCGCACAAGCTGGCAGAGTTTCTAGGACCTTCGTCTTACCTAAAGGCAAGTTTGGGTGTGCGACCGAAAATTGTTGAGCCAATTTTTCCATTTCTCCTATATTTGTGGGCTCCTTTTCTTGAAGGAATGAGAAAATTTCAGTATTTACCGAAGATAAAATTTTGTCTCTTAAGAAGAGATCATAAAGACCTTCGAAAGATTTAGTAATATTAGACAGTTCAATCCATCTGTTTAGACACATCTTCACTGAAGACACAAAGTCTTCGACATCCTTACCTTCCACAGGACCCATCGATTTAAATTTTAAACGATATCCTTCCTCATCTAAACAATATTTGCGAAGAAATACTGATTTTATGGATTCATAGTCGTTCCTTTTATCATCGGCAATGTTAAAAAAAGTTTGTAAACTTTCACCAGTAAGTAACCCGACAAAATGTTCAGGCCATGAGGCCTTAGGTAAATTTAAAGCCGTAACTCTTGATTCAAATCTCAAAAGAAAGAATCCTATATCGTCATGTAATGAAGAAAAATTTGGTAATTTTAAATTAATGATCTTAGACGATCCTGTACTAGACGATTCCTGTTCCTACTTAGGAAATCCACGTGGTCAGCAAATTTGTTTGGTGACGTACGTAAAAGATTAAATCATCCTTCCTGACCATTGCAGACAACCGAAATGATTTCTCGGACATCAGGGTTGAAAGACTTGTCAGACTTGAAAGACCCAAAAGATTGGTTCTGGATACCGTCATGCTTCTCACGATTCATATTATTGGTATAATAAATGTCTACTGGTAACTTTACTTTAGGATTTACAAGTCCGTTCAGGTGATCTTGATGTAATGGTTCACTACAACGATTCAACGTGAAATGGCCTCGAGGTGACAATATTCTTCATAGTAACCTGTGACCGCAGTATATTGTGTCGAAATTTCATATCTGTTCGTAGGCAGTCAAATGTCTGTTCAGCGACTTTAATAGAATATATGTTGTTTGGTATTAATGTCTTCCCAACAGTCCAAGGTCTTGGCATGACCTCGTACGAAAAATTGCAATTTCTATTGATTCCACAAATTCGTGTGCTTGATATCTTGCGTACTTTCCACAGTACAGCATTGTACATATTCCAAACAATTAATTCCTCTTCAACGGAACGAGCCTCCCATATCTGTGGCGTTAAAAGTTTATATTCTTCAGTTGATTGTTTGTGCTCGTTTTCACACTGTGTCTAGGTTTATATATCATAGGTCCACAAGATTCAGGACAGCCACAATAGTTCATTAACGATACTTTCTATGACTCGAAGATTCCACACAACGATCAATATAACAGCTGGATATTTTAGTAACATTCCATTTATTATTCACGTAGACAATACATCATTACACAGCATGCATAATTAGGTAGATTCAGCAACTCCTATAATCCGTAGGTCCATAAAAATGTTACCTCATTCCTATTCCTACCTTTAGTTGTATTTAATAAACATTAATGTTTCAAGACACTTCTATTTTAACATTTCCCATATTTCTACCACTGGGTAGAACACACACACAAGCCGCCCATTCAGGGTCAAAACACGCTCTGTCCATTTTTCCTCCACATTGCTCACGTCATGTGCGCAATACACATATCGACAAATTACTATCGTGCTGCGCTCATCAGCACCAAAAGCCTATACATTTTCTAGCGTGTGGCGTGCAATAGCCAGCGCCACACATAGCTGTTCTTGTAATGGTATCAGGGTCCCTTCTGAGGACGTGGCCAACCCAACTGCAGCGTCTGCCAGCTGTGATGGTGTGCATGTCCTCCTGGTTACTCCGAATAAGTAGTTCTTGGTTGCTGACGTGTTTGGCCAAAAGATTCGAAGAATTTTCCTTAGGCAGATTGTGTGGAAGGAGGACAGTTTCGACATTTCCTTCTCTGTTACTCTCCAACATTCCGCACCATAGAGAAGCACAGAAAGTACACAGCTCTCATACAGTCTTAATTTGGTGTTTGTGCTGTACTGGGAAGACTTCCAGATGTTGTTGAGACTAGCAAAGGCTGTTCTCGCTTTATTCATTCTGTTGTTAATGTCCTTGCTTGTTCCGCCGTCTGGTGTTACTATGCATCCTAGGTAAATAAATGTGTCTTTCTGTTCTAACTTCTGATTCCTTATCGTTATTGGCTCAGGATTGCCCACATTGAGTGTCATGACCTCTGTCTTCTTCAGATTGATGTTCAGGCCAACCTGCTGGCTATACTTATTTCAGTATAACTGAAAGATATGAGGAGAGAATATTCTAATTTTTCTTAAAGTGGACACTCTATATCCGAGCTAAAAAAAAAAAAACTCTCAAAATAAGGAGGAGTAAGGAGAGAAGGGTGCGAGGGCGGGAGGAAGGGATGAAAAAACAATTTTTAGTTATTGACTAGCCTAACTAGCTCATATTTGTCGCTTCAGTAATTGTGGCAGAGGGAGGCAGACGTGAAGCAGAAATTAAGGAAGTAAACGAATGGCCAAAGCCACTTTTTTAACACCGTGAGGCAGATACTTACTTCCAAACAAATGACTGACAAATTAAAACTGAAAGTCGTCAAATGTTTAACAGGGTGGAACAACAGGAGGTAAATAGTTATTTAAATTTCTTTCTTTTCTTTCTTTTAAAAAAACAACGTGTCTCACTCTCATATCTTGGCAACACTGTATAGATAAAGTTGGAAGGACAGACAATGATACCAAAATGAGAATGCAAATAGCAAGAGGATCTTTCATTGCATTGGGAAATATATAGAGATCAAGAGAAATCGAGTCCAACACGAAAATAAGAATCTTCAACTCAAATATTCTTTAATGTCAAGTCAGTCCTATTGTACGGCTCTGAAACATGGAGACCAACAAAAACATTACAGACATTCTTAAATGGGTGCTTGTCTAGAATAGAAGGATTGAAATAGTATGAAAAAGTAACCAATGGGGAACTGATGACAGGAAGCAGACAAGTGCCAGTGGAACAAGAGTTGACAGGAACCAGACAAGTGCCAGTGGAACAAGAGATGACAAGAACCAGACAAGTGCCAGTGGAACAAGAGATGACAGGAACCAGACAGGTGCCAGTGGAACAAGAGATGACAGGAACCAGACAAGTGCCAGTGGAACAAGAGATGACAGGAACCAGACAAGTGCCAGTGGAACAAGAGATGACAGGAACCAGACAAGTGCCAGTGGAACAAGAGTTGACAGGAACCAGACAAGTGTCAGTGGGACAAGAGATGACAAGAACCAGACAAGTGCCAGTGGAACAAGAGATGACAGGAACCAGACAAGTGCCAGTGGGACAAGAGTTAAGAAGAAGACGCTAGCGATGGATAGGACACACATTGAGTAAACCTGTTGATAGCATAACAAGGTAGTCCTTGTTCTGGAATTCACAGGGAAAGAGAGGCAGAGGTAGATGTCACGTGAAAGATAATTTATTTTACCATCTTGTCCATAATTTGATTACTCCTTTATATGTTCTGTTTTCCGAGACATTTTGTATTTTCGTTTCTTTCATATTCTACCTACATTTTTTCACCTTCTCAACCCCACCCGAGGTTGTTTACGCTGGCCAGCTGCGGTCAGCTAACGCTAGACGTAATGTTATCTAAACGCACCTGTTCGACCAGAGAAACATTTCTCGTGTCCGCTTTAAGTGTTAGAACGAGCCAAGACGGTTTCTGTGAAAGAAACGGTTCGTTAGCGGCGGGTACCCTCTGTGGTCCCAACAGGGGAATTTCTCTGGTCGCTTTAAAACGTTTGATGACGAGCGGCTGGTACCCTTTGAGGCCTGGGTAACGAGTGTGATCTGTTTCAGGGGAAGATAACAACCCGCGGTCAGTCTTTGGGTTTTCGCCCCTTAGACAAGATAGAGCATAATGTTATGCATTTCTCTACCTGGGGAACTTTCGCACGATTTCTTTTGTCTTACTCTAGATTACGTCTTTCGCCGAACTTCTGTAGAAATACGCACGCCAGGTGTTCGGGGGGAGCGTCCCTTGTGATCTATAAGAGTAGACTGGTTTTAATAGACAAAGACATTCGTATATTCCTGGCCCGTAGATGACCATCATGAGATAAGGCAAACTTTAACACAATACTAGAAGGTGTTTGCCTATGTTCTAGTCATTTTTCGTGGTGAGTTGACATATCTTATAATTATTATATTAGATTCATGTTAGCTTTTATATATCTGTTAGGAAAGTGAATTTATTTCGTAGGACTTCTCCTAGTAATTTATTCAGTGATAAGGTAGCGCTGTCTACGGCCTATTAAGTGGTGCTTAAACTGTTACGGTTTATCATGGGTTAAATGTTAAACTTACAATAACAGATATTAGGCGTAGAATCAGTCCACGAATGCTTACCATTGGGTTAAGAGTCAGCAAAAATTAACTGTCATTTCTGTAAGATAATGTCAGGTGTGGATTGTTCACTTTAAAACTGAATAGTGAGATGCAGGGAATAACTCTGGATTATAGGAGATAGTCACTTATTCCTTTTGATAGATATTTCTAGTGGCAAGGGAGGATCATTTTATGCTTACTTGTGTGGCTAGGCACTAGTCTATAACTTTCACTGAAAGCAGCCACCAGCCATAGATATAATTATATCTTATGATTCAGCCACAACTGTATCATTATAGCAAGAACATTGCCTTGTCTATGTACTCATTGTGGAATGCTAATATATTTCCCCAAGGGGACATACGATTTATTTGTGTAATGTCAAATGCTGTAATCTGTTTATGTAAATTCATTTAATGTTGTAAGATGAATAAGCATATTCATTTAACTGTAACTACAGGTTAGGTTTCCTGTATGTTGAGATTGGGAGAAGAGGAGTAGATTGTTGCTGTCAGAACAGTTACTGACAGGTACCTGGGTGTGCAAAAGATATTAAGCCTATGCGGGCGCGTGTTGATAATTGATATTTTTAAGGAACAGAAGACATGGTTAAAGACAGCCCTAAACTATCATAGCAATAACTACAATAAATCTAATCCCATAGTGGAGCGAAACTTTCTGTATAAAGTTAGTGTGATTTTAGCGTTGCTTGAAGTTAAAAGGTGTCTCTTTTGGGTCTCAGTTTCAGGGAGACCGACTCGCGAGAGCAGATTCCAGTCAGGCGAAGAACGAAATATTCTCTTCGATCTAGAGGGTTCTGAATACCGCTAGCGTCACGAATCGTCTCACCCCGTTCCTGAATCAAAACCCCTTTTTGTCAACGCCAAGTTAAGCTCACGCAGTGCAACGGAGCCAACGCTAAATCTGGAATCGCCAAACGCAGTAGTAGTTCTCTACTCGCCTATTGGATTACCAGCCAGAGCATTGCGGCTTCCAGAATATCAAACCCGCTCAGCATGCCTATAGCAGAATTCCATATCACCCGCCTTTGTTGTGCCTAAACGGGGCACTCAGCAAACCACAGCCAAACCAGTTTAAACAGGATTTACAGCCAAGCGGAGCCTTGCGCCGGATAAGCGCGCCTGGGTCTCTTTGTCCTCAAGTGACTTCTTCTGGTGTATTTCCTGGATACTTAAAACCTCGCACGTATGAGCAGCCATCTATGGACAGAGTTCCAGCCCAACTCGCGCCAGTAGGGGGGTCACCAACGATAGCGCCTATACAGTGATGTTATTCAGGTTAATTCCATCACCGATGGAGGATATATACGAAAACATCACTTACTGGAGTTACTTCAGCTGGTCCCCGAAAACCGAAGGACTGTCACTCGATTATTTATCTCTTTGTGTTCTACAGGTTTTATGAATGGTGATCTGTGTGTGTGTGGTTGTTGGTGTATAGGATTATTGATGAATATTTGATTATTGATGTAATTTTATGTTGTTGTGATGATATGCATTATTTTCATGCTTTTCTTCTTTAATAAATTTTACACATTTATTAATGCGCTGTTCACGACCTTTCCATCCATATTTGTATTTTTAGCTCTTTACTATAATCTCTATGTATGATAAGAGAAAAGAGAGAGAGCAGGAGGTGCTTAGACAGACATAAGTGAGTTGAGGCTTGGAGAGAGAGATCATTTTGGTAAATCTTCTTCCAGGTTGTCTCAAGTCCATCTCCTATTTACACCTTTCTGTGTGTGTAATCTATAACTCTGTCAGTCCACTATCCCTTGTCGATTTCACTACGGTTGTCCACCTCGACAAATACTCTACACTCTAACTCAACCACGACAAATGGGGGCTCGTCCGGGATTCTAGAACCCATCTAGTACGACATTTAATATGTGCTCGATCCGAGGATGAATCTCTCACAAGATTCTATTCTGATTCTTAGAGTTTAGTGTTCGGCAGATTATAGGAATTTCTTTCCCCTAGACATATCGAACTATTTCTTTTGGGTGGAAGTCGGAACAGCGTTTTTTTCTCCACAGCAATCATAAATATTAAGTTACATTTATTGTTCATGCTACACATGAGACAGCTGGTAAAGGTTGATGGTATCACTGCTGAGTTTTTGGTTGACAAATCTGACGACTATCGTTGTAAAAGTCAAAAAAAATTTTTTTTAAGGGTTAATATTTTTTCAGGAGTAGCTCTTTAATCTGAGATAAGAAGCTACAGATAGTCAGTTACTAGCTTGCATTTGTACCAAGGGAGGGTGTTCATTCGGACGATAGTAACCAATCCTCTCAATAGCTTAGTACTGACAGAACTGGGGTGAAGTGATAGTAAGTTTTACGTCACTTACATTTTTTGGAGTTTTTTGGGGTTTTGCTTGTCGATCAGAGTAGCTACAAATTTTCTTGTTTTTTAAAGTTCCCAGGCAAGCCTAGATTTTATTGATTATTAAGTTAATCAGCACCTAGTGGACTAGGTAACTAAGATCTCTAGGTTCTATTCTTCTATAATGTTTGCTCACCCTGATATAATGGCCGATCTAGATAAAGTGCATAGGATTGCCCTCGAGGTAGCTAAGTACATGGAGTACAAGGATAGCGAAATCCAGCCCTTTCTAGAATTTGCAGTAAACCTGCAGGATCAATACAAGGTAGACAATTGGTTTGACAGCCGTTTAATCTTGGCATGGTCCTGTAAACAAACTGGGGAGAGTGAAGCATTCACCCGACAGTATGTAGAAGAAGTGATAGAAGATGAGAAGCAAAGGGAAAAGCAAAGACAAGAACGGGACAAGAAATTGGAAATGGAGCAACAAGAACGAGACAAGCAATGGGAAATAGAGCGCAAAGAAAGGGACAGAGAAAGCCAGGAAAGGAGCAGGCTACGCCAAATCAGAATGAATGAACTGGATAGCCAAATTCGGAGGATGAAAACAGATACTAAATGTAGTCACTCTAATTCCCCTTCTACTGTGCCCTTAACGGTCAACGCCCCTGCAAACCTTGCGCCCATGAAAGAAAACTTGCCTGCTAAAACCGAACGCCAACTCCAGAAAATTGACTTTCCTTTGGACTTGGATCCGAAGCCCAAACAAGGAAAGAATTTACGTCGGGACAGCAGACCTAAGGCCACGGGGAAAATTACGCAACGTTCCCAGGCATGGAAACTGCTCAAAGGTGAGAGAGGTGCTAACAAGCATTGTAATACGGATTGTTCCCGTCTGGCAAGCGGCGAACCCCGAGCCTCTCACGCTCCAGACCGAGCAGCACCTAACCGACACGTGACGTCGAGAAAAGGGAGCCACACCCTATCACGTTATATTTCGCTAGATTCCCGGCCGGACAGCGAAAAACCATATGCAGAGGCGTATCCCTCCAACTCAACGATCGTAGAATGGAGGCGCCGCTCCTCTTATCACCCTGAGCTTAAAAGGTGCAAGAATAAGTCGCCTGCTAAAAGGGTTAAACTTTCCAAACCGTTCCAAGGAACTTTGGAAAAACATACCGAGAGTTTTTTTCGGGCACTTCGCGATCTAACGGGATCTCAAACCGTCCAGTCCTTTGCATGCAGTCTGCGGGGCCTGTCAACCAGGAAGTGGATCTCGCATTGCAGGACAAAGTTCAACTGACGCCAGTAACTTCCTCAGGGGAGGGCAAAGTTGACGTTTATGATGGACACAGGGTTCCAGGCGAAGGGATCCCTGGTATTCCATTTGAGTCTCTCACACTTCTCAGGGCAGAAGACAGTGAGAAAAGCTGCCTTACTACTGTACAAGGAGCCATTGTTGAGAGCCTTGGCTCACGTCATGCTAGTAATGGGAAAGCGACTCAACAAACTCTGCAACTAGCAGATATTACCTATCTGTCTTCACGGATAGAAGCTACGGAGATCTGTTATGATTTAGTAGAACCCCAGAATGCGATCGATTACTCTTTGCTTCAGGCAGCAGAGTTTTTCTCATTCAAATCGCATTATTCCAGTGGTCTCAACCCCACTGATGGACAGCAAAGTAGTCGCCTCCGCCAGGCCATTACAGAACAACTTGATCATTTCCGTTGACCAAGCCAGAGTTGTGACTGGCAAGGCAAGGAAAGCTCCAGACCCGCCTTTAGACGGCACAGGTCTGAAGATTGATCAATGCTCCCGCCGAAACAGCGGAGTAGGTGTGGAGAGGCAGAAGGAAAATGCTAGCATTTCTTCGGCCAACGAACGGCTTTATTTACCAACTAGGGTTACACGCGCGCGGAAAGTCCCTATAGACTGCAGCTATACAGGGTTATTCAAGTCCGCGACAGGTAAACCCATAACGGAAATTAAACAGCCCGAGTCCAGCAACGATTACACTGCACATAACAGGCGGATTACCTATGCAGTGGCCAGTGAGTTCAGGCGGGGCCGAAACTCACAACAGGTGCGGATAATTTTCCGGACCATGGACAGACAAAGCAAATTGGGGAAGGAAGGTCATGTTCACACGGAAACAGATTATGTCAGTGTTCAGTGGCCTCGCAAAATCCCATTCGCTGAACGTCTATTAGACAGAGGGAAGAAAAGAAATGAACTCGGAGCTAGTCATACAGACAGACAGAAATTGGAAACGTATTTGGTTTTATGAGTATAGGATTTTCCAATGACAGGTAACAAAAGACGATGGAAAAGATAAATTACTGTCATTTTTGTCCGTATTCCTCGAACTTTAAAAGGGGGGGCACTTGTCACGTGAAAGATAATTTATTTTACCATCTTGTCCATAATTTGATTTTTCCTTTATATGTTCTGTTTTCCGAGACATTTTGTATTTTCGTTTCTTTCATATTCTACCTACATTTTTTCACCTTCTCAACCCCACCCGAGGTTGTTTACGCTGGCCAGCTGCGGTCAGCTAACGCTAGACGTAATGTTATCTAAACGCACCTGTTCGACCAGAGAAACATTTCTCGGGTCCGCTTTAAGTGTTAGAACGAGCCAAGACGGTTTCTGTGAAAGAAACGGTTCGTTAGCGGCGGGTACCCTCTGTGGTCCCAACAGGGGAATTTCTCTGGTCGCTTTAAAACGTTTGATGACGAGCGGCTGGTACCCTTTGAGGCCTGGGTAACGAGTGTGATCTGTTTCAGGGGAAGATAACAACCCGCGGTCAGTCTTTGGGTTTTCGCCCCTTAGACAAGATAGAGCATAATGTTATGCATTTCTCTACCTGGGGAACTTTCGCACGATTTCTTTTGTCTTACTCTAGATTACGTCTTTCGCCGAACTTCTGTAGAAATACGCACGCCAGGTGTTCGGGGGGAGCGTCCCTTGTGATCTATAAGTGTAGACTGGTTTTAATAGACAAAGGCATTCGTATATTCCTGGCCCGTAGATGACCATCATGAGATAAGGCAAACTTTAACACAATACTAGAATGTGTTTGCCTATGTTCTAGTCATTTTTCGGGGTGAGTTGACATATCTTATAATTATTATATTAGATTCATGTTAGCTTTTATATATCTGTTAGGAAAGTGAATTTATTTCGTAGGACTTCTCCTAGTAATTTATTCAGTGATAAGGTAGCGCTTCTACGGCCTATTAAATGGTGCTTAAACTGTTACGGTTTATCATGGGTTAAATGTTAAACTTACAATAACAGATATTAGGCGTAGAATCAGTCCACGAATGCTTACCATTGGGTTAAGAGTCAGCAAAAATTAACTGTCATTTCTGTAAGATAATGTCAGGTGTGGATTGTTCACTTTAAAACTGAATAGTGAGATGCAGGGAATAACTCTGGATTATAGGAGATAGTCACTTATTCCTTTTGATAGATATTTCTAGTGGCAAGGGAGGATCATTTTATGCTTACTTGTGTGGCTAGGCACTAGTCTATAACTTTCACTGAAAGCAGCCACCAGCCATAGATATAATTATATCTTATGATTCAGCCACAACTGTATCATTATAGCAAGAACATTGCCTTGTCTATGTACTCATTGTGGAATGCTAATATATTTCCCCAAGGGGACATACGATTTATTTGTGTAATGTCAAATGCTGTAATCTGTTTATGTAAATTCATTTAATGTTGTAAGATGAATAAGCATATTCATTTAACTGTAACTACAGGTTAGGTTTCCTGTATGTTGAGATTGGGAGAAGAGGAGTAGATTGTTGCTGTCAGAACAGTTACTGACAGGTACCTGGGTGTGCAAAAGATATTAAGCCTATGCGGGCGCGTGTTGATAATTGATATTTTTAAGGAACAGGAGACATGGTTAAAGACAGCCCTAAACTATAATAGCAATAACTACAATAAATCTAATCCCATAGTGGAGCGAAACTTTCTGTATAAAGTTAGTGTGATTTCAGCGTTGCTTGAAGTTAAAAGGTGTCTCTTTTGGGTCTCAGTTTCAGGGAGACCGACTCGCGAGAGCAGATTCCAGTCAGGCGAAGAACGAAATATTCTCTTCGATCTAGAGGGTTCTGAATACCGCTAGCGTCACGAATCGTCTCACCCCGTTCCTGAATCAAAACCCTTTTTTGTCAACGCCAAGTTAAGCTCACGCAGTGCAACGGAGCCAACGCTAAATCTGGAATCGCCAAACGCAGTAGTAGTTCTCTACTCGCCTATTGGATTACCAGCCAGAGCATTGCGGCTTCCAGAATATCAAACCCGCTCAGCATGCCTATAGCAGAATTCCATATCACCCGCCTTTGTTGTGCCTAAACGGGGCACTCAGCAAACCACAGCCAAACCAGTTTAAACAGGATTTACAGCCAAGCGGAGCCTTGCGCCGGATAAGCGCGCCTGGGTCTCTTTGTCCTCAAGTGACTTCTTCTGGTGTATTTCCTGGATACTTAAAACCTCGCACGTATGAGCAGCCATCTATGGACAGAGTTCCAGCCCAACTCGCGCCAGTAGGGGGGGTCACCAACGATAGCGCCTATACAGTGATGTTATTCAGGTTAATTCCATCACCGATGGAGGATATATACGAAAACACCACTTACTGGAGTTACTTCAGCTGGTCCCCGAAAACCGAAGGACTGTCACTCGATTATTTATCTCTTTGTGTTCTACAGGTTGTATGAATGGTGATCTGTGTGTGTGTGGTTGTTGGTGTATAGGATTATTGATGAATATTTGATTATTGATGTAATTTTATGTTGTTGTGATGATATGCATTATTTTCATGCTTTTCTTCTTTAATAAATTTTACACATTTATTAATGCGCTGTTCACGACCTTTCCATCCATATTTGTATTTTTAGCTCTTTACTATAATCTCTATGTATGATAAGAGAAAAGAGAGAGAGCAGGAGGTGCTTAGACAGACATAAGTGAGTTGAGGCTTGGAGAGAGAGATCATTTTGGTAAATCTTCTTCCAGGTTGTCTCAAGTCCATCTCCTATTTACACCTTTCTGTGTGTGTAATCTATAACTCTGTCAGTCCACTATCCCTTGTCGATTTCACTACGGTTGTCCACCTCGACAAATACTCTACACTCTAACTCAACCACGACAGTAGACCAAAAAACATATGGCAAAGAGAACTAGAGACAGAAGTGAAAACGATGAGGAAAACGACAAAAGAACCTGAGCTCAAGGCGCGTGACAGGATGACTTGGTATGTGTTTGTTGAAGGCCTATGCTCCTTGGGGAGCTAAAGGGTATTGATTGATTGATTGATTGATTGATACATACCGGTCCTCATTAGATCTCTGAGGAGATAGAGATAGTATGTGACTACTGCTCCTACAGGTAAATCATAGAAGATGACTAAATGAGGTTATGCATCAGGCTGATCTCTTCATCATGTCTGTGGTGGATTTGATGTTAATAGATGTTATCATTCAATATTTCTAGTGTACTGAATGAGGTCAGCTGTGAAGGTCCCTGATTATAACAAATTTTGGGTTGAGTTATCAGGGTACCTTTCTGCTACCACCTTATGACCTCAATCAGACTTAATATGGACTAGTATATATGATAGCTACGTATAATGTCTAGGGTTATGAAAGAGTGTAATGTAGTGTAAGTAAAATTACTACAAATACATTTAAATTCTATCACATATAGATATACGACAGGGTCAGTACCACAACCACAAACAAACTAACACTCTATTAGAAAACTTATGGAAGTCTGTGGCTGAATTTTATGTAATGTATTAGATTACAATTTATTTGCCCTGATTTAGAATTTTCTGAGTCAGGACCAACAAAAAAAATGAAATTTATGGTTTTATTTACATAAATATTTATAACACAATGGATCTTCTGTCCATACAAAGGACTATTATAATAAAATTATATTTAAGTATTTCTCTAAACTGGGTGACACTGGTAACTAATGGTGGGGGTGGGGTGTTTGCATCATTCCCCCTCTTTATATTTGTATCTTGTGGAAAAGTTATTTAATAATCAAAGATTTTATGTCTATGGTAATAAAGTCCGTGAATGACCGTTGAAGTGCCGACACATAGGCACTTAACTGTAGGTGGATAGTAGATATGATGCTGACAATTTTCTTTCGTTCACTTGAATAACCAGACTGACACAGTCCCTGGTGTAGAATAGTATAGTAGACCGCTTGGTCCAGAAAAGTTTCACTTTTCTCTCTCTCTCTCTCTCTCTCTCTCTCTCTCTCTCTCTCTCTCTCTCTCTCTCTCTCTCTAGTAAAATCACCAGGGTCCTGGTACCACAGTAGCACCAGAACAAAAAACCCTGAAACAAGGTTATGATTCTATACAACATATCTACAATATTTTTCCACAATCAATACATGGCATAATTCAATAAAAGAAAAGGGTCAGATCTCTCTGACCACCCCATGTCAACCATTTTCTTCTGAGATAACAACTCATACCAGTGCTCCTGTTCTTTTCCCTAATGGCTACAACGCCTCTGACACTGCAACAATGATTCTCTCCCATAGAATTTTGTGGGTTAGCCTTCCCACTGGTAACTGTGGAAATCATTTTAAGTTATACAACTCATGTCAATTTTTACTGCTGGTGTGCAACACCACAGGCCCTGCATAAATCTGCTGGGGACCTCTGTACTTAGTCGTAACGCCTTCCCAAACAAGCAGTATCTCATACACCAAATTTGGTTGTAATAATAAGGTTAATAAAGTCATTCTTACCACAATTCAAAGAAATATCACAAACATACGTTGACTCGCATTAGCATTAAGGTAAGTTTAGCTTTGCCCCCAGTCCAGACTGCCAAGAATTATTATTTCACTCTAGGCACTGCTGTTCTCAACGCAGCTTGCTTTCAAAAACTTCTGTATCAACTGGCGACTAGCCTTTGCTTGCTTTTGCCAATATTATCAGACCGGCCCAATCAGCGAGGGTCTAGCTTTTCCAATTCAAAATTAAAAAAAAACAAAAGCCAAACTCCAAACTTCTAGGAGTGAGTCTTAAAATATATTTAGCTTTTGCCTAACCAATACCCTCCTTCCTATACTCTTCTATCAACCAATCGGATTTGAATCAATCTAATGCCTCTTTTTTAAATTAACGTCCCCACTAACGTAATGGATAAATGAGCAAAAACAACAGTCTTTCCGTCTTAGCGTTCGTAGACCTATAGTATTATTTCAATATCTTGGCTAATAATTAGACTACCATAAATATTTAAATATATTATTGCTTAGGGGATCCTAAGCTATCTTTATATATGATTTTTATGGCTATATTATTTGTCGTTTAGATTTTCAGTTTTGTCACTGTTAATCGTCAATTTCAACTTTTCCAAAAGTCGGCCATCTTTTCCCCTCCCTCTCTCATTTTTTTCCCTTCAAATAACTAACTTGTCTGGGTTACGTCAGAAATACACTACTCGGCGAGAATGGAACACTGTCTGTGTGTTTATGTGTTCTGGCTTGTCCAACAGAGAGGTTATAGTGTTAGTCCCTCGTGCAGAGCGAAGAGGGGTTTTTGCCAAGCGTTGGTAGTGTTGGCGTTAATTATTACTATCGTTTCGTTCTTGCTACTGGAAAATGTCCGAGTTACTACTAATTTGAGCGTTAAAGTTAAAATATTACGTTAATTCAGACGGTAGGTTGGTGGCACAGTTCTGGCAGATCGGTAATTGTAAGAATCAAAACCGAAACTAAGAAAGCGTGTTAGATTTTACGGCGGGATCGTTTTATAAGCATTTCCTCTGCACAAAAGGCAGCGCTATACTGGCGTAGAGACGATTTTAAGCAGACACTTACGGTCGGGTTTATTTATTATCATAGGACCAAAATCTTACTGAATTTAGCGATTATCTCACATATATCGCTACACATCTCCCTTCCTAAAACATGCATTCACTGCAGGTTATAATCTTTGAGATAACTTAGCGCAAATGATGTCCTACATGTTTTTCTGATTTTCATCACAATGACGTCTACTCAAAAAATCGGCACCCACGTTCTGAGAGCCGGGAATATATTCAATCATAAATGAATAGGTCTGTAATAGTAATGACCATCTTAATAATCTGGCATTTTCATGCTTTACCTGTGAATACTAGAGGCTGATGATCTGTTTGGACCACAAATGTCCTACCATACAGATAGATCTGGAATTTTTTTATAGCCCAGATTAATGCTAGACATTCCTTTTCACTTGTTGAATAATTTGTTTCCGCTTTGTTCAACTTGCGGCTTGCATAAGCGACTGGCAACAATGTAGCACCTAGGCCCACATTGCTTGCGTCACTTCTCACGAAAAATTCTTGATTTAAGTCAGGCAATTTCAATACCGGCCTGCTTGTGAGTTTTTCTTTTAACTCTTGGTAGGCTAATTCATACTGTGCTGACCAATTACTTGTATCAGGTTGTCCCTTACGCGTTAAATCCGTCAGAGGAGCACATATAGAGTTAAAGTGTCTAATGTACTTTTGGTAGAAACCACACAACGACACAAAAGATCGCACATCTTTTTTTGTTTGTGGCCTCGGTGCTCTTTTCAATTTTTCCAGATTCTTGGGGTCAGGGGTCATGCTACCCTGATGTACGGTATGTCCCAAGAATTCCAACTCTTTACACCCAATACTACATTTTGTTGGTCTAGCAGTCAAGTTAGCCTCTCTAAGTCTATCAAACAGCATATTCATAGAGGTAACGTGTTCCTCAAATGTTTCAGTAGCGATGAGAATATCATCCATGAAATTCGAGATGCATGGATTTTTCAGGGGATCCAACAATTTTCGCATCATCCTCGAAAACACACTCGGGGCATTTTTCAACCCAAACGGCAACATGTTGAACTCATAATGGCTTTCCGAGGTGCTAAATGCTAAGTAAGGTCGAACCTCAGGCTTTACTGGAATTTGATAATAGCCTTTGCTAAGATCCACCTTAGAAAAATATTTTGCCTTGTTCAATCTGGCAAATAGTTGATTTGTATTAGGTAATGGATCCACCTGACCTTCTGTGACAGCATTCAGTTTCCTGTAATCTATGCACAGTCTATGTTCCCCAGATGGTTTTCGCAACAAAACCACACTTGAACTGTAAGGAGATTCCCTGTGAGAAATAATCCCTTCTTGTAACAAATAATCTATCTCCTCTTTCAAAGCTTTTTCCTTAGCGAAAGGAATAGAATAGGGCCTCATACAGATGGGTGTTGGGTCTAATAGTTTCATATCATATTCCAACAAATTGGTGTGCCCCGGCTTATCCGTTAACACGTCTGTATGTTTCTCTAGGACCTTTTGGACCTGCTCCCTCTGTCCTTTTGTCAGGTGAGTACTGATCTTCACCTGTGCAAACGTTTCACTGGGCTTTAGTGGATATTCAAATGAGGTGAGCGGGTCATTTTTCATTTCGGTTGCGATAGACAAGGCTATTAAGTGTGTTCCTTCCTGGATTTGCCTGTCCAGATATTTCTTCTGAAGGTTCACATGATAGACTTTTTCCTTTCCCTTCTTGTCTATCTTATAATTTGTTCTGGATACTTTTTCCAAAACTGTATATGGACCTTGCCATCCGATCTGAAGTTTATTGCTGCTGCCGGGCAATAGAAGAAGCACCTTCTCCCCTACAGCAAGCTCCCTATCCTTCGCTTTTTTATTATAATAAGCAGCATGCTTTTTCCTGGCTTGTCTCAAATTATCATTTGCCAGTTTCCAACTAGTTTTTAAACAAATGGTCAGTTCGTTCACATATTGATATGATGAGGTAACAGTCTCTTCTGTCTTCTCATCGGTCCATGTCCTCAACAAGGCTTCCAATGGACCTTTTATTGGCCTCCCAAATAACAGGGTTGCGGGTGCCATCCCGGTTGAATTATGTGGAACTTCCCGATACGCAAACAACGCAGCGGTCAAATATTGGTCCCAAGTATCAGGTTTTTCATGGGCCAGCTTTCTCAGGATAGAAATGAGAGTCCCATTGAACCTCTCTACCTGGCCGTTCCCCTGGGGGTGATACGGACTACAATGAAAGTGCTTGGCTTGAAATAACCTAAAGACTTCTTCCGTTAGTTTCCCCTTGAACTGTGAGCCGTTATCAGTCAAGATTTGATGCAGGAATCCTAACCTAGTGAATATTGTAAGTAATGCCTCTGCGACATGTTTCGAATCGATTGACGACAGGGCTACCGCCTCTCCCCACATAGAACAAGTGTACACCAGAGTAAGGATGTAACTGTTCCTCCTCTTGGTCCGAGTGAGAGGTCCCACAATATCAACTGCAACTCTCTCAAAAGGTGTTCCCGCTATTGGCATTTCCCCTAGAGTTGCTGGAGCAGTCCAATGCTTTGGAGCTACTCTCTGGCATTCTGGACAGGATTTTACATATCTCTTTATATCTTCCGTTATCCCTGGCCAGAAATAATGACAAGATATACGCTGTCCTGTTGCGCTGATCCCCATATGACCACTAAAGGGAATTGCATGTCCTAATTCCAACACTCTCTCCCGATATGAAGTTGGAAGTACCAGTTGTGCATGGCCAGTTGTTCCAGTCCCAGTCTTCCGATACAATAATTTGTTCTTCATATAATAGTCCCCTTTTCTTGGAGGTGTGTGGCATTTAGGTAATTTCTTATAACAAGGCTTGAGTGTCCTGTCATCAGCCTGTGCCTTCCTCATCTCTTCTGGATGAGTAATTATTGGTTCATCTTCTTCCTGTCTGGATTGTGAACGGGTCTGGACTGCTGCCAAGACCACAGGTCTCTTGGGATTCCCCAAGAAGACATAACGGCACCCCAATATCAGAGGGTAGATGGGGGCGTCTAGCACTGTTGCTCTGATTATTCCTTCCACATAGCGAGTTTTCACAGTTATCCTGGCAATGGGAAGTGTCATAAGTAGTATGTCCTTGGTCGCCCATTGTATCTCCACTGTTTCTATGGTATACTGATCCGGGTTCACCAAGTGCGCACTCACCACAAAATCAAAATCCAAACCGGTATCGTAAAGGCACCTAATGGTGACCCCCATTACATACCACGTCCTCACACACTGGGGGGTGATAAGGTTCCTGCTGTCCAGGAGGTTTTACCTTTTCTTCCTTTTTCCCCAAATTCATAGCAGCAAATCCAGCAGGTTTCCTGTTACATACTTTGGTGTCATGTCCTTCCCACTTACACCATCTACAATATAATCTACCTTGATGAAAAGGTTTTCTTTCCTCACATTTCCTGTCAGTGAATTGTGGGTTTTTATTTTTATAATCATTGCGTGGCCTATCAAAATTTTGCTTACCCTTATTAGCTTGATCTTTGTTGTCAAATCTATTAGAGTTTTGTGGAGCCTTATAATTGTCTACATGTTTCTTTTTGGCGCCAGCTACCTCTGCCTGGGCTGCCTGATACCTCTCAGCGACATTAAGTAACTCACCCAGCCTCTCTGCACCCTGTTCCATGAGAAACTTTCTCAAGTCTGGAGTCATGGACTCTCTCAATTGCTCAATAAGGATCATTTCTTTAAGATCTTGGGTTTTCCTCAGAGCAGTCCATTTCTCCAAGTACGTCTCTAAACGTGCAAAGAACTGGTGATAAGTCTCACCCGACAGTAGCTTGGCATTTCTAAACTTTTTCCTGTAAAATTCACCATTCTTTTCATATCTTAACATAAGAGCCTGCTTTAACATGTCATAATTGTCTTGGTCATCCCTGCTCATTTTTGAAAAAACTTCATAAGCTGTTCCCCTAAGACCTTGGGATAACTTCAGGCTCCATCTTTCCTTTTCTAGCCCATACGTTGTAGCTAATACCTCATATCTACTTAAATATGATTCCAACAAAATAATCTAAGAGAACCCCATAGCTGAGTTAGAAGCCCCCTGACTAGCAGTAGCATCAGAGGTAGAGGGGCTGTGACCATTTTCAGGAGCATGGCCTTGCAACTCTAACTCCCTTAGTCGCAACTCATGCTCCCTTTGTAATCTTTTATCTTCTGCTTCCCTCTCTAGTCTTTTATCTTCTGCTTCCCTCTCTAATCTTTTATCTTCTGCTTCCCTCTCTAATCTTTTATCTTCTGCTTCCCTTTGCAGTCGTTTTTCTTCTGCTTCCCTTTCGGCAGCCAATCTCTTTTCTTCTGCTTCTAATTTTCTCTCCTCAAATTGGAGCCTCTTGATCTCAGCCTCTCTATCAGCCTCTAAGGCCCTAGCCTCCTTGTCAGCCTCAATTTGTAAACGTTTTATTTCTTTATTAGCCTTTCTATCTAACTCTAATTTCTTCATCTCCCTAGCATCTTCTAACTGCATTCTCCTCTCTTCAGCTAACCTATGTTCTTCCCTAGCAATGAACTTATCACATTCTGAGGTGACTGTAAAAGAGGACTCCCTCTGTATAATGTTCTGACTGTTCTTCTTTGCATATATATTCTGTGTGTGTGATGATGATGATGATGATGATCTCTTGTCGCGAATGCGTGATATGGTATTACATCAAGGTGGACACCCAAGTTACAGTGTAGAGTTGCATCACAGGACGTAATATACAAGTGGAAAGTGTTCCTCACATAAGAAGATGTAGATGTAGAATCAATGGACTCACAAGGTACATGCCACATGTATAGAGTCAAGAATGTGAGTAAACAGCCGTGGATTTTTCCAGTATTTATTACACGGCCACAGCAACAGGAACGTAAACAACTTCATATGACAGTTACAGTACATAGTTGGCAAAACATCATCATATTGGATATTTGAGTAGTAACATCAGCAGCATCTTCCGACAGCATATGAATACATTATGGGACGACAGTAGGCAAACGTTCTGGTTGTCTATCGCCACATACTCAGCAAAGGTAAATACCTCAATATCAATAGTGGTTCGATGCTTGAACCTTTTCTTGGCTAAGTTTTTTTCACAAGTCGTAAATTCATCATTTTTATGGAAGCAATGTTAGTTCACAATAGTATATTTCCCTGCTAGGATGATCTCTGCATCATTGTCCGATAATAGGATTTACTTTCTTTTCTCTTGACAACGATCCATATAATGATGGGAATTCAAAATGGCTACCATCACAAATTTCGCTCACTCATGAGGGTAAATGATGAGTCGAAATTAAATCTTAATTCTGAACATAAATGTTCCCCATAGGTTCCCATACCGTTCTACAATCAGTAGGGCTGCTTCCTGAAAAATACATGACATCTGTAGGACAATCTGTCATCTTCATCTGTATTTAATGATCCTAGAGGTGCGCTAATACGATGGCTTCCTCTAGGCCTAACAAAGTATAGTTCATCGAAACAAAGGGTCTGGTGTTACCTTGATTTAGGAATACATACATACGCCATTCCTTGGCGCTACCAAAGAACAACAGAAGAATCTCACATACTATTATCACGTAGCGAGACATCGTTCTCCTTTATAAGAATTCACAGAGATCACTTTCAACTTTCCTAAATCGACCAGCCCAGGGAACACCGCCATCATCGGCGACTTCGTCAAGACCTCTCACCTCTTTAGGCAAAAACCAACACCTGCCCCAAAATTCGGCAGAGAAGAATATAGTCCGACTCACCTCTGTTTCCAACTCTCTCTCCATGTACTTTGTTCTTCCTCTGCCTCTAAACATACGAAGATATACAATATAAGACTGAATCTTCTTGTACTAGACAAGTAATACATATAAATTCAGGCCATAAACATATTGAACAAGATCAATCTATTTTCTGGCCCTAACAAGCGAGAACTGACATTAATTCAATATTTATACGCCGAATCAATATCAAGAGAGATCACTCATATAATCAAAAGTGTAAATCAATCATGGATTATCTAGCTTTACCAAGGGGAGCATTTTCGTACACAAATAAATAAGAATATATATTTTCCATATTAAATAGACATATCGTATTTTTGTAATCTGTGCGTCAAAATTATGTGCGCATAATATAACTCAGGAACCAGAGAAAGTTTTTCTCTGAGTATAAATATTTCCAGAGAGGTGTCACCAACGCATACTACAATACTGGCAATGCCACAATTTCTACAATAATTTATCCAAAAATCTTTCATCTTAGGTATATTAAAATCATGATTACCAAAGAAGAAGAACATCAAAAGATCAGCGGTGAATATACATTAATGAACCGCTAAGTAGTGATACAATCAATATATATGATATATTACATATGTGTACACATTTTAGTATAGAAAAAGTGTAGTAGAGTTAGATCAGGATCTAACGGTTAGGTGGAATCATGTGGGCATCTAGATAAGATATCTGCCATCACATTTTCTGATCCACGGATAGCTCGCACTGAAAAATGAAAAGGCTGCAGAGCAATCGCGTATTGCGTTGATCTCGCGCTCTTCAGATTTTTACTCTGAATAGCAGTAAGAGCTTTATGGTCAGTTTCTACTATGAAATGCGCGCCAAGAAGAAATCTTTGAAGTTTAAGGATTGACCAAACCATAGCCAATAATTCACGGTCTAGGACCGAGTAATTCTTCTCTGCGGCATTTAGTTTTCGAGAAATATACATCACAGGATGCAGAGTTCCAGAGTACTCTTGCATTAGTGCTGCTCCAATCCCTGTGGATGAAGCGTCACTACGAAGAACAAATGTCTTATCCTTAGTAGGTAACACCAAGATAGGTGAAGTAGAAAACATAGTTTTAACCTTATCTAAAGAGGATTGACATTCTTGAGTCCAATGGACTATATTAGGAGACCCTTTCTTTAGCAAGGAAGAAAGAGGTGACATAATGGAGGACAGATTCGGAATGAATCGTCCATAAAATTGTATTAGACCTAAGAGACTTCGCACTTGCTTTTTAGTCTTAGGAATAGAAATGTTAAGTATCTTACTTGTATTATGGTCTTCTGTTTTTAGGAAACCATGACCAACACGGTGACCTAAGAAAGATATTTCGCTAAAACCACTTGGTTCAATTTGCGATAATCCACGCAAAGACGTATGTTATTGTCTTTTTTCCGTACAATAACCATCGGCGAAGAATATGCTGATGTGGATGGTTCAATTATTTTTAACTCTATCATCTCATCCAACTCTTTCTCTACCTGTGCTTGAAAATGTATCGGGATAGGATACGGTCTGACTCTTATAGGATTATGGTCAGTAAGAATAATGTCATGTTGAATGACATCAGTTTGACCAGGAATGTCAGTAAGGACATCCTGAAATTGTTCTAACATAGTAGAAACTTGTTTCTGCTCTCCCAGA
Organism: Oreohelix idahoensis; assembly: GCA_024509875.1. Classification (NCBI taxonomy): domain Eukaryota; kingdom Metazoa; phylum Mollusca; class Gastropoda; order Stylommatophora; family Oreohelicidae; genus Oreohelix; species Oreohelix idahoensis. The sequence goes on from JAMPIV010022534.1 coordinate 101,394, forward strand.
GATAACTCGGGAGAAACCGTAACATCTTTCCATGATTCGTTAGAATGAAGTGGAATCATCGGAAAAGGGAGATTCACATCCGAGAAACTCGTTTCCTCATCCTGTATTACTGATAGTGATGAGTAATGTCCATGTGGGACTGGTGAATCATCCGTTGCCTGGAAAACAGGTTGTAAATAATCCGGACGTTCATGGAATTCCGTGAGCATGTTGATGTGGAAGGTTTTATGCTTCCCGTCAATATCGACGATATAGTCAACATCGGAAACTTTTGATATTACATCGTACGGACCTTTCCAAGAAATAAGAAGTCTGTTTTCCCTACAAGGTAGCAAGACAAATGCTTTGTCACCTGGACAAAGTTGTCGCAAGCATCTCTTTTTATTGGCAAATTGTCTTGCCTTCTGTTTCGCAAATTCAGAAGAAGCAGTTGTCAATTTGCATGCTTCAATAATCTTGTGTCTAAGTGCGATGACATATTCATAAGAGGATTTTGTGTCATCGACAATATTATCAACAGTTATAAGATCATGAAGTAAGGACATAGGACATCGCGGTTTCGCGCCAAAGACAAGTTCAAAGGGAGAAAATCCTGTATGTTCGTTGGCGACCTCTCTGTATGCAAAGAGAGCCGCAGGTAAAACCCTATCCCAATCCTGAGGATGATCTTCAGTTATCTTACCTAGTATGTTTTTCAGAGTTCTATTCAGACGTTCTACCATCCCATTGGACATAGGATGATAAATACTACTCAGCGATCTCTTTATCTTAAGAGTCGACATTACTTGAGACATGGTATCCGATATGAGTTGGGTACCATGGTCTGATAATATTTCTGCTGGAAATCCCAGACGAGAAAATATTAGCCAAAGAGCATCTGCAATATCAGCAGTAGTTATGCTCTTTAGAGAAACAGCCTCTGGCCAACGTGTGCACATGTCAACACACGTCAAGATAAATTGGTGTCCTCTAGCAGACTTTATTTTAAATGGACCGATGATGTCTATCGCCATTTTTTGAAATGGTCGAATTGGAATATCTGCAGCCTGAATAGGTGCAGCATGGCGTGTACCTTTGGCTTTAACTTCTTGACATACCCTACAAGATCGACAATAGATTCGTATGTCCCTGTTCACAAAAGGTCAATAGAAAGACGGTAGTGCACCCCGAATCGAAAAGAATTGATACCGGAGTACCATCTACTAGACCTCTATTGAAGACAAGAGCACCTCTTCCATTATGCGCGACTGACGCAGGGAGAGCGGGAAGAGGATGACCACAGCTTAAAGTAGAAACTGTGGTTGGATCGAATAATGTTTTGCATTGGGAACACTGAGATGCTCTACCAAAATTGAAAGCAGAACATCCTACATTATTAGAGTCTTTCTTATCATTATTTTGATTTCCGGCGTCATGGAACTCTTGTTGTGCAGAGTTAGCCTGGTAATGAGATTTACCATGTCTTTTGTGTTGTGATCTACCTCGGTTATAATTGCCTCTGTAATTATTATTTCCTCTGTTATAACCCCTATTTGGGTTTGAATCATAATATTCATGATCGTAATCATCATACTCATTATAATGAGTATCCCTGTAATGTTGGTTCCATGAAGAACTTGGGTAGTTCCTATAGTTACTCCCTTTGCGGAAATTTCTATAATTATGGGCACCCCTGTATCGAGGACTGTCAGCCCGATTCCAGGTTTTCAAAGAAGAACCCTGATTTGAGTGGTTACCTTGGTTTTGATAACTATTCCAATTAACCTTTTTGTGAGATTTATCTTGAGCTCCTTGGGACTTGTGTGAGTAATTACTATTGTATTGTGTTGCTGAAGCAACTGGCATACTCTCTTTAATATTAGTGTTGCTCAGAATCATGTCAGGGTGTGCCGTGACATATTGGTCACAATATTCTTCCATTTGTTTTAATGTACCTGGTTTACGCTCATGTAAAAATTCTAGGAATGGTTTATTTACCGAAGACATGATCTTGTCTCTGAGTAATAAATCCGTAAAAGCCTCAAATGTTTTCTGTGTTTTGGATAATTCAATCCAACGTGAAAGTGTAAGTCGTGCTTTTGAAATGAATTCAGAGAATTCCACACCTTTCTCAGGTCTCATTGTTTTAAACAAAAGACGGTAAGCTTGATTCACATTACTCATATTTGTTAACCTTAATTTCTCTAACTCAAATTCATGTTCTCTTATTGCTTTTCTCTCCTCAGCTTCTAATCTTTTTTGCTCAGCAGCAGCTTCAGCTTCTCTGTCTAATCTCTTTTGTTCAGCTTCTCTGTCTAATCTTTTTTGTTCAGCTTCTCTGTCTAATCTTTTTTCTTCCATGTTAAGCTTTCTCTCCTCAGCAGCAGCTTTTTTCTCCTCAGCAGCAGCTTTTCTCTCCTCAGCTTGCATCTGCAATCTGAAATTCTCAGCATCTATCTTCTTTTGTTCAATTTCTGCTTTCCATTTATTCTCATCTTTTTATTTTTTCTCTTCTGATTTTAATGCAATGGCAAATTGAGCAGTTTCCCATTCTTCTAAGTCTTTACCAGTCTTATCAAGGGATTTCCCTTGTGTAATAAAGTAATCTAACCTACACATCTTGTCTAATGAGATCAGTAACCTGAAATAATAATATAATTACCTTATCCCATTTCAATGGGAGGCATGTCTGTACTATAGACTTGTATAGTCACTTCGCTCTATTTTACTCTCTTAGTCTTATTCAAAGACCTTGTACCAACCTCAATGGGAAGAAGTCTCTAAATAAGTATCACTTTACCACAACACTGTGTGAAACAAGTCTCTAATAAAGAGCTTGTATAATCATCTTTATAATCTAAGTACCCTATAATATCAATAGTGTATGATTACATATATATTTCCAAGTAATGAAACCACAAGTTTATAATAAGTTGAATAATCAGCTCACAATCACAATCTCTGTGTGAGACAAACCTTATATGGTTATCTTATTTGTAATGAAACAAATAATTACTTGAGTACCTGTGGAAAATAATATCTTTCTATCCCAATCACTGTGGGAGACAAGCCTTACAAAGGTCTTGTATACTTCCTTATACAACAATAATAATATTAACAATAATAAAGTACTGGTCTGTACTATAACATAGGTGTATTCAAATATACCTCATATCATCTGTTAACCAAAGACATTTACAAAGGACAAGCATAAAAGACAATATGAAAACAATTGCAGAAATCAAATTAAATGAAAAAGCTTAACCAAAAATAATGTCACAAAGTATGTGATGATAACTGCAAGGTAATAACAAAACCAATAACGCCACAGTGTATAAACACAAAATGGTGTATAAAAATAAATGACAGAAAAGGGGAGATACATATAAACAAATAACATGTAACATAAATATAAATACCTATCATGTTCATAGGTAAAGAGTGTTGAAGATGGCTTGGTTGTAATATGTAACGTATGGTTTACAACACAGTCACTGGTTACTTTTATTACAACTGTTTTTTAATATCAAATAGTCATTTCCAATACTTGTTCACAGCAATGATGTTCCATCGATGAAAAATGTATAGTACTGTTCTTGCTTCAAAATTATGGCGATGGTATAATCGGTTTTCTGTTCTTCAAAGTAACAGTAATGAGAACGTAAATGAACTTGATCTTTTAAATGTAATAGGCTGTTAATACTGCAATTTGATGGGTAACAGCGGGTAATTTACAATCTCATGATAATGACGTCTGTGTAGCTTCTCACCTTGAAAACCCACGTAATTGGCACCACTGTAAAAGAGGACTCCCTCTGTATAATGTTCTGACTGTTCTTCTTTGCATATATATTCTGTGTGTGTGATGATGATGATGATGATCTCTTGTCGCGAATGCGTGATATGGTATTACATCAAGGTGGACACCCAAGTTACAGTGTAGAGTTGCATCACAGGACGTAATATACAAGTGGAAAGTGTTCCTCACATAAGAAGATGTAGATGTAGAATCAATGGACTCACAAGGTACATGCCACATGTATAGAGTCAAGAATGTGAGTGAACAGCCGTGGATTTTTCCAGTATTTATTACACGGCCACAGCAACAGGAACGTAAACAACTTCATATGACAGTTACAGTACATAGTTGGCAAAACATCATCATATTGGATATTTGAGTAGTAACATCAGCAGCATCTTCCGACAGCATATGAATACATTATGGGACGACAGTAGGCAAACGTTCTGGTTGTCTATCGCCACATACTCAGCAAAGGTAAATACCTCAATATCAATAGTGGTTCGATGCTAGAACCTTTTCTTGGCTAAGTTTTTTTCACAAGTCGTAAATTCATCATTTTTATGGAAGCAATGTTAGTTCACAATAGTATATTTCCCTGCCAGGATGATCTCTGCATCATTGTCCGATAATAGGATTTACTTTCTTTTCTCTTGACAACGATCCATATAATGATGGGAATTCAAAATGGCTACCATCACAAATTTCGCTCACTCATGAGGGTAAATGATGAGTCGAAATTAAATCTTAATTCTGAACATAAATGTTCCCCATAGGTTCCCATACCGTTCTACAATCAGTAGGGCTGCTTCCTGAAAAATACATGACATCTGTAGGACAATCTGTCATCTTCATCTGTATTTAATGATCCTAGAGGTGCGCTAATACGATGGCTTCCTCTAGGCCTAACAAAGTATAGTTCATCGAAACAAAGGGTCTGGTGTTACCTTGATTTAGGAATACATACATACGCCATTCCTTGGCGCTACCAAAGAACAACAGAAGAATCTCACATACTATTATCACGTAGCGAGACATCGTTCTCCTTTATAAGAATTCACAGAGATCACTTTCAACTTTCCTAAATCGACCAGCCCAGGGAACACCGCCATCATCGGCGACTTCGTCAAGACCTCTCACCTCTTTAGGCAAAAACCAACACTTGCCCCAAAATTCAGCAGAGAAGAATATAGTCCGACTTAAACATACGAAGATATACAATATAAGACTGAATCTTCTTGTACTAGACAAGTAATACATATAAATTCAGGCCATAAACATATTCATTCATAACCCTCCACTCCCAAAGGAGCATAGGCCTTCAACAAACACATGCCAAGTCCTCCTGTCACGTGCCATCATCTCAAGTTCTTTCCATGTTCTCCTCATCATTTTCACCTCTGTTTCCAACTCTCTTCTCCATGTACTTCTTGGTCTTCCTCTGCCTCTCTTTCCCTGGGGGTTCCAGAACAAGGACTGCCTTGTAATGCTATCAACAGGTTTCCTCAGTGTGTGTCCTATCCATCGCCATCGTCTTCTTCTCATTTCTTGTTCAACTAGACAACCTTGTCATACCATTTTAATCCCTCTATACGCAAGCACATATGAAAATCTCATGTCTCTGAGCCATACAATATGACTGACTTCACATTTGAGTTGAAGATTCTCATAAACATATTGAACAAGATCAATCTATTTTCTGGCCCTAACAAACGAGAACTGACATGAATTCAATATTCATACGCCGAATCAATATCAAGATCATGGATTATCTAGCTTTACCAAGGGGAGCATTTTCGTACACAAATAAATACAAATATATATTTTCCATATTAAATAGACATATCGTATTTTTGTAATATGTGTGTCAAAAATATGTGTGCATCACAAATTTTGGGTTGAGTTATCAGGGTACCTTTCTGCTACCACCTTATGACCTCAATCACACTTATTCTGGACTAGTATGTATGATAGCTACGTATAATGTCTAGGGTTATGAAAGAGTGTAATGTAGTGTAAGTAAAATTACTACACATTTATTTAAATTCTATCACATATAGATATAAGACAAGGTCAATACCACAACCACAAACAAACTAACACTCTATTAGAAAACTTATGGAAGTCTGTGGCTGAATTTTATGTAATATACTAGATTACAATTTTTTTGCCCTGATTCAGAATTTTCTGAGTCAGGACCAACAACAAAATGAAATTTATGGTTTTATTTACATAAATATTTATAACACAATGGATCTTCTGTCCATACAAAGGACTATTATAATAAAATTATATTTAAGTATTTCTCTAAACTGGGTGACACTGGTAACTAATGGTGGGGGTGGGGTGTTTGCATCATTCCCTCTCTTTATATTTGTATCTTGTGGAAAAGGTATTTAATAATCAAAGATTTTATGTCTATGGTAATAAAGTCCGTGGATGACCGTTGAAGTGCCAACACATAGGCACTTAACTGTAGGTGGATAGTAGATATGATGCTGACAATTTCCTTTCGTTCACTTGAATGACCAGACTGACACAGTCCCTGGTGTAGAATAGTATAGTAGACCGCTTGGTCCAGAAAAGTTTCACTTCTCTCTCTCTCTCTCTCTCTCTCTCTCTCTCTCTCTCTCTCTCTAGTAAAATCACCAGGGTCCTGGTACCACAGTAGCACCAGAACAAACAACCCTGAAACAAGGTTATGATTCTGTACAACATATCTACAATATTTTTCCACAATCAATACATGGCATAATTCAATAAAAGAAAAAGGTCAGATCTCTCTGACCACCCCATGTCAACCATTTTCTTCTGAGATAACAACTCATACCAGTGCTCCTGTTCTTTTCCCTAATGGCTACAACGCCTCTGACACTGCAACAATGATTCTCTCCCATAGAATTTTGTGGGTTAGCCTTCCCACTGGTAACTGTGGAAATCATTTTAAGTTATACAACTCATGTCAATTTTTACTGCTGGTGTGCAACACCACAGGCCCTGCATAAATCTGCTGGGGACCTCTGTACTTAGTCGTAACGCCTTCCCAAACAAGCAGTATCTCATACACCAAATTTGGTTGTAATAATAAGGTTAATAAAGTCATTCTTACCACAATTCAAAGAAATATCACAAACATACGTTGACTCGCATTAGCATTAAGGTAAGTTTAGCTTTGCCCCCAGTCCAGACTTCCAAGAGTTATTATTTCACTCTAGGCACTGCTGTTCTCAACGCAGCTTGCTTTCAAAAACTTCTGTATCAACTGGCGACTAGCCTTTGCTTGCTTTTGCCAATATTATCAGACCGGCCCAATCAGCGAGGGTCTAGCTTTTCCAATTCAAAATTAAAAAAAAACAAAAGCCAAACTCCAAACTTCTAGGAGTGAGTCTTAAAATATATTTAGCTTTTGCCTAACCAATATCCTCCTTCCTATACTCTTCTATCAACCAATCGGATTTGAATCAATCTAATGCCTCGTTTTTAAATTAACGTCCCCACTAACGTAATGGATAAATGAGCAAAAACAACAGTCTTTCCGTCTTAGCGTTCGTAGACCTATAGTATTATTTCAATATCTTGGCTAATAATTAGACTACCATATATATTTAAATATATTATTGCTTAGGGGATCCTAAGCTATCTTTATATATGATTTTTATGGCTATATTATTTTGTCGTTTAGATTTTCAGTTTTGTCGCTGTTAATCGTCAATTTCAACTTTTCCAAAAGTCGGCCATCTTTTCCCCTCCCTCTCTCATTTTTTCCCTTCAAATAACTAACTTGTCTGGGTTACGTCAGAAATACACTACTCGGCGAGAATGGAACACTGTCTGTGTGTTTATGTGTTCTGGCTTGTCCAACAGAGAGGTTATAGTATTAGTCCCTCGTGCAGAGCGAAGAGGGGTTTTTGCCAAGCGTTGGTAGTGTTGGCGTTAATTATTACTATCGTTTCGTTCTTGCTACTGGAAAATGTCCGAGTTACTACTAATTTGAGCGTTAAAGTTAAAATATTACGTTAATTCAGACGGTAGGTTGGTGGCACAGTTCTGGCAGATCGTTAATTGTAAGAATCAAAACCGAAACTGAGAAAGCGTGTTAGATTTTACGGCGGGATCGTTTTATAAGCATTTCCTCTGCACAAAAGGCAGCGCTATACTGGCGTAGAGACGATTTTAAGCAGACATTTACGGTCGGGTTTATTTATTATCATAGGACCAAAATCTTACTGAATTTAGCGATTATCTCACAGATATCGCTACAATGTCAAACAAGCTGTTACATGAACAAATGCTGTACAGACACGTCAATACATTGATGGAGGCTTCCTGCCAGTAGCAGCAGTAGTTCCACCTTCCCTATGGTGCGAAAAGGAGAAAGAAGCAAAAAGAATACAGTTCTTAAAAAAACGAACTAAAATTAGAAATAGCAGAACTAAAACCTTTCTCTGCACAGTGCAAGATAGTAAACTCCTCACAAATGAAAGAGCAAGAATAGACAGAAAGAGAAAGTGAAAGTCGTTTGCGATGGGGAGTTCCTGAAGGACATAATTCCATTAGCTTGAAGCGCTGTTGAAGGACTGAATTCATTAATAAAGTTGTGTGTGCAGCATACATTTAAAAAGTCAGGTTTCATTTATTATATCACATTACTGTGAAGTGCCATTACTCAACATTGGCTTACAAAGCTCCCAGAATGTTTACCTTTTGGCTCTTAAAACACTTCATGGGATGCCATTCGCAAAAAGACAAAAAAAAAAGGTCGCATGATTGTTTGCTTTGCGATTCGCAAATGAGATATTGCCACGGTCATTAATCTTTGATTTTTCTGTGGACCAGGATAATTCTGCGTGTTGTTTGCTCATCCGTGTAATGCATCACCTAAAAAACGTGAAAACATAACCAGGTCAGTTGCTACTGCAGCCTTTCGTGGACAGAAACTGTGATAGTTTCATATTAACACACAGTATGACAGTTGTGCGTCCATTCTTAGATTTTAACGGAACAGAAAATAACATATTTTACTTTCTACTTCTTATCTTGTTATTTCTGCTTTTTATTCTCTATCTTCAGGGTCTTTCGCATTTTTCGTATTATTTAATTCTTCCCTTTTATGCTTTTTTTTCTTCCTTACATCCATTGTTCATAGCTTCTTCCTCTTTTGTGCTTTCTCTCCTTATCTTCTACTTCCTTCTATCATGTATTAGTCGTTGTACCTCTCTTTTTAAAAGGCAGGAGAGTCTTTCTTGTATTATAAACTACATGGAAAATCACCAGAAACCTTATTCAACATTTTATTCAATGGAAATGTCAAGGTTATCCTACTGTATGGCTCTGAAGCATAAAGAACAACATAGGCAACAATCAAGAAGTTCAAGCCTTTCATAATTAGGTGCTCGTGTTGAATATAAGGATTGACATGGTATGACAAGATCACTAATGTGACACTAATCGAATGCTGCATGGGCAACAACTTGACCTCTTTATCCAAGCGCACAATATCGTGCCCACCGAGATGTCGTTCCGGGGACGCGTGCCTATAGTCTGTAATGATTTAAAGGGAAACTATTAGATCTTAATGAAAACAACCAGACAAATAGGCCTACGAGTGAAAGAAAAAGTGAGGAAGAGACGCTGTCGTTGAATAGGACATACACTGAGGAAACCAGGTAATAGCATTACAAGGATGAACTTTTTCTGGAATTCCCACAGTACAATAAATAGTGTGAAACATAAAACAGTCATAGAGACAGGAGTCAGACAGGAGAGAAAAAAAGACGTCGAGATAACTTGAACGGATGGCACAATCCAAGAAAGGCTTGGCCTAAACAAATTGAAAGCTGTACTCCACGTCTTCACAGGGAGCTGGAACATACTGAAACGAAAAAATGTTTATTTTACAGGATAGGGTAACCAGCCCCCATGCCCAACCCTCCTAGGTCGCTGGTAGGGTACAGCGTTATTATTCTTTGCTCCACTTTCGGGTGGAACAATAGTGAGTAATACGCTATTATATTTTATAATTCTGACAGTATGGTTCGTCAATACTTCAAAGATGATTGAACATTTGAAAAGGGAGATTGGTTTCATCAAGTTTGGTTATTCAGTTGTAAGTTAACTTTGCAGCAGTTTCACCCTGTTTGTTTGTTTGTTTGTTTTTTTCTTAAATTCACGATTTTAAAAACTGACCACCTCGCAATTGTCTTGGGCAGTGGCGCATTTCGACTGGACGATTAAGGCGCTCCGCCCCCGAAATGTGTCCTAATATATGATGTGCGGGAAGAAAAAAATAAAAGATAATACGTCCTACCTCCTTGACAAACGACGAGACAAAAGTAAATTACACATGTACGCCTCTAATTTTTAATGCATTTATAACTTTATATTTATATATGTTTCTCATAAAAATTGTTAGTTTATGCAGTGCACCCCTATCCACAATTGTTATGTAATGCACACTTCTATGCACCGCACTCATACCATGAGCCATTTGAAACACTTCATGCACCTTGGTTGACTACCAGGAATCTAAGAATCCAAATTTCTTGAAGCACCAGTACATCCCGCTTGCCCTACACACTGGAAACGAACAGATGGGGAAATTAAATATGGGGGAAATGGAAAGAGTGTAACAGGTGACGTATAACTAAAACCTGCGCTGTTAAAACCAATAGATGAACTGGTATAACTCATTTGTCTATATTCATTTTCCTCAGGAAACTACATATCGGAGGTCTAGTACTAACAGCTGTGGTCCTAATAGCCCTCAACAGCCACACTGTGGTCACGTCTGAGATGATTAACATGTCTGGGGATTATCAGTGCCACCCCATCAAAGACTACGATTCGTTCTTCAAAGTCTGGTACTGGGTGGACGCTACTGTATACGCCATCTTGCCTGCCCTGCTTCTCATCGTCATGAACGCTCTTATTGTCCTTGGCATCAGGCGTTCTGCAAAGATCCAGGTAATGTCCCAATTATCAGATTCGTTCAGTTATTTCTTTCTTGTTCGCTATGAAGCCATGAAACCACTAGTGAAGCCTACGTAAGAGCCCACATGTTTCAAACTTGTGGCTTCTTAAGCAATGTGGTACACGTGATTGGGTATCACATCTATGATATATATATATATATATATATATATATATATATATATATATATATATATATATATATATATATATATATATATATATATATATATATATATATATATATATATATATACTAGTGTAAAAGCCCCGTCATAAGACGGGAATTAAATTCAAAAGCATCAATACCTAACGGCAATTTTACTTATTCAAAAGTATTTTAAAAACCTCGGTGCATCAACACAATTCTATAAATATTTTTTTGCACACCGTCATTTGCGCACTTTTCTTTGTCGAGTGTTACTATTTTCGGGAGATTACATATAAGGGAAACAATACAATTAATGTCTAACTTTCAACCAAAGTTGCATCCCTTAGCGTTACTGACAGAAAAAGATGGGATTTTATATGTATTGATGATTTAATGTGTGTGCCCCGAGTAGTTTCCATGGGATCTGTGATGAGAAACGTAATAATAGGAATACTGCTACCTCTTACATGTCGTACAAGGCGACTAATATGAGGCTGGCAACCTCATCGTGTATAACAAATTGCTACAGAAACCACTGCTACTACAGCATGTGAATGCTTTGATGCAGCCTTCATGACAAGGGAAACAGTTGCAGTGGTGGTTCAATGCTCAACCAAGAACGAAAAGGAAAGTGATGACGATGATGATACAATAATAATAATAATAATTAATGTGATATAATAAATACCTCTACACCTTACGGTAGAATGGGAACGACTAAGTAAGTAAGTGATATAATAATGAGGTATCTGATGTTTGGGTTCGGTTTTAAGGACCATTTTCATTGCACACTGGCAACTTCAGCAGTGCTCCGATCTCCTCCCTTAGATCACACAAGGAGGATCTCAGCACAGTGCACGAACTCTGTTGTACACAGCGAGGATCCCAATTTGTGTATTCAGGAATCAGACATTGCATAAGCATTTATTTTTTTGTGGTGGGTAGGTTTCCTAATGTTTTAATTTTGTCAGGGCAGAGGCCATATGGTCTACTCTTTACGATTTCCAACTGCTGGGGGATTTTTAAAGTGTGCGATGTGCACACGGGACCTATCTTTTTTTTCGCCCTTATCCGTGAAGGTTAGCTATCCGATCTTACCAACCAAGAGATCAGGGGAGAGTATGACATCATTATGACTAAATTATACTGAATACAATTTCCAATAAATATAATCCCTGTACTGGGAACTGAATCCGATAGCTTTAGAATTAGAGGCGGACACTATAAATCTTAGCCACTCCCACCTGTTTCTCCCCCTGGACTGATGTAATTATGGGATTCTGTTTACTTATTTTCCTTAAACTGTCTTTTATTTTACGACAAAAAAAAAAAAAACATGTGGTGAAAGCAGGCAAGGACACGGAAGAAGAATAGCACATGCGACAGGACCTTGAGATAGCTAAGACGAACAACTTATCAATTCATCATCATCAAGTGCAGTGTCGTGAAGTCTAGCGCACTATGTTTGTCCACTGGTCTAGCTTTGCTCTTGAGTAAGGGAAGGAAAAGGCAGCGTCGAAGGGACCTGATCATCTCACCTCTCGATGCTGGACCTAGTATGGTGAAGTCTCAAACACTTCACTCCCCTACGGCAGTATCTGCTATGGGACTGCCTTTGCCTTTTTTTACTGGTCTAGATCCTTCATGGTCTCCATCAATTCAGTTGTTTACTTATTTCTGTTGCCCTACATATTTGAGTAGTCACTATTTGTTTGCAGTGTTCTTCCATATGTATATATATACATACATATATGTATAAGCAGAGCCCCATCAAACATTAGCCACCTAATAAAGATAGGAAACTCTATACAGAGTGATACAACAGGAGGCAATCTGACTATCAGAAGTGACCCTCGTCGATCAAGTGTTTCGGCCCCTTAATCTCCTTTACACTCTAAGGGGGGTCATGCTCATTTGGGTTTTGACTCCCAAGTGTCAGCCTCCTGTTTTCTGAGGTTGTATATTGTGGTAAAGTGGGATGATATAAATAGTTATAGGGACTTAGTGTATTGACTGAGATCAGCTGTGAAGGTATCTGTATCTAATAGGTGTAGTGTTTTACAGATAACCTTACTTGCTACCACATTTATACCTCAGTCAGAATTATTCTGGAATATTGTGATGACTACGTTGAATGTCTAGGGTTTTGTAAATGATGAAGTGTAAGTCACAACAACAACAGACAGATAAACAATTTAATTTTATTTCACAACACTGTACACCACTGTGACACTCACACACATATAACACTTTATAAGACTATCTTAAATGAGTCAATGGTAAAGTTTCAAATATATATGTATTAATTACTTTCACTAATAGATATCCTGATTCAACTACACAGTGAACCAGGAATCACAATCATATGTATTCACAATTTATATGTACATAATTTATAAATATGAACCTTGTAGTGACATATTTTATTAGTATTATCCTATGTGTGTCAGTTTTGTAGTAGTACTATGAGGTAATACTGGTTTTGTTTTTCAAGCTATGTTGTTATTTGTCATCATGACTTCAAGTGTTTGTTTATCTTGGAAATAGTAGGGGGAAAAGTCCACAGTTCCTATCAATTTAAACAATGTATTGTCCCTCTGTTTTACTATAATGTCAATTTTAGAGGGGGACACATAATGTTGAGCTCCTCTGGCCACAGAGGCTTAACTTTCATGATGGCGGCAGGAAAAGCCTCCTCTGCTCGATTGCTCCCCTGTGTTCTGGAGACACCTCATTGGTCACTATCTGGACCCAGGAGTATGCTGTCAGCCTCTAGATTCAGCAAAGCTCAGACCAGGTGCTGCTCAATAACTTTAGGACCACAGTCCCTGAAACAAGAAGGTTGTACCTCCTATTTCAGAACTAATTTATAATCTATTTCCAGGCAGAACACAATACATAACAAACACTGAGTTCAGAGCGGTAGGCCAACTGCTATCTTCATCTGAAACAATTTACACCAGTATACTCCTCCCTAATGGTTACTACGCCTCTGCAATTCCAGCATTAGTTCTTTCTAGTCAATAAGATAGGTGTCAGTGTACTGTTTGACAATTCCATGCAGTTTTACTTTTCTCCGACACCTTCTGTTCAGGTTGGAGCACTATATAGGCTTTGCCTCATGTTCGCTACTGAACCACACACATATACAGACATAAATTATCAATTTACATTCAATTTTCATTAAAAAGATATTGAATATATCAAGCTTACCACAATTCATGGAAATAATACACAATTACGTTGACTGGCAATGAATATGGCACAAAATCCGACCTGCCGCTGTCTCAGGCTTTTATTTAGGAAAATATAAGCTGAATCTCAACGCACTGTTGCTTTAGAAAGTTTATTTGAAAATGTGGTGCTGAACGGACTCTTCTAATTGAATATATTATCGGGTCTTACCAATCGTGCCATGTTTACACAAGCGTTTGAAAAAAAGTACCCTTCCTTCCGTCTCCCCTAACAGCAAAAAATAGTATTTGTAGCCCGACTAATCGTGTTTAGCCTTACATTTACTTCTATCCAATCAAATAGGATTTTACATGGTGGCCCATTTCCCGTACAATGGTGGTTTCAAAATCTGCCACTGAGCGATTCTGATTTTGGTGTTGTCTGACACCCTCACTATTTTCTTTTGGCTATAATTTGTTAATTCCTAGACTATTTGCGTAACACTTAACATATTCTTTGTCAGCAAGTCCTAAGGAACCCAAATATATAATTTTAATGGAGCCAGGAGGTGGCGTTCAAAATATGCATTTTCTTCTACCTCCCGTTCACTTCGATCGATGTGGTGTCTGGGTACTGTCAGGCTTTCAAACGTAAACCAGTATAATGTCATGTTTCCCAATAAGCATTTTTCAGGTTTTTAAACCTAACTCTCGTATGGGTAGTGTTTTTTATCACTGTCCATCTGAAAAAAAGTATTGCTTCTGGCCTTTCGCTTGGGGTGGGTGGCATTAATTGTATATCGCGAGACGCGTGTTTAGTGTTGCATGCGTTCCTGCTTTCAGCCCTACCTCGCTATCCTAAGTTCATCTGTCTTTTCATAACGCCGTGTATAAAATGAAATTAATGGAAGTATTAATTTAGGTCATTACGCGGTGTGCCTAGCTCAATGTTTTCTTAGAAATGCAGTACACGTTTTATTGTGTTGTGGAAACGCGTGTATGCTGCTATAGGCTTTATTATTAACGTGGAAACGTTACAATTTGCAGACGAAGCATAAAAAGGGGTTTTTATTGTTCAACTAGCATGACGTTCTATTAACACAGGCGTACGCTATTGGAAAGCACGGGTCTTTAACCATTTCTCTATCCTTTTATTGAATTTATGTGTTAGGCTTTACATGTACCTTTTAATTTATATATGTGTATTTAGAATGTCTCACGACAAATTCTCCCCTCTTAAAACAGATGTTATATGTCAGTCTATAATTCTATATACACATAGAGAAATTTATTATTATTTCTGGGGCTTACAGTGATTCTCATCACACGGATGGCGGCTTAAAAAATCAGCTCCCAGATTTGTCTTTCCATTTATATACTCTATGCTAAACGCATATGGCTGCATCAGTAATGATCAACGGAGTAATCTAGAATTTTCATGTCTAGCCTGCGCTAGAAACGACAAGGGTTTGTGATCCGTTTGCAACTTAAATGCCTTCCCATACAGATAAATATTGAATTTCTTTATCGCCCATATTACTGCAAGACATTCTTTTTCGCTAGTTGAGTAGTTGGTTTCAGCTTTATTCAACTTTCTGCTAGCATATGCCACTGGGCTTAATTCCCCATCCAATGCATCTGATTTCTGTAACAGAGTCGCACCTAACCCAATATTACTGGCATCCGTCCTTACAATGAATTCTTGACTTAAGTCAGGTAGTTTCAAAATAGGTTTGCTTGTAAGCTTTCCTTCAATTCCTGGTAAGCCAATTCACATTGTGGTGTCCATGTAATTCGATCTGGATTTCCTTTACGTGTCAAATCAGTTAACGGTGCACATATGGAATTAAAGTTTTTGATATACTTTTGGTAAAAACCACATAATGAGACAAAGGATCTCACGTCTTTCTTGGTTTGTGGTCTCGGGGCTTTCTTTAGTTTCTCTAAATTCTTGGGGTCAGGGGTCATGTTTCCCTGATAGACTGTGTGTCCCAAGAATTCTAATTCTTTACATCCAACGCAACATTTGGTTGGTCGGGCTGTTAAATTCGCTTCCTAAGTCGATTAAACAGCATGTTCAGAGAGTCAATGTGTTCCTCAAATGTTTCTGTTGCTATAAGGATATCATCCATGAAATTTGTGATACATGGATTATTCAGAGGGTCCAATAATTTTCTCATCATTCTAGAGAAGACACTAGGTGCATTCTTCAATCCAAATGGCAATCTGTTAACTCATAGTGTCCCTCTGAGGTACTAAACGCTAGGTATGGTCTAACCTCAAGCTTTACTGGAATCTGATAGTATCCTTTACTCAGATCCACTTTTGAGAAATATTTAGCTTTATTTAGCCTGGCAAACAACTGATTTGTATCCGGCAAGGGATCCACCTGTCCTTCTGTAATAGCATTCAGTCTCCTGTAATCTATACAGAGTCTATGTTCTCCAGAGGGTTTCCTTAAGAGTACAACACTGAAACTATACGAAGATTCACTGTGTGAAATAATTCCTTCCTTCAACAAATAGTCTATCTCTTCCTTCAAAGCTTTCTCCTTAGCAAAACGAATCGAATAGGGTTTCATACAGACAGGTGTGGGGTCTATCAGTTTCATATCATATTACAATAAAGTTGTATGCCCCGGTCGGTCCATTAACACCTCTGTATGATTATCTAGAACCTGTTGAATTCTCTCTTTCTGATTTTTCGTTAAATGTGTACTGATTTTCACCTGTGCCGCTGTCTCACAGGGGTGTAATGGATATTCAAATGATGAAAGTGGTTCCTTTTTCATCTCCATTGCAATGGACAAGGTTAACAAGTGTGTCTCTTCCTGATGTTCTCTTTCCAAATATTTCTTCAGGAGATTCACATGATAGATTTTTTCTTTCCCCTTCTTATCTATCTTATAATTTGTTCTAGACACCTTCTCTAGAACTGTATATGGACTTTGCCATCCAATTTGTAACTTATTCTGACTACCGGGGAGAAGAAGCAGTACCTTCTCTCCCACAGCCAAATCTCTGTCTTTAGCTTTCCTGTTATAATAGGCAGCATGTTTCTTCCTGGCTTGTCTCAAATTTTCCTTGGCAAGTTTCCAGCCAGTTTTTAAACGAGTGGTCAGCTCATTCACATATTGGTATGAGGATGTAATATTTTCCTCTGCCTTTTCATCAGTCCACGTTCTTAACAGAGCTTCGAGTGGACCTTTTATTGGCCTTCCAAACAATAATGTTGCCGGGGCCATACCGGTTGAACTATGGGGTACCTCCCGATAAGCAAAAAGGGCGGCGTGAAGGTACTGGTCCCATGTATCTGGATTTTCGTGTGCCAACTTTCTCAGGATCGACATCAATGTGCCATTAAATCTTTCCACTTGGCCGTTCCCTTGGGGGTGGTACACACTACAATGGAAGTGTTTGGCCTGGAAGATCCTGAAAACTTCTTCTGTTAGTTTCCCCTTGAACTTAGAGCCATTATCAGTCAAGATTTGATTGGGAAAACCTAACCTTGTGAAAATTGTGAGTAATGCCTCTGCCACATGCTTGGAATCAATCGATGACATGCTACCGCCTCTCTCCACATAGAACAAGTGTCCACCAGAGTCAGAATGTAGCTGTTCCTCCTCTTAGTTCGAGTGAGAGGTCCCACAAGATCCACGGCAACTCTCTCAAAGGGTGTTCCCACTATGGGCATTTCCCCCAGAGTTGCTGGTGCAGTCCAATGCTTAGGTGCTACTCGTTGGCACTCTGGACAGGATTTTACATATCGTTTGATATCTCCAGTTATTCCTGGCCAGAAATAGTGACAAGCTATTCGCTGTCCTGTTGCGCTGATCCCCATATGACCACTGAAGGGAATCGCATGCCCTAGTTCCAACACTTTAGTCCTATATGAAGTGGGAAGGACCAGCTGTCCGTGACCATTGGATTCAGATCCAGCCTTCCTGTAAATCAACTTGTTCTTCATGTAAAAATCTCCCTTGCCTGGAGTTGTATGACAAGTTGACAATTTCCTGAAACAAGGCTTGAGGGTCTTATCCCCAGCCTGTGCCTTCCTCATCTCTTCTGGAGTGGTATTTAACATAATATCCTCCTCCTTTCTTGAGGTCGACCTGACCTGAAGGGTGGCCATAACTATAGGGTTCCTTCTGCAACGGTCAGTGTCATGATTGTTCATCTTACAATTTTTACACCATCTCTTTCCTTGGTTGAAAGATTTTCTTTCATCATATTTCCTTTCATCGAATTGTGGGGTTTTATTTTTATTGTCATACCGTGGCCGATCAAACTGGTGCTTACCTTTTTTTTGATCTCTAGGATCAAATTTATTAAAGTTCTGTGGTGCCCTAAAATTTTCTACCTGTTTCTTCTTATTACCTGATACCTCTGCCTGAGCTGCTTGATACCTTTCAGCAACATTTAGCAACTCACCCAGCCTCTCTGCACCTTGTTCCATGAGAAACTTTCTCAGGTCTGGAGCCATGGACTCTCTTAATTGTTCTATAAGGACCATTTCCTTAAGATCTTGGGTTTTCCCCAGAGAAGTCCATTTCTCCAAGTATGTCTCTAACCGTGCAGAGAACTGGTGATAGGTTTCACCTGACAGTAGTTTAGCATTCCTAAATTTTTTCCTATAAAATTCTGCGTTCTTTTCATATCTTAACAAAAGAGCCTGCTTTAGCATGTCATAATTTTCTTGATCACTTCTGTTCATTTAGGCAAAAACTTCATAAGCTGCCCCACGAAGCCCTTGAGATAACTTTAAGCTCCACCTTTCTCTCTCTAACCCATACGTGGTAGCTAATAGTTCATATCTATTTAGATAGCTCTCAATATCATCGTCTTTCTCAACAAAATGATCTAAATGAAAATTCATAGCTGAGGTTGAGGCTCCCTGACTAGCATTGGCATCAGAGGCAAAGGGACTGGCACCATTTTCAGGAGCATGGCCTTGAAACTCAAACTCCCTTAGTCGTAACTCATGTTCCCTTTGTAATCTCTTATCCTCTCTTTCTGCTTCCCTTTCTGCAGCTAATCTCTTGTCTTCCCTTTCTGCAGCTAATTTCTTCTCTTCCCTTTCTGCAGCTAATTTCTTCTCTTCCCTTTCTGCAGCTAATTTCTTCTCTTCCCTTTCTGCAGCCTGTCTTCTTTCCTCGGCTTCCCTTTCTGCAGCTAATCGCTTCTCTTCTCTTTCTGCCTCCAATTTCTTAGCCTCAGCCTCAATCTGCAGCCTCTTAGTCTCAGCCTCAGCCTCAAATTGTAACTTCTTAATTTCCTTTTCAGCCTCTAACTTTCTTTCGGCCTCTTTTTCTAATCTTCTTTCTTCCCGTTCAATATATTTGTCACATTCAGCAGTGACATAAGCAATCATAATTTGCCCGTCCATTCCTAACTCTTTTGCAGTCTGCACAGCAGCAGATCGAAATTTGGCCAGGTCCGCCATTTTCTAACAGGTAAATGTATAAAATATTTAACTAAACAATTTTATCTATGACTAATTAACTCAGGACAACACAGGCACTGAGAGCTCAACCTTATTTATTTTCACCCAAGGATACCTTTTACTTCTTTATTATTCCCAATATATATATAATAGGAGAAAGTTCAATATCCCGGGAGCGAGACCCCAATATATGTGGTAAAGTGGGATGATATAAATAGTTATAGGGGACTTAGTGTATTGACTGAGATCAGCTGTGAAGGTATCTGTATCTAATAGGTGTAGTGTTTTACAGATAACCTTACTTGCTACCACATTTATACCTCAGTCAGAATTATTCTGGAATATTGTGATGACTACGTTGAATGTCTAGGGTTTTGTAAATGATGAAGTGTAAGTCACAACAACAACAGACAGATAAACAATTTAATTTTATTTCACAACACTGTACACCACTGTGACACTCACACACATATAACACTTTATAAGACTATCTTAAATGAGTCAATGGTAAAGTTTCAAATATATATGTATTAATTACTTTCACTAATAGATATCCTGATTCAACTACACAGTGAACCAGGAATCACAATCATATGTATTCACAATTTATATGTACATAATTTATAAATATGAACCTTGTAGTGACATATTTTATTAGTATTATCCTATGTGTATCAGTTTTGTAGTAGTACTATGAGGTAATACTGGTTTTGTTTTTCAAGCTATGTTGTTATTTGTCATCATGACTTCAAGTGTTTGTTTATCTTGGAAATAGTAGGGGGAAAAGTCCACAGTTCCTATCAATTTAAACAATGTATTGTCCCTCTGTTTTACTATAATGTCAATTTTAGAGGGGGACACATAATGTTGAGCTCCTCTGGCCACAGAGGCTTAACTTTCGTGATGGCGGCAGGAAAAGACTCCTCTGCTCGATTGCTCCACTGTGTTCTGGAGACACCTCACTGGTCACTATCTGGACCCAGGAGTATGCTGTCAGCCTCTAGATTCAGCAAAGCTCAGACCAGGTGCTGCTCAATAACTTTAGGACCACATTCCCTGAAACAAGAAGGTTGTACCTCCTATTTCAGAACTAATTTATAATCTATCTCCAGACAGAACACAATACATAACAAACACTGAGTTCAGAGCGGTAGGCCAACTGCTATCTTCATCTGAAACAATTTACACCAGTATCATCATCATCATCATTTGCCATCTCCACAACGGAGGTTGGCTGTAATGGATCTCCAACGTCTTCTGTCTCTTGTCTTGGTGGTACACTCTGATAGACTCTTTCCCGTCCATCTCTTGATGTTATCTTCCCACTTATAGCGCTGTCTTCCCCTTGCACGTTTACCTTCAACTCTCCCTTCTGTTATGGTTTTCTGCAAGGTGTTATGCCTTTTTATGTGGCCAAAGTATTTTAGCTGCCGAACTTTGACCTCTCTCATTAGTTCTCTTTTCATACCTAGATTTTCTAGGACCTCCTTATTTGTTTTCATCTCTTTCCATGAGATACGCCCCATTCTTCTATATATCCACATTTCAAGAGCCTCAATTCTTTCTTCCAAATGCTTATTCATCGTCCATGTTTCTGCACCATACAGAAATGCAGAATATATATAACACTTTATGATTCTCAGTTTTAATTTATGAGATAACTGTTTGGATGTCAGTATATGTTTCATGTTGTTGAATGTAGCTTTGGCCATTCCTATTCTCTTCTTGATTTCTGTTTCACATCTGCCATCTTCTGTTATTATATGACCAAGATATACGTAGCTCTTGACTTGTTCCAGGATTTTCCCATTATCGCCTCTGCAATTCCAGCATTAGTTCTTTCTAGTCAATAAGATAGGTGTCAGTGTACTGTTTGACAATTCCTGCAGTTTTACTTTTCTCCGACACTTTCTGTTCAGGTTGGAGCACTATATAGGCTTTGCCTCATGTTCGCTACTGAACCACACACATATACAGACATAAATTATCAATTTACATTCAATTTTCATTAAAAAGATATTGAATATATCAAGCTTATCACAATTCATGGAAATAATACACAATTACGTTGACTGGCAATGAATATGGCACAAAATCCGACCTGCCGCTGTCTCAGGCTTTTATTTAGAAAAATATAAGCTGCATTTCAACGCACTGTTGCTTTAGAACGTTTATTTGAAAATGTGGTGCTGAACTGACGCTTCTAATTGAATATATTATCGGGTCTAACCAATCGTGCCATGTTTACACAAGCGTTTGAAAACAAGTACCCTTCCTTCCGTCTCCCCTAACAACAAAAAATAGTATTTGTAGCCCGACTAATCGTGTTTAGCCTTACATTTACTTCTATCCAATCAAATAGGATTTTACATGGTGGCCCATTTCCCGTACAATGGTGGTTTCAAAATCTGCCACTGAGCGATTCTGATTTTGGTGTTGTCTGACACCCTCACTATTTTCTTTTGGCTATAATTTGTTAATTCCTAGACTATTTGCGTAACACTTAACATATTCTTTGTCAGCAAGTCCTAAGGAACCCAAATATATAATTTTAATGGAGCCAGGAGGTGGCGTTCAAAATATGCATTTTCTTCTACCTCCCGTTCACTTCGATCGATGTGGTGTCTGGGTACTGTCAGGCTTTCAAACGTAAACCAGTATAATGTCATGTTTCCCAATAAGCATTTTTCAGGTTTTTAAACCTAACTCTCGTATGGGTAGTGTTTTTTATCACTGTTCATCTGAAAAAAAAAGTATTGCTTCTGGCCTTTCGCTTGGGGTGGGTGGCATTAATTGTATATCGCGAGACGCGTGTTTAGTGTTGCATGCGTTCCTGCTTTCAGCCCTCCCTCGCTATCCTAAATTCATCTGTCTTTTCATAACGCCGTGTATAAAATGAAATTAATGGAAGTATTAATTTAGGTCATTACGCGGTGTGCCTAGCTCAATGTTTTCTTAGAAATGCAGTACACGTTTTATTGTGTTGTGGAAACGCGTGTATGCTGCTATAGGCTTTATTATTAACGTGGAAACGTTACAATTTGCAGACGAAGCATAAAAAGGCGACTTGTATGAGCGTGTAGTGTGCGTGAGGTTGGCAAACACATAATGTAAATCAAATTTCTACCACCGCTGCAAGAGCACACGACGGCTAGGTCAAGGTTTCCTGCTAGGAGACCAGCTGCAGGGGTAGTTCCACAAGGAGCGAAGATGGCACTGATGATGACAAGCATCTCTTTAAGTGCAGGATTTTAAAAACAGAATTAAAATGTCATGGAAAAACCACATAAAGAAGGATTGTGCATGGGACTGACAACTTTATCTTACAAAAGTAATTGCTACATAAACCACAGCTGTGCGAACTAACAAACGTTATTTTTAAAGGGTTAAGAATTGGGCGCGCAGGCCCGTCTAGTATTCTGCCATTCCACTCTCATTTATCTTCAATACTTTGTCCGTTCATTCACTGCTACAATGCTACATGTTACTTTAAGGAGAGCGTGTGCTTAGAGGTTCACACTTTGTCAAGTAAACCATTTACTGTGGCGGATCCCTGCTTCATAAGAAACAAATAAATAGATAGTGATGAAAATGATATCTTTATTATTTGAAATAAAATTTGTGTTATAATTCTAAGTCAGAGACGAGTTTCATGCACTGAATTTTCATTGTTCCCGCATCTAACTTTCATGTATGGATCTTGTCCTCAGAGAGAGTTGACGAACAAGGCTTCCCAAGTGGCAGAGACAATGCGACAACAGAATCAAATCACCATCATGCTAGTGGTCGTCTGCATAGCCTACGTTCTCCTGATCACTCCCATTGCTCTTTTCTACGCTGTTCAGCACCACTGGACATACGAGAAAAACACCCTGGAACACGCCAAATTCCTCTTCACAAACCAGCTGGCGTTCGTCCTGGCCGATTCCACACACGCGGTCAACTTTTATCTCTACTTCTTCAGCACTCGACGATTTCGCAAACGCTGTTTGGAGACAGTCTTCTATTGCTGTATGCCACGTAGACGCGCTAGGAGATTTCGAGGGTCGACCGTTTCGGGAATGTCCAAAACTTTCAGGCTCAGTATAACAGAC
>JAMPIV010022534.1:130000-317500 GCA_024509875.1 Oreohelix idahoensis
TGTTCTACTTCTTTATTTCCTGCGAGTGCCTGATAACATACCTTTATATTTGTTTCATATTAATTTCATATTAATTTACTGTTTACAGGCCTCAGGTTTCCCTCCCTTATTTGTAATAAATGTTTGTACAATACCAAACCTACCCACTATCCTGTTCTCACTGTTCTAGTCTACTATCATTTACTGGACACAGTATTAAGGTCCTAGGGGTCTTGTTGGATTCGGCCTATACTGCTTGATAGAAATACAACAGAAGTGATTGCGTCATTAATAGGCTGAACTGCCCATGGAGGACTTCTGGTGTCGTGTATTGTGGTTCGCACTATTGACCTGCCATTGAAACATCATTTTTCGATGATGCGTAGATGGCAGAGCGGATAGTGTGATTCGCTTGCATGGCTAGGCGGGGTTGTCGCACGGAAGGTCCAGTGTTCAAATCCTGGGTAAGCCACTCATGTCTGTTGTTTTTCTGTTGTCTGGTGTTCTACTTCTTTATTTCCTGCGAGTGCCTGATAACATACCTTTATATTTGTTTCATATTAATTTCATATTAATTTACTGTTTACAGGCCTCAGGTTTCCCTCCCTTATTTGTAATAAACAAAACTAATGCTCTCGCTTGTCAACCAAAAACATAAAAATTGCTATAAATGAAATAATCGATTAAAATGTGTTTTATCAATTAATCGATAAAAAAAATAACCGATTAATCGTTAAGGATACCAGCCCTAATATACAGGTTACCAACATCTTCTCTACACAACACCACAAAGAAACATAAAGATCAACACCGTTTCTGTAGCGTATCACAATAAAGTACGTAAGTTGTCAACTCATAGTCTTCATGTAAAGTTGTCAACTCATAGTCTTCATGTAAAGTTGTCAACTCATAGTCTTCATGTAAAGTTGTCAACTCATAGTCTTCATGTAAAGTTGTCAACTCATAGTCTTCATGTAAAATTGTCAACTCATAGTCTTCATGTAAACCAGAAATTTAGCATCTCATTCTTTTCACTGCCGCACAAAGTGAATGGCAGCAGAAATTCTTGAAATCGGGAGCACTTTAAAAAAAAAAAACATACAATTTTCCATATGACATTTACGCATTTTGCGCGGTCTTTTGCGTGGAGAGATGACAACCTTCGAGTTAGGCAGCAACTGAATCCTACAAGCAGCGTCAAATATGAACTATCCGGTGTAAGTAAAAATAAAAAATCTCGGTTTAAGAAATAGTCCACAAGTTTCTGAAACTTAACATTTGTCAGCGATAATGACAGAAGACATTGTTTGCTTTAGATGAGCTACAAGTAGGTATATCCTAGGTAGAAGAGAAAGAATAAAAAGAAGTGAAAGATGAAAAAATAAGACAAAAACGGAGAAAAGAATATCAAGGAAGAGAAGGATGGAGAAATGAAAACAAAACAATAAAGAAAGATAAACAGTTTAGTATCTACAATCGTCGTAATGAACAGAAATATACACTTTTTCTTCATAGTCTCAGAGGAACGGCTCACTTGTCAAAAGATCGTCTTACACTGTAACTCTTTGGTTAAACAAATTATAAGCTTTATAAATATTATTCTGTTAACAGCTCGTTTGTACATTGTATTTGTTTTGTGCATTTATAGCTTCATTCTGTTGGTGTGCAGCCATCACGTTCAGCAAGCTATAGTTTTCGCGATATTATGAAATCAAATTTAGAGTCATGATATGGGCTTGTGTATTTGAGTCAGGAACACTATATACCCTAATTAAAGCCCACATAGTGTTGAACCGGGTATCCCTTGCACACGACAAACACCAATTTTAAAGTACAGAGTTCAATAACCTAACCAAAATTACTGACATAGCGGTGACACAATTATGACAGATCGTTGGTGTCACATGCTTATGACAGAGATGTAACGATTATTACACATGACTTGTGTGACACACATATGAAAAAAAGTGATAAAAAATAGTAGTGACATGTCCGTGACTGGCTAATTAAACTATTGTGTTAAGCTGTGCCATTACATATATCAATCGATTTTTGTTTCTTCTTTGTACACTTCAAACATCAAAGTTTATATGTTTTAAAAAAACGCAGTGTTAAACCAGACATCCTTGGTTTCTCCAAATAGTTTGTCCAGAAATGGTACTAGAGATGGCCATTTATGCTGTCTCTGCTTCTCATTTGTTAGGCACTTTTGCGTCAGATATTCAGGCTCATTTATCGGTGCTACAGTTACACTCATCAGTAGTGCCTATGATCCCATCTTAAGCTTGTTGAATTAATGGTACCTCAGTCTGCTGTGGCCTGTTCAGAATCTAAAGATTATCACTTGTTCATTTCTGGTGTTTGTATATATGTACAGGGATGTTACGGTCATGCAGGTATGTAGAATCCTTGAAGGTCCGTTTAGATTTCTTGTGTCTGGTGGTGCTCTCCTTTCCAGTGAGGACGATGCAGGGCAGACGATCACTGCCACGCGTTCCTAATACATCCAAAAGTGCAACGGTGCCGGCAGCACTAGGGATGAATGACAGATCTACATATACTGCTTCAACATGTCAGACAATGACAGGGGTTTTCAACCTGTTTTTTTTTTATTTGCTCATGGCCACCTTCTGAGCCTCATTAACCTCAATGCCTCCCCCCCCCCCTCTCATAGTCGCTATTAGGTGGAAATAAGTTACTTTACCATCTTACTGAGGCCCCCTAGAAATATGGCATAGCCCCATGGGGGCCATATGGCTCAATTTGAGAACCACTGAACTAGAACACCTTTCACCCAAACACCCTGCATTAATGAGACAGTGGAGAAAGAATGGATAGAAAATGAAAGAGCGTCAACTGAATGGGGAAAGCACGAAAGATGAGGACGAGGCACGGTGGGGAGTTTGAAGAAACGGAGGGAAAACAGACAAACATCAATAGATTCAAGAGCTTGGCGAAGAGGGCCAAGGATAAAGTGTTGGGGGCTTTCGTGACACAGGTGAGAACTGGAAAAAATCCTGGACCTTACGTCGAAGGATGAACAGGAAACGTACAAAACCAACCCATCCTTAATATCCAAGATCCGACGGGATTCAGCCTGAAGATAAATGAAGAAACGAGACGTGCATTACTCAATCGTTAAGCGCCTCAGACGGATAATGTTGATACAGATGGCCCTACAAAAATTATTGTCCCTGTTCTGGAAAGCGACATATAAGAGGTGAGATATATGTCAACCTCATAACTGTAGAGCAGTGCTTCTTAACCAGGGGTGCTTACACCGCTTTTGGGTGCGAGACATGCCAGATATTTTAGACAGTGCACCATCATAAACACTATATAATACACAGAACTCAAATGTATTTGTAAAAAAATAGAACATTGACAACATGAATTAGATACCGAACCTTAGTCACATTCTGTAAATAATATTCTCAAAATGTATATCTTTTAAGCATTTCTGGCATGTCTTGCGAGCTATAAGACAAAGGGATGTGAGGCTTCTTTGTGTTTTCTTAACCAGCGGCATTTGTACTTTCAGCCCTTCGGCCCAATGACATGTCATTGCGAGGCGGGGGAGCCTGTGGACTTTCCTTCCAACCCGGTCAGAAGCTTCTCTCCTTTCCATCCACAGAGGGTTTATCTCAGGAGCCGTTCGGGTTATTCAGTCAAAATCCCGGTCGATGACACTCTTTCAAATGCACACTCCCGGACTTGAACCTTGAACACCTGATCGCCAGCGCAATGTGGTAAACATTACACTGGCGCGGCTCCCGTGAGGCTTCTTAAGATGCTGTAAAGGGATGTGAGGCGTCTTAAGATGCTGCAAAGGGGTGTGAGTATTCTTAAGATTCTGTAAAGGGGTGCAAGGCTTCATAAGATGCTATAGAGGGGCGCGGGACCTCTAAAAGGTTAAGAAACACTTGCTGTAGACGATGTTGTGTATACTTTAGAAACTAGTAGAAACACTGCCCCGAGTACTGATTGTGTACAGATCCTTACTTACTTAGTCGTTCCTCTTCTACTCAGTGGTGAAGAGGTTTGCCGCAGAGATCGTCATACTATCCTATCGGTTGTTTACCTTATGGTCTGGTTCCATTCTAGTCCTCAGTCCTTCAGAGATTGCCTAATGGTGTCCTCCCAGCGAACTCTGTGTCGTCCTGAAGGTCTGGATCCCTGGCTCTTGTTTTCGCATGTTTGCCGTGGTAGCCGATCTTCTCCGATTCTGCAGACGTGGTCATACAATCGTAACTGGTACTGTTCCACTTGGGTCTGCAAGGGCTGGGTTTTGAGGCCATTATGTATCGCCCGGTTGAGGACCATGTCTCTTCTTGTTACTGCAACCATCTTCCTCAAATACCTCATTTCTGAGGTTTGGAGTTAGATTTTATGGGTTGTAGTCATGGCCCATGTCATGTGTGCAGATCCACCAATAAAACAACTGGATAGCACGAACATTACAAATGTGGTGATGGATTTCAACATCAGCATAAAGAATCATGTGAGTGTCATTTCTCGTTCCCCATAGTGTTCCCCAAATATTTAACACATAACAATTCCTAACCGCTTAGCTAAAGAATATAAAAGGCAACCGGACGCTGTTATCACTGATATAAACCTCAGTCATATTCATCTTTTAATGATTATACAATATAAAAAAGGAATCCGCGAATAGCGCAGTGGTTAGTGCACTGGCTTCTTAGCTCGGTGGTCCATGGTTTGATCCCCAGTTGAGGTGGGATATTTTATACCGCAAAGGCTCCGGGGTCGACCAGCCTCATTAACTGGGTACCAGAGCAACTCTGGGTAGGTTAAGGCGGCCAGCGTGATGCTGACCACGTCACCTCTAGTGTGCCGTTGGTAAAAAAAAAATATGGGCCTAACACCATATGCCCAATATGCTTCAATGGGCGTGTAACAGGAGCCTTTACCTTTACCTCCTACAATATGACAAGTAAAAAAAGAACAAAGAAACACACACACACACACAAAAGAGGCAGGAATCTCATTATATTGCTTTATATTACGTGTTTATAATAAAGTTTAGTTTATATTTAGCAGGCTCATTTATCATACACGCGTTGTCTTTAATGTACATCTCCGTTATCTAGGAAGGTATGGTCTCTGGGTCGTCCTTGAAATCTGGATCCCGGGCTCTCGTTTTCCCCATATTAGTCGTGGTACTTGATCTTCTCCCATTCTATAGACATGGCCAAACCGTCGTAAGGAAAGTAATAACAAGAAGAAATAATACAAGAAATAGCGGAAATTAGGCATAGTGTATTAAAAGGTTAACCGAGTTCTCGTCTGCTTATTTCGCAATATGTCAACATTACTTGAAATTTCGTAATAGTTTGTGGACAAATAATGTAGTTCAAAACCGTTTCACATGTGATGTATACAAGATAATGGCTTTTTTTTATCTGGAATCTACAGGGTTAGAAAAGTATGGAGAGTCCGAAAAAATATAGAGAAAGTAACATGAGACAGGCGTGAAAGGGATTTTAAATAGACATGGGAAGACCTTGACCTAATAACCCAGAATAGGACGGCTTACCATTAATTTGTTGAAGAGTATAAATGAATTACTACTTATTTACTTATTCGTTCCTCTTCTACCCTGGGGTGTAGAGGTTTGCCAGACAGAGCGCCATGCTATCATATCGGCTGTTTTTCTACTGGCCTGGTTCACATCTAGTCCTCGGTCCTTCAGAGATTGTCTAATGTTGTCCTCCCAGTGAACTCTGCGTCGTTCTGGAGGTCTGGATTCCTGGATCGTAGTTGCCCCATATTTGTCGTGGTAGTCGATCTTGTTCCATTCTGCAGACATGGTCAAACCATCGTACTTAGGACTGCTCAAATGAATGAATGAAACGTATAGTATAATAAAAGTTCTGCATTTTTGCTTTAATGTTTTATCCGCGTTGAACTTTCAATGATAATTTTTTTTAATTAAAAGAATACATTTGGAGGTCAGAAAAGTATAGTTTCTAACAAGATTGATGACATTACATTTGGACATGTAAAAATGGTTTTTAAAAATTAACCCAGGTTAAATAAAACATATTTCCAGTAATATCCAGGAAAAGATAATTCGCATTCATCTATCAACTTTCCAGGACACGATGGCTCCAAAAACCCCAGTAACACTGGCGGAAAACCCGAATTTAAAAAAAATAGGTCTAAGAAGATGTCGTGAAAACATGTTAGATAATTTGTGAGATTGTCCGCGGGCGTTAACTGTAACACATTTCTTCGTATTCATTGTACGCGCTCATATAACCACATCTATTTATATCATAACGTTTGTTGACGCTTCTCTCGTCACAATACACTTTCTCCCTTTGACGGGTCGGTGAAGGCCATGCAGCCAGTCTGTTCGTCTCGTGGAGTCGACAGTCTTGGAGTACATTTTCTACTGTTTTTTTGTCCATCCTGCATGAACACATATCTGTGCCCGATTTTTTTAAAATTCTTGGTAAGAAGTAATTTGCTTTTGTTACAACTGATTCGGAAACGAGGCAAGTTTAA
This sequence comes from Oreohelix idahoensis, assembly GCA_024509875.1. NCBI lineage: Eukaryota > Metazoa > Mollusca > Gastropoda > Stylommatophora > Oreohelicidae > Oreohelix > Oreohelix idahoensis. The sequence goes on from JAMPIV010022534.1 coordinate 136,511, forward strand.
TAAAAAAAAAAAAAGAAAGAAGTAAAAATAGTTCTACAGCAGAGACTGCCGTAGGGGTGTGACGTGTTAGAGAACTCACCATACTAGGTCCAGCTTTGTTTAATGAGGTGGGGGTGACGAGTTCTCTTCTTCGGTGTCTATGCTTTCCCTAAATCAAGAACAAGAGTCAGGTGCCCAATTACAGCTGGGTAGACTGGAACGTAACTCAACCAGACTTCGATCCTGGAACCCAGTTGTAGTGGTTTTTGATGGTATTGTATGGTTGTTATGTTACCTAGTGTAATGTATGAGGTCAGCTGTGAAGGCTCCTGAGATAAATGTAGATGTGAATCACAGAAGGCCCTTCTTACTACCACTTACGACCTCAAACATATCTCTTTTACTATTATGAATGTAGCTACGTTAAAAAGTCTAGGGTACTGAAATATAATGTTTTGTAGTAGAATATACAAACACACACAGATAATTAATAAGTCTAATAATATTAATAAAATTCTATAACACACTGAACTAACTCAGACTGTTTTAGTTTAAATATTAAATTTTTTTTCTAAATTTATTTGTTCTGAACCAATGTTTTAGTTTGGTCAGAACATATGAAATGTTATGGAGTTATAAATGGAATGCATAAATATATGGCATAATAAAATGGAATTTGTGTACATAGGTAATTTATAAGACTGGTTAATATTAATTATAGTTATAATGTCTTTGGGAGAACTATTACTGGATGTGCTGTTGGGGTGGTGTCATCACACCCACTCTGTGACTAGAACAAGCTTTATCCATTGTCTTATAGACTGTAATAAATGTTATCTTTCCCAAAATTCAGTATAATTGTGATAGGGAAATATTTATAAATATTTAAGAGTTATGGTGAATCCTCAGCAGGCCACTAATCACTCATCTTGTCTGTGAAGATCTGATGCTGGATTCCGGTGGCCCACTCCTCTCGGTAGCTAGAATACAATGCTAGACTGCACCGACACAACTGTTAGGCGGCACACACATCTGCTTGTGTAATCTTGATTACTTATGTGGCACTACCTTAGTGCCACAACAGAAACTCACAATTCTGAAACAAAATTTGTGCTATGTGTCAGTACTCTATTTACTGCACCACTCTTACACACAGCACAACACATCAACATTACACAGAATGGGTCAGATCTCTCTGACCAACGTAGCACATCTTACCCAGTTGTTTTCATATAGTACCAGTTCCCCAAGACTGCATTGCATCTGAGATATGTTCAATAGTTTCCTTTTATTCAATAAGATAGGTGATATGTTCCCACTGATCTCAATAATAGATCCGCCTTCCATAGTCTTAGTTAGGCGTCCATATATTTTGTTTGTCTCTAGACCCTGAACTTGGGCTGGGGACCTAGAGCGAGCACTTACTTGTCGTAATCATTTTATATGATATGGCAGTATCAATCACTCGAAATATTAAAATATACAAAATAAATGCTTTCATTCTTACCAGAATTCAGAATTGAGAACACAGTTAATTGCTAGCAAAACTCAGCTGAGCTGCTGGCTATATGATGGCGTCCCACTAAAATGTATGTAATATCTTCTGGGAAAAACACCACAGGCAATAACCGACTGTGTCCCTGGACAGAATTGTATCAAATGGCAAAAATGCGCGTCTCTGTCCCGCTAATATGATTACATTTGTCCAATCACAGACTTCCCCCCTAACTTTTTCAAATCTACAACCAAAAGTCAAATTTCAGTCAGATCTCAGTCAAGTATGCATTATTGTCTGTTGGTCCGTCTGTCTCTACTTGTTTTTTTCACAAAAACACACTTGGTTCTTGGACCAACTGCATGCAATATCTTACACAAATCTGCCTCCGAAGTTATTTTTAGCCACAATTCTCCACCTTCCCCCTCTCGTTCATTACAGCTTGATTTTTGCATTTGCGTGTCTCAAGGACGAAAATTTGAAACTTTAGTGAAAGTATGAACAGTACAGTCGCTAGTCTGATATGAACAATACAGTCTTTTGTCAATAGCTTCCTTGTTATCTATCCGTCTGTATAATTTAAAGTATATTAGTTCTCTGCTTAAGATGGGCTATCAAACTAGCTAGGTTTTATATTCATAACTCTATTATTAAGAAAAAACATATTTTCTCAAGTTTAGTTTTTTGAAATTTGTTCGCGAACCTTCTCCACGGCGTTTGCCGCTGAATTCAAATAAAACGACCAAGTATCGAAAAACGTCCAAGAAATGACTGTTTCGAATAAGAGCCAAGGTCTTTTTTGTCCATTTCCTTACATTGTGTCAACTAGTGACGTGAATTTTTTTTTCTTTTACTACCAATTGCGTCTTTTTGCCGTTCTAGATTCAAACACGTGTTCAGTCATATTTTTCCTTTTTTAATCTCCGTTTCCCTCCCGTCTACAAAGGGTAAACCGTTTCGTCTGCACGTCTAACTAGTTAGTTTGAATGGCGGTAGGAAATGCGGGCATGGGCGAGCATGTCTCCTAGTATCTTACGCATTATTTTTATCCCTACATTTTATCTTTATATTTGGAGATATTTTAACGTTGTATCACGGTAAATTCATCACACATCTCCCCACTTGAAAACATGCACTACGGCAAGTTCCAAAACCAGTGATACACATAGATAAAATTACTCCTCACGCCTGCCACTACTCTAATTTTGATCACAGGGGTGCCTACTGAGGAAATCTGCACCGACATTCAATGACCCCGGGATATACTCAATACTAAACTGATAAGGTTGCAATAATAAAGACCATCTCAACAATCTAGCATTTTCATGCGTAGCCTGAGATAAGAACACCAGGGGCTGATGATCCGTCTGAACCACAAAAGTCCTACCATACAGATAGATTTGGAACTTTTTTATTGCCCAGATTAACGCTAAACATTCTTTTTCGCTTGTGGAATATCCTTGCTCCGCTTTATTCAATTTGCGGCTTGCATAAGCGACTGGGTTCAGTTCCCCATCGGTTGAAGATGACCTTTGCAACAGAGCCGCCCCGAGGCCTACATTACTTGCATCTGTTCTCACCACGAAGTCCTGTGTCAAATCAGGCAATTTGAGAATAGGCTTGCTAGTGAGTTTTTCCTTTAACTCTTGAAAAGCCAATTCACATTGCGCAGTCCAAACTATTTTATCTGGATGTCCCTTGCGAGTCAGATCAGTCAGGGGAGCACAAATAGAGTTAAAATTTTTGATATATTTTTGGTAAAATCCACATAACGACACGAATGATCGCACGTCCTTTTTTGTTTGTGGTCTAGGTGCTCTCTGCAGTTTTTCCAAGTTTTTGGGGTCAGGGGTCATGTTACCCTGATACAGTGTCCCAAGAATTCCAACTCCTTGCATCCAATACAACATTTTGTTGGTCTAGCAGTTAAATTTGCCTCCCTAAGCCTATCAAATAACATTTTCATAGAGTTAATGTGTTCTTCAAATGTCTCTGTGGCGACGAGAATATCATCCATGAAATTCGTGATACATGGGTTATTCAGGGGATCCAACAGTTTGCGCATCATCCTTGAAAATACACTCGGAGCATTTTTCAATCCGAATGGTAGCATGTTGAATTCATAATGTCCTTCCGAGGTGCTAAAAGCTAAATAAGGTCTCACTTCAGGCTTCACTGGAATCTGGTAATAGCCGTTACTAAGATCCACCTTTGAAAAGTATTTTGCCTTGTTTAATCTGGCAAATAACTGTTTTGTGTCTGGTAATGGATCCACCTGTCCTTCTGTGACAGCATTCAGTTTCCTGTAATCTATGCACAGTCTATGTTCCCCAGACGGTTTTCTCAACAAAACTACACTGGAGCTAAAAGATGATTCACTGTGTGAAATAATCCCCTCCTTCAACAAATAATCTATTTCTTCTTTCAATGCCTTCTCCTTCGCGAACGGAATAGAATAGGCTCTCATACAGATTTGGTTTGAGTCTACCATTTTCATGTCATACTGTAGCAAATTTGTATGTCCTGGTTTATCTGTTAATACATCTGTATGTTCCTCCAGAACCTGTTGAACTCTCTCCCTCTGATTTTTAGTCAGATGCTTACTGACTTTTACTTGTGCAGCTGTCTCACAAGAATGTAATGGGTATTCATGTGAGGTGAGTGGTTCCTTTTGCATTTGAGTTGCAATAGCCAAGGTCAGTAAGGGGGTGCTTTCCTGGAGTGGTCTGTCCAGATACTTCTTTAAAAGGTTTACATGATAAACTTTCTCCTTCCCCTTTTTGTCAATTTTATAGTTTGTTCTAGACACCTTCTCTAGAACCGTATATGGACCTTGCCATCCAATTTGTAATTTATTCTGGCTGCCGGGTAGTAGAAGAAGCACCTTCTCTCCCACAGCTAGTTCTCTGTCCTTTGCCTTCCTATTAAAATATGCTGCATGTTTCTTCCTGGCTTGTCTCAAATTATCATTTGCCAGTTTCCATCCAGCTTTCAGACGAGTGGTCAGTTCGTTCACATATTGATACGATGAGGTAACAGTCTCTTCTGCCTTCTCATCTGTCCAGGTCCTGAATAAAGCTTCCACTGGACCTTTTATTGGCCTCCCAAATAGCAGAGTTGCGGGAGCCATCCCGGTTGAACTATGTGGTACCTCCCGATACGCAAACAACGCGGCGGGCAGAAATTGATCCCACAGACCCGGTTTCTCATGTGCCAGCTTCCTCAGGATAGAAATGAGAGTCCCATTGAACCTCTCTACCTGGCCGTTCCCTTGTGGATGGTACGGACTACAATGAAAGTGTCTGGCTTGAAATAGCTTAAAAACTTCTTCCGTTAGTTTCCCCTTGAACTGTGAGCCATTATCAGTCAAGATTTGATGCGGGAATCCTAATCTTGTGAATGTTGTAAGTAGTGCCTCTGCTACATGTTTTGAATCAATTGATGGCAGGGCTACCGCCTCTCCCCACATAGAACAAGTGTCCACCAGAGTAAGGATGTAACTGTTCCTCCTCTTGGTCCGAGTGAGAGGTCCCACAATATCCACTGCAACTCTCTCAAAAGGTGTTCCCACTATGGGCATTTCCCCTAGAATTGCAGGAGCAGTCCAATGCTTTGGAGCTACCCGTTGACATTCTGGACAGGATTTGACATATCTTTTTATATCCTCCGTTAGGGACCTCAAGACGCAGCAATAGAGACCGCAGTCAGCGACTCATAGCTTGACTGCCTGCGTCAGGACCAGCGAACCAGAGCTGGTCAAGACCGCACTCCACCTCCACGTGGTGGTCCTGGAAACAGTCTGCAGCTGTGCAGGCTGGCTGAGCGAGTGTGGATCGAAATGGGAAGGCAAACCCGGTCCTAAAAAATGCCGTGCAGAAGTCGGATGTGTCGACCGAAAGGTGCAGATATCACAGCTACGTTGTAAACAGACACAACGCAACCACCGTCCTTTTCAGGGCGAACGAAGAAGAAGAAGATATCCTCCGTTATCCCTGGCCAGAAGTAATGACAAGCTATACGCTGTCCTGTGGCGCTGATCCCCATGTGACCACTGAAGGGAATCGCATGCCCGAGTTCCATCACTTTATCCCTATATGAAGTGGGAAGAACCAGCTGGTTGTGACCATTTGTTCCAGTTCCGGCCTTCCTGTATAATAGTTTGTTCTTCATAAAGTACTCTCCCTTGCTTGGAGGTGTGTGGCATTTGGGCAATTTTTTCAAACATGGCTTGAGTGTCCTATCCTCAGCCTGCGCCTTCCTCATCTCCTCTGGATGAGCATTTATAGGTTCACCTTCTTCCTCCTTTTTCTGTGACCTGGTCTGCACTGTCGCCATGATCACAGGTCTCTCGGGATTCCCCAAGAAGACGTACCTACACCCCAATATCAGAGGGTAGATTGGTTCATAAATCACTGCTGCTCTGATTTCTCCTTCCACATAGCGAGTTTTCACCGTTATCCTTGCGATGGGAAGTGTCATGAGTGGTATGTCCTTAGTCGCCCCTTGTATTTCCACTGTTTCTGTGGTATACTGACTTGGATCCACTAGGCTAAACTTCACAACTGAATCATAATCCAAACCTGTATCATAAAGGCACCTTATGGTGCCCCATTACAAATAACATCCTCACAAACTGGGGGGTGATAAGGTTCCTGCTGTCCATTAGGATTAACCTTTAATCTTTGAGTCCCCGACTTCATTGCAGCAATGTTTGAAGGTTTCCTTCTACAAAATTCGGTGTTATGGTTGTCTTTCTTACACCATTTGCACCATCTTTTCCCTTGGTTAAACGGTTTTCTTTCATTATATTTTTGGTCATTGAACTGTGAGTTTCTGTCACGATAGTCATTTCTTGGCCTATCAAAGTTTGTCCTGCCTTTATTACCCTGTTCTCTGTTATCAAATTTATTAAATGGCTGTGGAGCTTTAAAATTTTTTCTAAATTTATTTGTTCTGAACCAATGTTTTATTTTGGTCAGAACATATGAAATGTTATGGAGTTATAAATGGAATGCATAAATATATGGCATAATAAAATGGAATTTGTGTACATAGGTATTTTATAAGACTGGTTAATATTAATTATAGTTATAATGTCTCTGGGAGAACTATTACTGGATGTGCTGTTGGGGTGGTGTCATCACACCCACTCTGTGACTAGAACAAGCTTTGTCCATTGTCTTATAGACTGTAATAAATGTTATCTTTCCCAAAATTCAGTATATTTGTGATGGGGAAATATTTATAAATAGTTAAGAGTTCTGGTGAATCCTCAGCAGGCCACTAATTCACTCATCTTGTCTGTGAAGATCTGATGCTGGATTCCGGTGGCCTACTCCTCTCGGTAGCTAGAATACAATGCTAGACTGCACCGACACAACTGTTAGGCGGCACACACATCTGCTTGTGTAATCTTGATTACTTATTTGGCACTACCTTAGTGCCACAACAGAAACTCACAATTCTGAAACAAAATTTGTGCTATGTGTCAGTACTCTATTTACTGCACCACTCTTACACACAGCACAACACATCAACATTACACAGAATGGGTCAGATCTCTCTGACCAACGTAGCACATCTTACCCAGTGTTTTTCATATAGTACCAGTTCCCCAAGACTGCATTGCATCTGAGATATGTTCAATAGTTTCCTTTTATTCAATAAGATAGGTGATATGTTCCCACTGATCTCAATAATAGATCCGCCTTCCATAGTCTTAGTTAGGCGTCCATATATTTTGTTTGTCTCTAGACCCTGAACTTGGGCTGGGGACCTAGAGCGAGCACTTACTTGTCGTAATCATTTTATATGATATGGCAGTATCAATCACTCGAAATATTAAAATATACAAAATAAATGCTTTCATTCTTACCAGAATTCAGAATTGAGAACACAGTTAATTGCTAGCAAAACTCAGCTGAGCTGCTGGCCATATGATGGCGTCCCACTAAAATGTATGTAATATCTTCTGGGGAAAACACCACAGGCAATAACCCACTGTGTTCCTGGACAGAATTGTATCAAATGGCAAAAATGCGCGTCTCTGTCCCGCTAATATGATTACATTTGTCCCCCTAACTTTTTCAAATCTACAACCAAAAGTCAAATTTCAGTCAGATCTCAGTCAAGTGAACCTCTACACCTCACGGTAGAAGGGGAACGACTAAGTAAGTAAATCTCAGTCAAGTATGCATTATTGTCTGTTGGTCCGTCTGTCTCTACTTGTTTTTTTTTCACAAAAACACACTTGGTTCTTGGACCAACTGCATGCAATATCTTACACAAATCTGCCTCCGAAGTTATTTTTAGCCACAATTCTCCACCTTCCCCCTCTCGTTCATTACAGCTTGATTTTTGCATTTGCGTGTCTCAAGGACGAAAATTTGAAACTTTAGTGAAAGTATGAACAGTACAGTCGCTAGTCTGATATGAACAATACAGTCTTTTGTCAATATCTTCCTTGTTATCTATCCGTCTGTATAATTTAAAGTATATTAGTTCTTTGCTTAAGATGGGCTATCAAACTAGCTAGGTTTTATATTCATAACTCTATTATTAAGAAAAAACATATTTTCTCAAGTTTAGTTTTTTGAAATTTGTTCGCGAACCTTCTCCACGGCGTTTGCCGCTGAATTCAAATAAAATGACAAAGTATCGAAAATCGTCCAAGAAATGACTGTTTCGAATAAGAGCCAAGGCCTTTTTGGTCCATTTCCTTACATTGTGTCAACTAGTGACGTGAATTTTTTTTTCTTTTACTACCAATTGCGTCTTTTTGCCGTTCTAGATTCAAACAAGTGTTCAGTCATATTTTTCCTTTTTTAATCTCCGTTTCCCTCCCGTCTACAAAGGGTAAACCGTTTCGTCTGCACGTCTAACTAGTTAGTTTGAATGGCGGTAGGAAATGCGGGCATGGGCGAGCATGTCTCCTAGTATCTTACGCATTATTTTTATCCCTACATTTTATCTTTATATTTGGAGATATTTTAACGTTGTATCACGGTAAATTCATCACACCAGTAAATGTGATGCAAGAGGAAAACTCTCTAACCGATTAGCCAATCGGACAGTTGAACAGTCTACCCAACTGTAAATGGATACCCGATTCAGCTCTTGAGTTAGAGAAGGCTCAACCTATGTCCCGATCTTGACGTATGGATGCGAGTCATGGGCAATGACTACAACCCACAAATGCCAGATCCAAACCTCAGAAATGAGGTATCTGAGGAAGGTGGTTGAAGTAACATGAAGAGACATGGTCCGCAACGTCAAGGCCTAAAAACCCAACCCCTGCAGACCCGAGTAGAACAGTCCCAACTGAGATGGTTTGGCCATGTCTGCAGAATAGGAGAAGATCGGCTACCACGACAAGCATGGGAAACTAAGAGCCAGGGATCCAGACCTCCAGGACGACCCAAAGTACGCTGGGAGGACAACATTAGACAATCTTTAAGGACCGAGGACTAGAATGGAACCAGACCAGAAGGAAGACAGCCAGTAGAATAGTATGGCGCTCTCTCTTACAAACCTCTACACCTCACGGTAGAAGGGGAACGACTAAGTAAGTAAGTAAGATTTCGAGAAGCTGAAGCGAAGAAAATAACTGGGCGCCCCAACTCATGAAGCTGGACTTGGTATGATGAAATCTCTAACACTTCACTCCTTCTATGACAGCATCTGCTGTGGGAAAGGATAAACCAAAGAAAAAAAACGAGATCGTCTATAGTAATCGATGCTTCACATATTGATGAACATTTACTGTATCGTCATTTAATATGGCAATTTGTTTTATATCTTTGTGTCAACATTTATTTTACATACTTACTTAGTCGTCTCTCTTCTACCGTGAGGAGTAGAGGTTTGGAAGAGAGAGCGCCAAACTATCATATCGGCTGTCGTCCTTCTGGCCTTGTTCCATTCTAGTTCTCGGTCCTTCAAAGATTGTCTAATGTTGTCCTCCCAGTTCCATTCTAGTCCTCGGTCCTTCAAAGATTGTCTAATGTTATCCTCCCAGTTCCATTCTAATCCTCGGTCCTTCAAAGATTGTCTAATGTTAACCTCCCAGAGGAATCTGGATAGTTCATTTATTTTACAAGGTTAATTAATTTACTGAAAATGGAAAACATGACCCAGAAATTGAAATAAGATGTCAAAAAGCCAACGCGGTGACTTACCAACTGTCACTACAACTCAAACATCAGAACATCACTATGGCAACTAAACGGCAGCTGATAAACAGTATATTCTTACCAACTCTTTGCTATCAGTGTCAAACATGGCCCCTGACCAAAGCACAGGAGGGGAAAATCACATCCTATGAGATGAGATATTTAATAAAAGCTATTAATTTTAGCAGGAGAGACAGAATGAGAAATGATGACATCAGAAAAATTGTAGGAACTATATCAGGCATCAAGTATATAGAGAGACAGAAAAAAAGCAAGTGGTTTGGTCAGCTGATGAGCACGGAGCCCGATAAATTACCACTACTCCCCTACAACACTTAAAGATCTGGGTCCAGAGGAAGAGGAAGACCAAGAGGCAGATGGATAGACAACATCACAGACATATTGCAACAACACGGGCTCCCAGCAGCCAGGACGACACACTTGGCTCGGGAAGACAAACTTCAGCTTCACACTTCACTTCACGGCGATAGTGGAAGAAAAATCGAGTAAAATTACGTAATTAATTGACTTCACTAAGGCGACCACAAATTGAAATCATTTTATTATACTCCCATAAGCTTTAGTCGGTTTTTATTATTACTCATATATGCTTTTTATCATACTACTTATCTGCTTCCGCGCCATTATTATCCTTTGTAAAGCTTTCTTGTTATTAAACTTTACGGAGACATAAAAGTGAATAGTATTTATGTGTAAACATGTTGCTTTCATTACCATGTAACAATGGTTTATATTTAAGCTATGTTCCCACGAATGTTCCTTTGTTGTAAGGTTTAAACTTTTAACTACTGGGATACTTATGTTAGTGTCGCACGGCCTAAGACAGATAAGTCTCTGTGCTAAGCACCATTCTCACCATAATTTACTTTGTGTTCCTCAATGAGCATCAAATACTCTTGCAACGATAGTCTCTGTAGCAAGTTGTTGTGCATGATGACTTTGCCAGCCCGATGCACAACCTCGTTTTAGTCGTCTTATACAAATTCCTTGAATGAGCAGTAGTCTCATTCTTTATTTGTTTCCTAAGGCAACTACCCGTGGTCACTTTTGATCTTAGCCAAAAGATCACAATCTTCAATTCAAACGTCGAGTCAGACATATTGTATGGCTCTAAAACAAGGAGAACAACAAAAACAATAATCAAAAGCTACAGACTTTTCCTACAAGGTTGCTTGAGTAGAATAGAAGGATTGAAATGGTATGACAATGTGGGAATTGATGACAAGAACCAGTTTACGTAATTAGTTAATATGACGTCATTTTTAAATCAAGCGGCGCTCCATACCCGTCTGTTATTTCTAATATAGCGGCGCTCTTCTTGAGGACCGCGATGATTCAAAACCATGAACGCATTGCGGTGCGCAAAAAGAGGTGTAACACCAGATAAGTGCAAGTAATATAAGAGATGAGAAGAAGAAGTTGGCGATGGATAGGACACACACTGATGAAACCTGTGCTTGTTCTGGAATCCACAGGGTAAGACAGGTAGAGGGGGAAACCACAGAATACATAGAGAAGATAACCGAAGACAGGCATGAAAGGAATCACGAAGACATGGAATTTCCTTGATTAATTAGTCAATAATTTTTGTAAATGTTAATAAACTCAATTCGTGTACAATAAACAAGCGAAAGAAAGGAAACCACTTTAGGTCACATAGACTTTGTTTTACAGAAAAATGATTAAAAATCAATTGAAAGATTAAAGTATAAAATGGACGCGTCATAAAAGACTCTTAAGAACAAGGGAGACTTGGAAGTATTAGCCCATTATTACCTGGCAAGTTTGAACATTATACCTAGTGGGATTCTCTAGGAATCTCAGAGGAAACAACGAAAGAATAGGACGACTTATCTCTCTAGCATCGTCGTTATAGGCGACCAGTATGAGTTTGTGCATAGTTGGCAACCTCATGATATAGAACATGTTGCTACAGCTACAAGTGCACGGGGAATGTAGCACAGGTGTACTGCATAAAGACCGGTTGTAGTTGTAGCCCTGTACTCAGTAAGAAGAACACAAAATGTAGTGGTGAATTGTCAGAAGGCCTTTCTTGCTACCACTACGACCTCACACTTAATTTTTTTTTTAATGAATGTGGCTACGTAAAGTGTCTAGGGTTATGATATGTAGTGTGGTGTAATGGATTATAAATATACCCACAGATATTAACAAGACTAATAATATTAATAAATGTTAAAATACACTGAACTAACTCACGTGTGTAAAATTTTTTTGATATAAGTATATTACATTTATTTTGTTCTGTGTCAATTTTTTTAGGTTGACCAGAACTTAAAAGGATTTAGAGATTATGAAAAGAAATGCATAGAATATTATATCATAAATGCAATAGTGTACATATATATGTACTATACTAGTTAGTTTTATTAAAATGTTCTAGTATTCATCTACTTGGGAGGATAGTTACTGTTTGTGCTGTTGGGGTGGCCTCATCACACCTGTCTATATTGACTACACAGTGTCCAGAAAATGGTGGGAATCTTTATGGGGTTCTTAGTAACTAAAGGGCGTTGGTGAAAGTCCAGCAGACCAGAGGCTCACTCATCTGGTAGTTGTCGCTCTGGTGCTGAAATCAGGTGGTCCCACCTCTCCGTGCTGGCGGGCAATAATGGTGGTCTCTGTCACAAATACTGCACAGATACACTCGAGTAAAGTCACCAACTGAATAGACCCTGCTTTGTTGACGACAGAAACTCGCAGCTCTGCAATCAAAGTATGGGCCATGTGTCAAAATCTATTCTCTACCCACGTCTGGACACAACAGTGACACAACAACCACATCATACAGACAGGTCAGATCTCTCTGACCAAACAGCACATTTACCATGGTGGTTTTACATCAGATAGATCCTCCCAGACTATAGATCCTGAAAAATGTTTATTAGTTTTCGGCCCTAAAAGAGGATAGGTAATATGTATCATTATTCTCAACACTTGATCTGTCTTGCATAATCCTTGCTGGAGTTTATGTACATTGTTGGTCCCTAGACCCTGACTAGGCGGGGGGTCTAGAGCAAATCCCTACTTGTTTGTAAGGCTAGATTTCGATATGGCAGTATCAAATCACTCGAACATGAAACAATATTCAAAATATATAAGGAAATAATTTCAATCTTACCAGATTATGAATAAATAACACAGAATTGCTAGCAAAACTCAGCTGAGCTGCTGGCTATAGTATGGCGTCCCTAACTTTCTTTCTCTTTCTTTCATATGGAAATCACCACACTTTAAAATCTGTGTCTATCACTGAACAACTATTGAAGAATGGCCCCACTTTCGCGTCTGAGCGCTAATGATATGATTGTCTGTGGCCAATCACTGCCTAGTTTTATTTTCAATTTCAAATTTCCTACCATAAAGTCATTTCAGTCATGCTTCAGTCAAGTATGGATGTTTATCTGTTAGTCTGTCCGTCTCTACTTGTGTTTCTAAAAAAAATGTGCTTGATTTTTGAACCAACCTTTCTCTCCCCTCCAAAATTTTGTCGTTAAAAGTTATATTTAGACACAGCCACCACAATATCCCCTTTCCTCCATACCACGTAGATTTGAACACCTGCGTCCAAGGTCGTGTTTTTGTGTGCAAATTGCGACACTTTTTTATTCAACACAGTCTGTCGATGATGTGAACTACACTGTCTTTTGTCATTATCTTCAATATTATCTATCCGTTTGTAAAATTAAGACCATCTTAGTTCACTGCTCAGAATAGGCCATCCGGCCAGCTAATTTTTATATTCCTAACATTAATATTAAGAAAAAATTACTTTTTAATTTTTGTAATATTCCTAACATCTGCGTTTTACCGCTCCATTCAAATCAAAAGCTTGGTATCGCAAAAGCGTCCAATAAATGACTGTGGCGTAACATATCTAGGGTCCCTTCAGTCGAGTTGCTTACTTTTTATGTCAACTTGAGAAACGTGACTTTTCTCCGTTTCCCCCCCAATTGCGTCTCCTTAGCCTTTCCAGTCATATTTTTTTTCTTTGTGATCCGCCGTTCCCCTCCTGTCTAGCAAGTCAATTATTATGGAGGATGATGACCCGCGGTCTAGGCGATCATGTACATCAGCAGCCTACGCATTATGTTTTTATCCTTAAATGTTATCTTTGGAGGGATTTTACCGTTGTATCTCTGTCAATTTCACTACAGGATGTCCCTTAGGAAGCCCCACTCGCCCTCCAGACAGCTAGTGTTTACGAGGCTTACCCGGCAGCCATTAGTCTCTCGGCACACTGGTTCAACTTAGGCTTGGGGTCATTTACTAATGACTAACATACTACTAAACTACTAATATGGTTATGTTCTGCATACTTCGCTCTGGCTTTCCATGACTGAAGATGCCCTGACTCGAGTCTTACCATGCCTATTACAATTCTTGATTAGCACTGCATTAAAACTGAATGTGAAGACATTTGTTGACTACGCCATTGTTAATAAAATTTTCGCAGGAGTTACGGACATCGTGCTCTGCCGACGATACCTTTGACAGATAAAATGAAGAAATATGAATGCAGAAGGAGATGTAGGGGAGAGAAGAGAAGACGAATAAGAGCTGGCAAGAGGAAATTAGAAATAAAGTGGGTAGATTGTCACTGAAATATTTGCGTATAGGATACTGGAATTGTTGAAGCGCCAATCAATGAGCTGCAGTTATACAGAAAATCATCTATGATTTTGATATCTGTATGATCCAGGAGACAAATAAATTTAAAAAGTAGTAGCAATATTAATTGCCCATGCTACAAATATTATACAAACCCGTGTGGGCCTGGCAGACGAGGGCAAGCTAGGTATGTCAAATGTTGAACTCCCTCACATATTGTTGGATACAAGTTCCTACAGTAGTGAGGATACAGAATTACAGGGGATTATGGTGAATATAAGCCATCAGGAATGGCGAGTCTACAATTTGTATGCTCATGTAAACCCCCTTCATGAAGAGGGTAGTTGGGATTTCCTGATAGATTAACCTAACAAAAGGTGTTTAATTGCTGGTGATTTCAGTGTCAGGCCTAAGGGTTGAGGTAACATCACGGACAATGGACACGGTATGGCCTTGAGTCAGGCATTACTGAACACAAACCTAACCATTTCTAATGATGGACGCCCAACAAGACTGGCAACTAAACCTGGGGACACTGATGGCATCAACGATCTGGCATTGATTTCTAATGCTGCCGCCACTCATGCACGCTGGGATGTACCAGGAGGCACGGGAAAACGATCATCTACCTTGTGCTGTCCTAATTGCAAAGGGGTGGACCACCAGACACAGGAAACCTAAACACATGGTTGGATACAAGTTCCCACAATAGTGGGGATACAGAATTGCAGGGAAGAGTATTTCCTACTATGTGGAATTTCCCGAAGGAAAGAGCTAGCCCCCAGTTTACCTAAGTGAAACATTATTTATCCCCTCCGCCATCTAGAGATCTACCAACTAATCCTCTGGGATATACAGGTAGATCACGAGCGACCGATTGTCGACCATTGTTATAGACAGACCATGTGTTTGGGTTGAACGTAGCGGGCCTCGCCAAAACGAGGCAACACTTCCAATTTTTTTTTAACGTACTATATCACGAGACATATCTGACACAGGAAGTGACCGTAAACACACCAACTGTGAGATTTTGGAGCAGGACTACCAAGCCCGCAATGGGCATTTTTAATATTGCTAAAATAAAATTATGATTTCATCTTTGTGTTTGTAACAAGAAGAGACATGGTCCACAACCCGACGATAAGTAATGGCCTCAAAACCCAGCCTCTGCAGACACGAGTGGAACAGTCCTAATTTTGATGGTGTGGCCATGTCTGCAGAATGGGAGAAGATCGGCTACCACGACAAACATGGGAAACCAAGAGCCAGGGATCCAGACTTCCATGACGACCCAGAGTCCCCTGGGAGGACATCATCAGACAAACTCTGAAGGACCGAGGGCTATATTGGAACCAGTCCAGGAAGAAGACAGCCGATAGGATGATGTGACACTCCCTCTGGCAAACCCCAGAGTAGAAGAGGAACGACCAAGTAGAAGTAAGTTGTAACGACAAAAGTAGGCAGAATCAAATAAACAAGGAATTAACATAGCCACTAAGTCAGTTTGAGAAAATACAGACACAGAAATAAGAAGACAGACTGCCGTAAAAATAAATCAGTAAAACTGGAATATCTATATGTTTATCTCAATGTCTCTGCTATCTTTGTTTTCATTGTTATATTGTTTTTCTAATATCTATAGTCAGTTTATTGCTAGCATTATTATTGTAATTATTACTATTGTATTCTTTTTCCTTTCCTTTGATTTCTTTTGTTCTTCGGCGTCCTAAAGTTCCAAAAGATATTGAGTTCCACTGCAGTTAGCAACTTTTCTCTTTCTCCAAATTCTGTTGTTCATGCTGACGAAGGTATTTCACCGAAATGTGGAACGTGTATATTTGTGCATCTTTAAAACTGGCATACAAAGTATTGAGTATTCTATCGTCATCTCAGTAGCAGTTTTACTGTACTATATGTTATCTATCTGTTCATTGCTGTATGTAGTTTGTTGAAGTATAATCAATTATTGTATAGCTTCTGATGTAAGTTGTATGTAATTGGATGGAAACACATATTAACTTGTATTACATGTTTCGCGTTCATTTGCAAGCATCAAGTATGTATACTTCAATTACCTATGTCAATAAAATTATATGATTTGACGCAAGGTATATTTTCCCAACTTTTAGAGTTATATTTTCTTTGTTTGTTTGTCGATGACTCATAGTCAATGGAAGTATGAAAGCAGCTTTTTCTGTATTTATATAGAGCCGATGCTTTTATACGGAAATAGCTCATGGACAGTTTTAAAAAAAACAAGCTGGGGCGATAGAGAAAAAAATCAATGTGGTTTTATAGATACATGTTGAGAATATTATGGACAACTGAACAAGACACTAGTGATGGTGGAGCAGGAGGTGAGAGGAGGGCGCTGGCGATGGGTGGGACAAGTCTTAAGGAAACCTGTTGGTGGCACTGCAGGCAGTCCTTGTTTTGGAGTCCCCGGGGGAAAAGAGGCAGAGGTAGACCCAAAAAACACACGGAGAAGATGTCGCACGGAAGGTTAATTGTTTTATTTGTCCCTTCTAAGTAGAGTGGATGTCGACAGATACGCGAGAAAAGATATAGAAAATAGATTTCACAGGTGGTAGATTGAGGGAAAGATATGTCTCTGGAGTAATTACGTTATCTCCTCCAGCCTATCAGTTTGACTGTACTTTATTGCCAGACAGTCTTTGTCTCCCTATCAAGAATAGATAAGTTACTCTACACACACACACACACACACACACACACACACACACACACACACACATAGCTATGTGACAACAAGACACACAAACGTGAAAAACTACGGATAAATGGATATGGGTCTGACCAACACACAAAGGTAGTTTTCTTTGTATTTTATTATCATTTAAACTCGACAACATTAAAATATCTGAAGGAAAAGATCAAAGAGTCATTTACATGCATATGAAATAAAGCAGAAAAGTGCACTCTCCCCGAATGGAGAAAAAAACCCAAAAATATTAACCCAAAGGTTGAAGGTTAGCACTCTGTTACAGAATGAACAGTATTGGTACTCAATGAGACCCAGTAAAATAAACAACATTTAGACAAATCAGATACATGGATAGTTTCCAGCAAACAAGGAAAATACTCACTCCCTCTCTCAAACAGTGGCCACTCTCACACTCTTACCTAATTGCCTGGAATCAATCAATACCCTTTGTGACGTACGTCTAGTTTGACAAGTGAATTCTCCCTGATATGATGGATGATTTAAAGGGACTTTTAGCTTTTCATAACATTAGAACCCCTGAACATTTGTTGTAACTTTTCGTTTGCCAGAACTCATTCCACCGGGACTCATTTAGTAGGCGGCACGAGATCAAAGAGACGAACTGAGGGATTTTAGGGGAGACTATCGGCGCTATCAAAGACAGTAGGGTCCCTGATACGAGACGCAGTTGCTTGCCGCTATCTTCGCGTCTCGATGTCAATCGAAGAACCGAGCGAACGGGGGAAAGCGAACGGGTAGCAGCGAGCGGATACGAAGACCAGGGGGCGGTTTCTTCTCTTGATTTGGCGGTCAGATCCCCAAAAGTTCGTGAGATCAAATAAGCTGTCAAGTTTATCATGTCCCACTCAACTTACATTCCATTTTAGCTAAATAGACCATGAAGAACTAGACACGTTATCACTCGCTGGCCAGACTTTTACAGAAGCACTAGCTTTATTGAAATCTGGTTATAGATTTTCCCCTGGATTTTATATATATATATTTGCAGTGTTTTCTATTCTGTGCAGAGCGGTAATATATATTGTGTAAAGTGATCAGTGGTCTAGTTCAGTCATTCTATTTCAATGGATTTTGTGTTAATTTAAATCTATTAAATTAAACCATCTCAATAGTTCCAGTGGTAAATATAATGATCTATCTATTATATTATTTCAAAAGATAATAGATGCTTAAATTAACTTTTAAAGTCGCGAAGGAATTTATAATTAATAAATTCAGTTAAGTCCTAGTTTTATAGATGTGGGTTTTTAACCACTAGAATTCGCGCAGTGTTTATTAAATACATAATTAAATACTCGAGTGTATTATAGGCTTAACGGGAAATTCATCGCGCTTTAGAAGGTTATTTGTTTTCGGTATATTACATGTCTTTTTTTTTCTTTCACACAGAGTGATCGTACCTGCGATCCCAGCATTAAGAAAGCAATAAAGAAATCAATCTAAGCAAGGCAAAGCATAAACAGTGTGTAGAGTTCCCCTGACGCAGAACTTGTTGAGACTGTGTAAATTTTTAATCTTTGGGGCGATTCTATGTTTGGAATTCCGCTATCTAACTTATAGCAAAGAAAGCACACCCAAAGACAAATTTAACGCACCATCAAACAACTTAAGTCGTAACGGGAAGAAGAACACTGGCCCGAGCTTTGTTAGTTTACTGACACAGAGAGATAATTCATAATTTCCTAAACAGTGATGTGACTAGTTTCTCACTGGACTTAAACCATACCTCACGGATAAAGTGTACCAGCACGCGTAAGAATTTTATTATCAGCGGCATAGTCAAATAGACCACACCATCCTCACCCCGGTATCAGAGACCGTGCCCTCCCATAGAAACTGTTATTAAGAAAAGAGACACAACTACAGATTCATTTTCCAGCGATTACGGGATCCTTTTATGTGCTGACCGCCTACCCGCTAATCTGGGGCTAGAACTTGAACAAACACTCATACATTTAGTTTGAGGTGTAACTGCTGTTGTGTTATTCTATGGAGTGCAAGATTTTTTCACAATCGGTAAGTGAGAGCAAGATGAGTGAAGGCCTTTGCTAGCGCGTGTATGAATGACAGGAAATTAATTCTTTTTGTGTGACCATTTTGTTAACTTGCTTACCTGGTAATATATATCTTTTCTGTATACCCTACATTGTTCCTTTAAGTGGGATAGTTGATAATTTGTTAACTCTGTTTAAAACCACCTCCTTTCCATTTGCTTAGTAAAGGGAAGAACAGCTGGGAAGAACAGTTTTTTTTCTATCACCTATACCTAATTTTGTAACACCTCTTTCAGAGTAATTAACTTCACTGTTAGGTTAACGTACCTATGTCCCTGATATTATCTATCTTTGGACTGGGTTTATCTTTGTCTAATAAGCGGGAAGGGCTTAGTCGATACCAATCTTCTTCACCCCTTCCAAACTTGTTATTTGCATTTGTGTACTTATGATAATTTATGTAATATCTGATATTTTTAGTGATTGATGTTTAAAGTGAATAAAATCACATAAACTCATTTAGTTCTGTGTGTTGGATATACCCAAAGCCCAACTTTTCCCCTTATTCGTTTAATATAGTTTGTATCAACGTCGCCTGTGTTTGAAAAAAAACACCAAATCGGTGTGCGCGCAGATGCGGGTCTGGAAAACTTGCAACTAATTGGTTGACCAGGAGAGTGAAAGAGAAGATTGAGAGAAACGATTTGTCGTAAATAAGTCTGTCTTTACTCTCCTCCAGCTCGCTGTGAAGCAACTATTAAATCTCTACATTTTCTATCACTGAGCTTTCCATCATCATTTTTCACTCTAAACCGGACCACTATTTCTACGACTCTTTTCTCTCAAAATAAATTTACGACAATATTTGGCCGGCTCGCCGGGATAATTTTGAGATACATTTGGTGCACAGATAATTGTGGGCTGGTTCTGGGATCTTGAGCTACAATTGAGGCAATCGCATAGCCGGGATAAAGATATTTTGAGTCTGATTTAGTTTGGGTCTAACTAGGTAGAGTGTGAATGATTTGTCTTTGTGAATTAGGGAAATAAATAAATAATTACACCCCTAGACAAACGTTCTTTAAGTATTTGGGTTGTCCACACAGCATATTTACAGGTTGTTTTCTCTCCACAGCAGTAGAAAGTACAGATAAACAAATATATTTGCTATTATAATTATCCTCTGGCGGAGATAATTAAATTTCTTTCTTTATAAGAGTTGCTGGGATTGCGTGATTGTTTTACAGTCACAAAGGTTTTTGAAGTTAAAAAGAGTTGAGCTTAGCTAAAGACGGATTGTTCTGATTTTGAAAAATTAAGTTAACAACGTCTCATCTCAATAATTGACTTTAGGGACGGAGTTTGTTGTCAGAGATTAAAAATTTAGGGAACATTTTTTTTCTTTTAAATTGTTTTAATATAAATTTTTCTCGACTGTTAGTAAAAGTAGATTCTTTTCCAGTGTAACTTACCATTTAGTGGCATAGTCGCTTGCGTTTAGAGCCTTAATTGCCAGATAATAGCAGCGATAAGTTTGCACAGTACAGGTAGGAGGTAACACAGGTAAATTTATACTTGTGTTTTTTTTTTTCTCGTAGCGGTTCAGAGTTCCTCCCTTTCGCGTTGCTTCTTACTAGTTCTCTAGGCATACTTCATCTTATTCTTTAACAATGGTGATAACTTGACAATTTTATTCCCGTTAATGATATCCACCAAAAGATAGATATAAGTGGATGGAAGCAGACATCATCATCATCATCAGTTGATAAGATCTCTATGGTGTTGTTTGCTCCACTGTAGTGTATGGAATGTCAACTTGACCTACGCAGTGGTGTGTAGACATGGATTGAGTGTATAATGTGCGAATGTTAATAAGGGTTCGTGGTGTTGACAAATGTTCTTTTCTCACACTCATGTATGGCTGGAAGTCATCGACACCAACGACTGTGTACCTTTTCTAAAGTTTAATTGGACGTACACACTCGACAGCACAGATAGTGACAAATCACAGGTTGGCATAATACATCATGGTACAGTGGATAAATGGTCTTGCAATGTTACATGGGCACTCATGTAGAATAATAGTATAAAGGACTGTCAGTAGCCAAGCCCTCAGTATCGCCCATACATATATATCATCTGACTTCACTGACTGAGCACGTCAGCTTATAAACAATATTTCAGATGGCTTCTAAACCTAATCTCGTTTAGCGACGATTCTCCAACATAATGTTCAGCACATATTTTTCCATATAATAATATTGAACCGCTAATAACGGGTTCTCATGTGTAGCAGTGATCTCTGGACTAATCAAGCGATAATACGGGCATCCCTTTTCTCTTCTTGAAAGTCACTACATGTTTGGTTCCAAGATGGCTTCACTCGTGAGCTGTCACTCACGTTTGGATACAGATAATGAATCTGTCCTAAAGTTAGTCATTCATAAAACATTTCATTGCTCTGTAGATTTGATCATGAACAATTGACTGCATTCTACAGGATATAGTGCTGCTAGGAATCGAAGTCGTTTTCATCGAGTCAAATATATTCTCTTAGACATTCAAATCGTACCTATCGAAAATGGTGGCTTCGTACGAGAGTTCATAAGAGTGTCTATTATTACCTTGGTATCAGAAATATGATTCTGCCATTCCTTGGCAATACGAATAAAACACTGGGGTAAAGCATACACGATAGGTCTAGACGACTATCACTTTCCCCACCAATACTGAGATCACTTTTTCCCGGCGACAAGCCGACATAGAAAACACAGTCCCTATCGGGACGAAGCCAAATCACACCACACTCTAGCGACACATCCGCCGAATAGCCTTTGACCTCTCTAGAGACAACAGAACATATAGTTCGACTTAGATATGTAAAGATATACAGATATAAGACAGACTCGTCCTACTCAGACAAACAATACACATAAATTCAGGCCATAGATATTCTGAAGCAAGAACAATCTATTATTACCCAAACAACGAGTAAATCGCAGTAAAATGGATTTATCCGCGGAGTTTGATCGAAAGAGCCGACACAACTTTCAAGGGAAGTAACTCAATAATGACTTTCCCTTAAGCACTATTTTGTTTACAAAATATTTGCGAACATAACAAGTATACCAATGTATAATATTGTAAGATATCAAAGACTGCACGTAACAGTCTTACCACACCTCCCGGGAAAAAAAAAATGGAACATTTTTTTTTTTTTTTTTTGAAATACATCTAGGAGCAACGTACAATAGGCTCACAACGCATGAATAATGCGCAGATGAAAATATCAGGAATACCTATAACGCCTAATATGAGGCTAAGTCGACTTATGGAGCGACTGGTGAGAATGTGTCTCATAAACTGAGAGAAATTATTTCTCTACAAGTATATTTTTCCAGGAAGGTGTCATCAAAGTATAATACAATTCTGGCAATTACACAATGCCTAAAAAATTCATATCATCATTTCGTATTAGATATATCTTAAATTTATGATTTATGAAGAAAAAAATCATCAAAGCACAGCGGTGAATAAACATCAATGAACCGCTATGTAGTGATACAATCATTATATTATTAAATTACAAATGTGTATCTATCATGATATAGAAAAGGAACTACTATAGAACTAGACATATCAAGAAGTCTAAGCCCTAATAGTTATGTGGAATCATGTGGGCATCTTGACAGAATGTCTGCCATCACATTATCTGATCCACGAATAGCTCGCACAGAGAAATGAAAAGGTTGAAGAGCAATTGCATATCGAGTAGACCTCGAGCTCTTCAAATTCTTACTCTGTATAGCAGTAAGAGCTTTTTGGTCGGTTTCTACTATGAAATGTGCGCCTAGAAGGAATCTCTGTAGTTTGAGGATCGACCAAACCATAGCTAATAGCTCACGGTCTAAAACCGAATAATTCCTTTCTGCCGCATTAAGTTTTCTGGAAATATACATTACAGGATGCAGAGTTCCAGAGTACTCTTGCATTAGTGCCGCTCCAATCCCAGTGGATGAAGCGTCACTACGAAGAACGAATGTCTTATCTTTAGTGGGTAGCACTAAAATAGGTGGTGTTGAAAACAGTGTGTTTTAATCTTATCCAGAGAGCATTGGCATTCCTGAGACCAGTGGACCACGTTGGGCGACCTTTTCTTTAGAAGTGTTGAGAGAGGTGCCATGATAGAGGATAGATTCTGAATGAATCTGCCATAAAATTGAATAAGACCTAACAGACTTCTCACCTGTTTTTTTAGTCTTAGGGATTGAGATGTTAAGTATCTTACTAGTATTATGGTCCTCTGTCTTTAGGAAACCATGACCAACTCGGTGGCCTAGGAAAGAAATTTCGCTAAAACCAATATAGGCTTTAGAGGGTTTCGCTGTCAGGTTGTGCTCACGCAAAGTAGACAGCAATTCATCTAACCCTGAATAGTGATCTTCCCAAGTATCGCTGAAAAGACAGATGTCGTCTAGATATGCAATGACATCTGACCGATAAGATAGGATTCGGCGCATCATGCGTACGAATGTAGCTGGTGCGTTCATAAGACCGAAAGGCATAAAATTCCATTGGAACAAACCTCTAGGTGTTGAAAAAGCCGTGAGAGGTTTGGCGCGTTCAGATAAAGGAACTTGCCAATATCCTTTAGACAAATCAAGTTTAGTGAAAAAATGAGATTTGGAGAGTCGAGTAAGTAGCTCTTCCAGTAAAGGCATAGGTTCGGCATCGAACTTCGTTACTTGATTCAATTTTCGATAGTCAACGCAAAGACGTATGTTATTGTCTTTTTTACGAACAATAACCATCGGCGAAGAATATGCAGAGGTGGATGGTTCGATTATTTTCAAATCTATCATCTCATCCAACTCTTTCTCGACCTGTGCTTGAAAATGTATAGGTATAGGATAAGGTCTAATCCTAATAGGAGTATGGTCAGTTAGAACAATGTCATGTTCAATGACATGCGTTTGTCCAGGGATGTCAGTGAGTACATCCTGAAATGTTTGCAACATAGTTGAAACTTGTCGCTGTTCTCCTAGAGACAAATCAGGAGAGACAGTAACGTTCTTCCATGATTCACTAGAATGAAGTGGGATCATTGGAAGAGGAAGATTTACATCTGAAAAACTTGTTTCCTCATCCTGTATCACGGACAGTGATGAGTAATGACCATGTGGTACTGGAGAATTGTCCGTTGCTTGGAAAATGGGTTGCAAATAATCCGGACGTTCATGGAATTCAGTAAGCATATTGATGTGGAAGGTTTTATGCTTCCCATCAATATCGACAATATAGTCGACATCGGAAATTTTCGATATTATATCGTACGGACCTTTCCAAGAAATAAGTAATCTGTTTTCCCTACAAGGTAGTAATACAAATGCTTTGTCACCAGGACAAAGTTGTCGTAAGCATCTCTTCTTATTGGCAAATTGCCTTGCCTTCTGTTTCGCAAATTCAGAAGAAGAAGTTGCTAATTTGCATGCTTCGATAATTTTTTGTCTCAACGCGATGACATATTCGTAGGATGACTTTGTGTCATCGTCAATATTGTCAGATGTTATGAGATCGTGAAGCAACGACATAGGGCCACGCGGACGCGCGCCAAAGACGAGTTCAAAGGGAGAAAATCCCGTATGTTCATTGGGTACCTCTCTGTAAGCGAAGAGGGCCGCAGGTAAAACTCTGTCCCAGTCTTGAGGATGATCCTCAGTTATCTTCCCCAGTAAGTTTTTAAGTGTTCTATTAAGGCGTTCGACCATACCATTAGACATTGGATGGTAGATACTACTTAAAGATCTCTCTATCTGCAGAGTAGACATTACTTGAGACATGGTATCTGATATTAGTTGGGTGCCATGGTCTGACAATATCTCTCCGGGGAACCCCAGACGAGAAAATATAAGCCAAAGAGCATCTGCAATATCAGCAGTAGTAATGCTCTTCAGAGGAATAGCCTCTGGCCAACGTGTGCACATATCAACACACGTCAAGATAAACTGATGTCCTCTGGCAGACTTGATCTTAAATGGACCAATAATGTCTATGGCCATTTTTTGAAACGGCCGAATAGGAATGTCCGCCGCCTGAATGGGTGCAGCATGCCGTGGACCTTTTGGATTTAACTTCCTGACATACTTTACAAGATCGACAATAAATCCGTATGTCCTTGTTTACCAATGGCAAAAAGAAAGCCGCAAGGACTCTTGACTTAGTACGGGAAAAACCCATGTGTCCAGCACACTGAGAGTCGTGAGCGTGCTGCAAAATTTTAACTCTCAAATTCTTGGGAACCAGGATTTGAGAATGACTTGACGTAATGGAGTCTTGAACCATACGTACAAGTACGCCATTCTTCTTTGTAATCCACGATTTACGACTTGTGTCTTTATTCGGATCACCTTTAGTTGCAAGAATGAAGAATTTCTTCAGAGTGGGATCATCTTCTTGCTGTTTTATAAACGAGTCACGAGAAATTACCAAGGGATTATCTTGGTTATGCACTTCATTATCTTCAGTAGATGAAGTTTGAGGCATATTAAGAGCCTGAGCTCTAGTGACTACAGCGTTAGCAATCTGCATGTTTTGCCTTTCCCACGTGGAAATTTGTTGCGGAGTGCATTCCTTGACTCCATGAATGCGACCGATGATGAGGTCAGCGATCGGATTCGGAAGAAGACATGCGTGTACATCTCCTGTAAAGAAAGGAGTAGCAATCCTAATGATAGCAGTAGAGTATTTCTCTAATGTGCCGCCAAATGTTACACATTTGACTACTTGTCCAGTGGCACGGGAAGGATCTACGAGTGACTGCCTAACACCAATTGTGGTGCATCCAGAATCAAATAGCACAGAGACTGGATTGTTATTCACTAAACCCTTATGTAAGACAAGAGAACCTCTTCCATCATGCGCGACTGATGCCGGGAGAGCAGGAAGAGGATGGCCACAGCTTAAAGTAGACACTGTGGTTGGCTCAAATAACGTTTTGCATTGGGGGCACTGAGATGCTCTCCCAAAATCAAAAGCGGCACATGCCATATTACTAGCATCATTATTATCTTTACTCTGTTTATAGGCTTCATTGGACTCTTGTTGTGCAGAGTTTGCCTGAAAAATGTGGTTTATGTCTTTTGTATTGAGATCTACCTCGGTTATTATCACCTCTGTAGTTATTGTTACCTCTATTGTAACCCCTATTTGGGTTTGAGTCATAGTTCCCTTGGTTACCATTATCATATTCATTATAATGAGTATCTCTGTAATTATGATCTTGTTGACTCCAAGACGGATAACCCTGATAGTTTCTATAATTACTTCCTCTACGGAAATTCCTATAATTATGACCACCCCTGTGTGTCGAGAGCTATCAGGTCGTCTCCAGTTCTTTGAAGAAGAACCCTGAAATGATTGGTTACCTTGGTTTTGATAACTATTATGGTTACCTTTTTTATCAAATCTGTTTTGAGGTCCCTGAAAATCTGTGTGAATAATTGGGATTGTATGGTGTTGCTGAAGCAACTGGCATACTCTCCTTAATCTTAGTGTTGCCAAAAGTCACGTCGGGGTGTGCAGTGACATATTGGGAACAATATTCTTCCATTTCTTTTAGAGATTTGGGTTTACGCTCATGTATAAATTCAAGGAAAGGTTTGTTCACACATGACATAATCTTATCTCTGAGCAACAAATCCATAAGTCCTTCATACGTTTTTTCTGTTTTGGAAAGCTCAATCCAACGATCAACTGTGAGACGTGCCTTTGCAGTGAATTCTGAGAATTCTACACCCGTCTCAGGCACCATCGTTTTAAATAAAAGGCGATAGCCTTCCTCACTTAGCTGATAATTGATTAGCGTATTGTGATTTATCCACATTATGTGTACGACAAGAACGTTCAAATCTATCCAGCCAGAATGTAATATCGTCACTGGACTGATTGAACGGTGGAACCTTAACCTTGTAAGTAGAAGGTTTACCATTACCACTAGATGCCTGATTAACATTACTCATACTTGTCAATCTCAATTTCTCTAACTGAAATTCATGTTCTCTTATTGCTTTTTTCTCTTCAGCATCTAATCTTTTTTGTTCAGCCTCCCTGTCTAATCTTTTTTGTTCCGCAGCAGCTTCTCTTTCTAATTTTTTTTGTTCAGCTTCAAATCTCCTTTCCTCCACCTGCATCTGCAATTTCTTTTGTTCAGCAGCAGCCTCAGCTTCTCTTTCTAATCTTTTCTCTTCAGCCATAGTTTTTCTTTCTCCTGCAGCTAATGCTTTGTCATATTGAGCAACAGCCCATTGTTCTAATTGTTGACCAGTCTTATCAAGGGCTTTCCCTTGTGTAATGAAGTATTCTAATGTAGACATGATGTCTAACAATAATACTAATCACCTGAACCAATAATAATACCACAAGTTCTCAATGATTTGATTAATCAGTATACTATCCCAATATCTGTGGGTCACAAGCCTTTAATAAGGTCTTGTATAATAGTAATAATAATCAGGTACTGGTTTATACCATAATCCAAGTGCAGTGCACAGGCAATTGTGTCTTATGAAATATACCTATATAAAACATATGTCAACCAACAGAATACATAAAGTACAAATAGGACTGACAATACAAGAACGTTTGCAGAAATCAAAAATAAATCAAATAGGGAAATCAATGAAAATAATCACTGAATCTGCAAAGAATAACAACACAAATGACGTCACAATATATGAATATAAATTGTGAATAGAACTGAAAGATAGAAAAGGTTAGACCAACAAATTACAAACAAATCAAAACAAAACTAAAGAACAAAGAAATATTACAAAAATAACAATAATTACAGACTTCACAGCTAACACAAAAGCAACAGTTGTCGCAGCAAATTTTCAATCAAGAAAATTGCACCTATAGAAAACGCCCACAACGGACCCTCTATGACGTGGGATATTCTGTTGTGAGGACGGCGCCCAACCTTAAACACAACCCGCTGACATAGAAACTAACATACTATACAAACAAATAACATGTAAACATAAATATATATAAATTATGTGTTTGATAGTATGTGTTGCAAAATAGGCTCAGTTTTACAGTAATGGCAAAGTTATTTTTATGAAAATAAACAAACTGCCACTTTATTCAATTAAACATTCTGGCCTTAAATATTAAAGTTCATATACAGAAAACAAGAAGATCCATCGATGAAAATAGGACTTCTTAGTTCACTAATACTGTCTTCCTGTTAATATTACAAGAATTGATCCAACTGTTCTGTGAAACTCTGTAATGTCTAATGTAAAAATGTCAACAACGCTGACCTACATACTGCATTTACTTGACAGGTCACGTGACGAAGTGTTGACAAATAGCAAACCAATACTGCAAGTGTGTCGTATCAGCCACAGGAAACGGTCTGGTATCGGTACTCTGTTGACTTCTGAACTTCTGCGAGGTCAAACCCAGAAAGCTGGTCCACCAGTTGATAAAGTTGTATATTTTATTCCCGTTAATGATATCCACCAAAAGATAGATATAAGTGGATGGAAGCAGACATCATCATCATCATCAGTTGATAAGATCTCTATGGTGTTGTTTGCTCCACTGTAGTGTATGGAATGTCAACTTACCTACGCAGTGGTGTGTAGACATGGATTGAGTGTATAATGTGCGAATGATAATAAGGGTTCGTGGTGTTGACAAATGTTCTTTTCTCACACTCATGTATGGCTGGAAGTCATCGACACCAACGACTGTGTACCTTTTCTAAAGTTTAATTGGACGTACACACTCGACAGCACAGATAGTGACAAATCACAGGTTGGCATAATACATCATGGTACAGTGGATAAATGGTCTTGCAATGTTACATGGGCACTCATGTAGAATAATAGTATAAAGGACTGTCAGTAGCCAAGCCCTCAGTATCGCCCATACATATATATATCATCTGACTTCACTGACTGAGCACGTCAGCTTATAAACAATATTTCAGATGGCTTCTAAACCTAATCTCGTTTAGCGACGATTCTCCAACATAATGTTCAGCACATATTTTTCCATATAATAATATTGAACCGCTAATAACGGGTTCTCATGTGTAGCAGTGATCTCTGGACTAATCAAGCGATAATACGGGCATCCCTTTTCTCTTCTTGAAAGTCACTACATGTTTGGTTCCAAGATGGCTTCACTCGTGAGCTGTCACTCACGTTTGGATACAGATAATGAATCTGTCCTAAAGTTAGTCATTCATAAAACATTTCATTGCTCTGTAGATTTGATCATGAACAATTGACTGCATTCTACAGGATATAGTGCTGCTAGGAATCGAAGTCGTTTTTCATCGAGTCAAATATATTCTCTTAGACATTCAAATCGTACCTATCGAAAATGGTGGCTTCGTACGAGAGTTCATAAGAGTGTCTATTATTACCTTGGTATCAGAAATATGATTCTGCCATTCCTTGGCAATACGAATAAACACTGGGGTAAAGCATACACGATAGGTCTAGACGACTATCACTTCCCCCACCAATACTGAGATCACTTTTTCCCGGCGACAAGCCGACATAGAAAACACAGTCCCTATCGGGACGAAGCCAAATCACCCCACACTCTAGCGACACATCCGCCGAATAGCCTTTGACCTCTCTAGAGACAACAGAACATATAGTTCGATTTAGATATGTAAAGATATACAGATATAAGACAGACTCGTCCTACTCAGACAAACAATACACATAAATTCAGGCCATAGATATTCTGAAGCAAGAACAATCTATTATTACCCAAACAACGAATAAATCGCAGTAAAATGGATTCATCCGCGGAGTTCGATCGAAAGAGCCGACACAACTTTCAAGGGAAGTAACTCAATAATGACTTTCCCTTAAGCACTATTTTGTTTACAAAATATTTGCGAACATAACAAGTATACCAATGTATAATATTGTAAGATATCAAAGACTGCACGTAACAAATGGCAGAGAGGATAAAGATGAGGTCCATCTTGAGGCTGGAAGCGAAAGAGGCAGGATTAGATGCAGAAGCTGCAAACGCGTTTATTAACCAGGAATTGGAAATATATGACGCGGAGCAACAGAGAGCCGAAGATGAGAGGAAGGCGGAGCAACAGAGAGCAGAAGCTGAGAGGAAGGAAGAGAAAGAAAGAACAGAGAGGAGAGAAGCCCAGGAGAGGGCAGATAAGAAAGAAGCGGAAGAATGTCTTTTGGAACAGAAGAAAATTGAAGCAGAGATGGAAACTCGCAGAGAGAGAGAGAGAGACAAGGAAAGACAGCATCAACTGGCGCTTAAGGCTCTAGAGAGTCGGGGCGCCTCTACTTCGACTAACGGAGAGCCGTCTTCGCCCAAGTCTCAATCAATGGACCTCTCCAGTACTCAATCTGCCCAATTAACTGCTATGTCGTTTTCTTTAGAATCTTTTCCTAGCCCTAACGAAAAAATTGACAGCTGCCTAGAAAAATTCGAGAGACTCGCGAATCTTTATGGGTTAGAGAGTACCCGCTGGGCGCTCAAACTTTCAACGTCACTGAAAGGCAATGCTTATGACGTGTACACAAAGCTGGGACCGAATCAACATGATTACGACATGTTGAAAAAGGCCTTACTACAGCAGTTTGAGATGACTGCCCGAAAGTTTCTGCAGTTGTTCAGAAACAGCCGAAAAGAGAGCACGGAAACATTTCCCCAGTTCTCTTCACGTCTCACGGGTTATCTGACAAAGTGCATTGAATTATCTGACCTACCTCTTTCATATGAGGGACTCCTCGAACTTGTTCTCGTGGAGCAGATAAAATCCACTTTGTCGAATGAAACACGTAGATTTTTGGCGGAACACGGGGCAATCAGGCTTGAAGACATACTCAATAAAGCCGAACGCTATAGCAATGCAATGGCCGAACTTCCCAGCACTAAACGTAAACCCACCGATGAGCCATCTCGAAAACAGAATCTAGAGCAGGCATCCTATTCTTCCACTTCCTCTCAACATTATAACCAACGAGATAACAATACCCAGGAAAAATCGAAATTCTACAAAACCCGATACCCCCCCAACACAAATTCTGATCAACCCAACAAGCCTACGTGGCAGCGCGGCCACCAAGGTCAAGGAAAAGGGAAGACCCCTACACCAGGAACGTCTGATCAGGGCAAACAAACCGGTGCAAACCGCATTGGATGTTTGCATACAGCCTCGAATGGTAGAGTCAATGTCAGTGATTCTCAACCTGAGGGGGACCGACCCTCAACTCGAGGAACTGTAATTTTTAAACGGTACCTCTACTACTTGTCTTTTTTACACTGGATTAACTTTTGACTGTATTGTCGCTAGGCACCTAGTCAAACCCGGTCAGGAGACAGAGGAAACCGTCAAACTTAGTGGAGTTTTCAGGAGTGATGCACCCAGGACGCTTCCTATCGCACTGGTAGAAATACACTCTGACTTTGTCAGAGGAGTTATTAAAGCGGCCATAATGGATGATCCGATCTACCCAGTTATCCTAGGATGTAGATATGTGTTCATTGGGAGACCTAAGGAGCCGATTGTGGCAGCGGTAACCACAAGAGGGCAAGCCAAGAAGGAGAGGGAGCCTGCGCCAAACTTGTTGCCGAATGAACTGAAGGAGGCGCAACAAAAGGACCCTACTCTGGCGCCCTGCTTAAAAAAACTGCCCATGGCTAAGGACCCCAGACACAACGGAGACATTTTTTCTAAGGATGGTGTATTGTATCGTAGAACGGGCAACCCGGACACGGGGAATAACCAGCTCCTAGTACCGACGCAGTACAGAAACCAGATCTTAGAAATGGGGCACTCTCTTCCCTTTAGCGGACATATGGGACAAAACGCCACTATTCAGCGAATAAAAAACCACTATTGGTGGCCAGGAATGAACTCTGACATTGTCAGGTATGTGAAATCATGCGCCCAGTGCCAACGGGTAGCACCCAAGCACTTGACACCCCCAGTACCTATGGGGCAAATGCCAATAGTAGGGACTCCATTTGAACGGGTTGCTGTCGACATTATTGGTCCTCTGGAAAAGACCAAAAGAAGGAACAGGTTCATCCTGACCTTAGTTGACACTTGCACTATGTGGGCCGAAGCCGTACCGCTACCATGCACTAATTCCAAGCATGTCGCAGAAGCCCTTGTGCAAATTTTTACACGGTTGGGATTCCCTCAACAAGTTTTGACGGACAATGGATCCCAATTCCGTAGCCTGTTAATGGAGGAGATCTTTAAGATCTTGAGGGCCAAACATATCCACACAAGTCCCTACCATCCGGCCGGAAATGGGCTCGTGGAACGATTTAACGGTACCCTCACCATGATGTTACGTAAGCTGGGTCAGGAGAAACCGGAAGACTGGGACCAGTATATATCGGCTGCCTTATTCGCCTACCGAGAGGTACCCCAAGCGTCTACGGGTTTTGCACCAGCTACACTTTTTTTTTGGCAGACCTATTAAGGGGCCACTAGAAGCCTTACTTCGGTCCCTGACAGACCAGAAGGCTGACGAGACAGTCGTCTCTGCAAGCAAGTATGTATCTGAGCTTAAGGAAAGGCTAAAGCTAGGATGGGATCTAGCTACTACCAACCTTAAGAAAGCCCGCGCTAAAATTACTAAAAGATACAACAAAGCTGCAAAAGAGAGAGAACTACAACCAGGGGAGAAAGTCCTATTGCTACTTCCAACCGGAAGCAATAAACTTCGCATCGGATGGCAAGGACCGTTTACCGTCCTTAAAAAGATCTCACGTACCAACTACAAGATCTCCATCAAAGGAAAGGAGAAGGTCTTCCACATAAATCTGCTAAAGAAATATTTGGAAAGACCGGTGCCATCCTCCGAGCATCTCCTGGCTGTCGCCATAGCAACGGAAGACGAGGAAGATGATGATGGTTGCATGGAGTATCCATTGCAACCCACAGAATCCTTTAAAGATGTCAAGTTCGGCGACAATCTCTCACCAGAACAACAAACAGAAACCAGGGCTCTACTAAAACAGTACAGTGCAGTCTTAACGGATGTACCTGGTCGAACAAATCTCATTGAATTTGATATGAAATTAACAAACGAGACCCCTGTTCAAACCAGAGTTTACCCCATCCGTACGCTAAAGCTGATGCACTTCGCGGAGAAATAGACAAGCTGCGTCAGGCAGGAATTATCAGTGAGTCTACATCTCCTTACAGCTCGAGTGTAGTGCTGTTGCAGAAGCCCAATAAGGAAGTTCGGCTGTGCATTGATTACAGTTTGCTAAACGCTGTAACGGAATTCCAGCCCGAACCTCTCCAAACTGTTTCTGAGTTGTTCACCAAGCTCAGCAAAACAAAGATCTTCTCCAAGATTGACCTCAGCAAAGGTTATTATCAAATACCAGTCAAGGAGGAAATTAAACCTTTGTTAGCTTTCAGCACTAGTGAAGGACATTACACATTTAACGTGATGCCGTTCGGTTTGCATAACGCACCAGGAGTGTTCACCAGGATGATGAGGAAGCTTCTACAACCTTTGCAAAGTCCCCATATCCATAATTTCATGGATGACATCTTAATTGCATCGGAAACCTATGAAGAACATATTGCTACGGTTGCTATGCTCCTCAGGAGACTACAGGAAACGGGTCTTACAGCCAGACCTAGCAAATGTCTCATCGGGTTTGAACAGTTAGACTTCCTGGGGCACACTATTTCTCACGGATGCAGTTGGCCTATTAAGAAGAACGTGGATAAAATAGTGGCAGCAAAAAGACCCCGAACGAAGAAAGACGTACGTTCCTTCATATCGCTATGTGCATACTATCAGAAGTACATCCAGAACTTCAACGGACTGACGGCACCGCTGACTGACCTCACAAAGAAAGGTTGTCCTGATAAGGTCATATGGGATCAAAAGTGCGAACACGCGTATAGCACTTTGAAAGGACAGTTGTCTGCATACCCCATCTTGAGGTTGCCTGACCTCAAGAAACCTTTTGTACTGAGAGTCGACGCGTCAGGTCAGGGCATCGGGTCAACACTGCTTCAAGCCGATGACAGCGACCTGAACATGCTATTTCCAGTTGCCTATGGCAGTCGGAAATTAAATAAAGCGGAACGGAACTACAGCGTAGTTGAAAGGGAATGTCTTGCTCTGATTGACGGTATCAGACGCCATCATAAGTTTCTTTATGGTACATCTTTCACGGTGCAAACAGACCACGCTCCGTTAGCATTTCTTGGTGCCAATAAAGAATTTAACGCTAGGATCATGCGTTGGGCCCTCCTTTTAAGCGTTTATTCTTTCAAAGTGGAATATATTCCGGGAAGACAGAATGTCGGGGCTGATTTCCTGAGTAGAAACTGGTCTACAGAGGAAGAAGAGCAAACTGAAGATACCACTCATCCTAAAATCACCAATCAGGTCACCTCCATTGTCAAAAAATGAAACATGAAAAATGGTTTCATGTCTAAAAGTGGGGACGATTGTGACGTACGTCTAGTTTGACAAGTGAATTCTCCCTGATATGATGGATGATTTAAAGGGAATTTTAGCTTTTCATAACATTAGAACCCCTGAACATTTGTTGTAACTTTTCGTTTGCCAGAACTCATTCCACCGGGACTCATTTAGTAGGCGGCACGAGATCAAAGAGACGAACTGAGGGATTTTAGGGGAGACTATCGGCGCTATCAAAGACAGTAGGGTCCCTGATACGAGACGCAGTTGCTTGCCGCTATTTTCGCGTCTCGATGTCAATCGAAGAACCGAGCGAACGGGGGAAAGCGAACGGGTAGCAGCGAGCGGATACGAAGACCAGGGGGCGGTTTCTTCTCTTGATTTGGCGGTCAGATCCCCAAAAGTTTGTGAGATCAAATAAGCTGTCAAGTTTATCATGTCCCACTCAACTTACATTCAATTTTAGCTAAATAGACCATGAAGAACTAGACACGTTATCACTCGCTGGCCAGACTTTTACAGAAGCACTAGCTTTATTGAAATCTGGTTATAGATTTTCCCCTGGATTTTATATATATATATTTGCAGTGTTTTCTATTCTGTGCAGAGCGGTAATATATATTGTGTAAAGTGATCAGTGGTCTAGTTCAGTCATTCTATTTCAATGGATTTTGTGTTAATTTAAATCTATTAAATTAAACCATCTCAATAGTTCCAGTGGTAAATATAATGATCTATCTATTATATTATTTCAAAAGATAATAGATGCTTAAATTAACTTTTAAAGTCGCGAAGGATTTTATAATTAATAAATTCAGTTAAGTCCTAGTTTTATAGATGTGGGTTTTTAACCACTAGAATTCGCGCAGTGTTTATTAAATACATAATTAAATACTCGAGTGTATTATAGGCTTAACGGGAAATTCATCGCGCTTTAGAAGGTTATTTGTTTTCGGTATATTACATGTCTTTTTTTTTTCTTTCACACAGAGTGATCGTACCTGCGATCCCAGCATTAAGAAAGCAATAAAGAAATCAATCTAAGCAAGGCAAAGCATAAACAGTGTGTAGAGTTCCCCTGACGCAGAACTTGTTGAGACTGTGTAAATTTTTAATCTTTGAGGCGATTCTATGTTTGGAATTCCGCTATCTAACTTATAGCTAAGAAAGCACACCCAAAGACAAATTTAACGCACCATCAAACAACTTAAGTCGTAACGGGAAGAAGAACACTGGCCCGAGCTTTGTTAGTTTACTGACACAGAGAGATAATTCATAATTTCCTAAACAGTGATGTGACTAGTTTCTCACTGGACTTAAACCATACCTCACGGATAAAGTGTACCAGCACGCGTAAGAATTTTATTATCAGCGGCATAGTCAAATAGACCACACCATCCTCACCCCGGTATCAGAGATCGTGCCCTCCCATAGAAACTGTTATTAAGAAAAGAGACACAACTACAGATTCATTTTCCAGCGATTACGGGATCCTTTTATGTGCTGACCGCCTACCCGCTAATCTGGGGCTAGAACTTGAACAAACACTCATACATTTAGTTTGAGGTGTAACTGCTGTTGTGTTATTCTATGGAGTGCAAGATTTTTTCACAATCGGTAAGTGAGAGCAAGATGAGTGAAGGCCTTTGCTAGCGCGTGTATGAATGACAGGAAATTAATTCTTTTTGTGTGACCATTTTGTTAACTTGCTTACCTGGTAATATATATCTTTTCTGTATACCCTACATTGTTCCTTTAAGTGGGATAGTTGATAATTTGTTAACTCTGTTTAAAACCACCTCCTTTCCATTTGCTTAGTAAAGGGAAGAACAGCTGGGAAGAACAGGTTTTTTCTATCACCTATACCTAATTTTGTTACACCTCTTTCAGAGTAATTAACTTCACTGTTAGGTTAACGTACCTATGTCCCTGATATTATCTATCTTTGGACTGGGTTTATCTTTGTCTAATAAGCGGGAAGGGTTTAGTCGATACCAATCTTCTTCACCCCTTCCAAACTTGTTATTTGCATTTGTGTACTTATGATAATTTATGTAATATTTGATATTTTTAGTGATTGATGTTTAAAGTGAATAAAATCACATAAACTCATTTAGTTCTGTGTGTTGGATATACCCAAAGCCCAACTTTTCCCCTTATTCGTTTAATATAGTTTGTATCAACGTCGCCTGTGTTTGAAAAAAAACACCAAATCGGTGTGCGCGCAGATGCGGGTCTGGAAAACTGGCAACTAATTGGTTGACCAGGAGAGTGAAAGAGAAGATTGAGAGAAACGATTTGTCGTAAATAAGTCTGTCTTTACTCTCCTCCAGCTCGCTGTGAAGCAACTATTAAATCTCTACATTTTCTATCACTGAGCTTTCCATCATCATTTTTCACTCTAAACCGGACCACTATTTCTACGACTCTTTTCTCTCAAAATAAATTTACGACACCCTTTAGCTCCCCAAGGAGCAAAGGCCTTCAACAAACACATGCCAAGTCTTCCTGTCCTGTGCTATCCGCTCAAGTTCTTTCCATGTTTTCCTCATCATTTTCACCTCTGTTTCCAGTTCTCTTCTCCATGTGTTTTTTTTTTGTCTACCTCTGCCTCTCTTTCCCTGTGGATTCCAGAACAAGAACTGACTTGTAATGCTATCAAAGGTTTCCTCAATGTGAGTCCTATCCATCGCCAGCGTCTTCTTCTCAGCTCTTGTTCCACTGGCACTTGTCTGGTTCTTGTCATCAATTCCACATTTGTGACTTTGTCATACCATTTCAGTCCTTCTATTCTACGCAAGCACCCGTTTATAAACGTCTGTAGCTTTGTGGTTGTAGTTTTTTGTTGTTCTTCATGTCTTAGAGCCATACAATAGGACTGACTTCACATTTGAGTTGAAGATTCTTATTTTCGTGTTGGACCTGATTTCTCTTGTTCTCCGTATGTTTCCCAATGCAATGAAAGCTCTTCTTGCTTTTTGTATTCTTATTTTGATATCATTGTCTGTCCCTCCAACTTTGTCTATATTATTGCCAAGATATGTGTACGATTCTACGTCTTTTAGTGGTGTTTCTTCAAGTTCAACCTTGTTATCATTTCTTGCATTTATTCTCATAATCTTTGTCTTTTCCCTGTGTATTTTCAGGTCCACTTGTTGTGACGTCTCATCGAGAATTTTCATTTTTCTCTTGCATCTGATTATGGTTATGTGACAGAAGAGCCAAGTCATCTGCAAAATCCAGATCATCCATCTGTTTAGTCAGATTCCACTGGATTCCAGATTTATATTCTTTATTTGACTTGTCCATGTTTGTTGACTGGTATGATATGTCTGCAATATCCCGTGGTAATAGAATTAGTCCATGAATATTATAGTAATGGGAGACCTCAATGCGAAAGTTGGTACACACAATACATATAATGAAAGAGCAATGGGGAAATGCGGCAGCGGAACAGCAAACGAAAATGGGGATAAATTAATAAATTTATGTAGCATTAACAACCTGGTCATTGGAGGAACACTTTTCCCACATAAAGAAATTCACAAATTAACATGGGAATCACCAAATGGTTGGGACAGAAACAAGATAGACTACATCATGATTAACGGTAGATGGAGACATGCATTTCAAGATGTGAAGGTAAGTAGAGGTGCAGATATGGGAAGTGATCACCATTTAGTAGTAGCAAAACTGAAAGTGAAACTAAGAAGGGCTGGACCAACTGTAACTACACAGAAAAGGTTTGACATCAGCAAATTGAAGGACCCCCTTATCAGAAAAGCTTTTGCGGCTGACATAAAGAAACAAAATCAGTTTGCCAAAAGTCAGGAAAAGACATTGACTGATGATATGGACCAGAAATTCAACATCATTTCAACAATATACGTATAAGGAAAGCAGCAAATCATGCTTGTGATTCCAGGAAAGGAAGAAGCAAGACTGGATAACACCAGAAACATTAAATACCATAACACTGAGAAAGGAAATGAAAAGAAAGAAAACAGAAGCGAAGTCCCCGAGGTTAAAGCAACTATATAGCGAACAGTACAGTCAGCTGGACAAGGAAGTTAAACGCCAAACCCGAGCCAACAAAAGGACATTTCCTAGACGATCTTGCAAGACAGGCAGAAGAGGCAGCACTGAGAAATGAACAAAGCACAGTATACAAAATAACTAATTTCATCAGCGGAAAACGAGGTGCAAACAGTATTACATTAGTAAGAGATAAGCAAGGAAATCTCATCACGACAGCAGAGAGACAGGAAACAAGATGGGCAGAGCACTTCCGAGAAACTCTGAACAAGGAACCACCAGAGACACAATTGAATGTTCTTGAGGCTGAAAACGATCTAGATGTAAATACAGACATTCCACGAAAAGAAGAAATCATCACAGCTATCAAAGGGTTAAAGAACGGAAAAGCTCCTGGCCATGATAACTTAAAAGCAGAGCTATTTAAGACAGACACTTAGCTAGCAGCAGAACTATCAGAACCACTATTTACACAAGTCTGGAAAACGGGGACAACACCATCAGAGTGGAACAAAGGAATAATTGTCAAATTGCCCAAGAAGGGAGATCTTGCTGACTGCAATAAATGGAGAGGAATCACTCTTCTCTCAGTTCCCAGCAAAATACTAGGCAGGATAATTATACAGAGAATTTCAAAGGCAGTAGACCACAAACTGAGGAAAGAACAAGCAGGATTTAGAAAGAACAGAAAATATGTAGATCATATATTTACTCCCAGGAACATTATAGAGCAGTGCTCAGAATGACAAAGACAGCTGTACATTAATTTCGTTGATTTTGAAAAGGTTTTTGACACCATACATAAGGACAGCTTATGGAAAATACTGAGGGCTTATGGAATTCCAAGCTGCATGGTGTCAATCATAAAAAGCCTCTATGCCAATTTTACTTGTAGTGTTGGGCAGAGCAACCTGACCTTTGAGGTGAAAACAGTAGTACGACAGGGATGCCCGTTAACTACCACTCTATTTTTAACAGTCATAGACTGGGTGATGCGCCAGACAATAGAGGGCAGTCCAAGAGGAATAAGATGGACTACATTTTCTACATTGGAAGATCTGGAATATGCAGATGACATTGCACTACTAGCACATTCACATCAACACATCCAGGAAAAAACGGATAGACTTAATAAGTATAGCCAGCAAGTGGGCTTGAACATCAATTTAAAGAAGTCAGAGGTCATGACGCTCAATGTGAGCAACCCTGAGCCCATATCAGTAAGTAATCAGCAACTGGTACAGACAGACACCTTCACATACCTAGGATGCATAGTAACACCAGACGGCAGGGCAGGCAAAGACATCAACATCAGAATTAATAAAGCAAGAACAGCCTTTTTTAGCTTAAACAACATCTGGAAGTCATCTCAATACAGCACAAGCACAAAATTAAGATTATATCAGAGCTGTGTGCTTTCTGTGCTTCTCTATGGCGCAGAATGCTGGAGAGTTACAGAGAAGGAAATGTCGAAATTGTCCTCTTTTCACACAACATGCCTAAGATAGATTCACCGAATCTTTTTGCCGAATACCATCACCAACCAAGATCTGCTTACTCGGAGCAAGGAGCAAGCGAGAGGACATGCACACCATCATAGCTGGCAGACGCTGGAGCTGGGTTGGCCATGTCCTCAGAAGAGACCCCGATGCTATCACAAGAACAGCAATGCTTTGGACCCCTGAAGGAAAACGAAAGAGAAGCCGACCAAAAACAACCTGGCGGAGGACTGTGGAGGCTAAGATGCAAAGAATGAACCAGACTTGGGGCACTGTACGAAGGATGGCCACCGATCGAGCAAAGTGGAATCAATTTTTGTTGCCCTACAAGACGCCACTAGGCGTGATGGCCACTGACTGCTTTGACGGTCGGCGGATAAGGATCAAAGAAAAAGAAGATGAATATATTATCTATTTCACATAATATTCTGACACCCCAGTTGTCGGAGATCCAAATTGGCCCTAGTTCGTCCCAGAACTAACTAGTGAGGTGAACGCCTAATATGGTGCTTCTCCTGGATATAAGTGGTACTACAAATATTGAAAACTGTAAGAGTTCTTGAGATTCACCCTTTAACAGGGAAAATACTTCCAGTACTGGGAAACATCTGGTTGCTGAAAAAGTGGTACATGTGGTTATAATGGTTCTTCTATCGGTCAACTCTGTGTTAGAGCGCCGATTCTGCACAGCGTATGTATCTAGGGAGATACCACTGTGGCTGGTAATAATATAAATCTGGATTTGGTAAGTCCAGTGGTAAAATTTTATTGTTCTCAAATACAATTTGGCGAGTGAACGTTTCTAAATGAAATTGGTAACGCACAAACCACGTACAGGAGAAAAGTAACAAACAAAAGAAGTCTGCTGGACGCTCTTGTGATCAGGTCTGCGAAGATTACAAGAAAAACATTTATGGAAAAAATGCTATTACTATATATACACACAGACGGGGACAAGACGATCTCTTCTCCACTCCGTCAGTCCTGACTAGGTTTAAAAGGCACACGGTGTTTCCTTACGCCTACATGCTAGCAGACGTCGCTAGCGCTGAGTTCGGTCGGGCTGAGCTATGTTAACTTGCCCGCCCCTGCTCGCGCCGGCGGTCAGCGTACAATGTTAATTATTATTTAATTTCTCCCTATGTGCTCCCTAAATAATGATCGCCTGTCATTAAATAGCTATTAAATTGTCGGCGTCTGTTAGTTTTGTCGTACGGCATTAAAATAATAGAGACTATAATAACAAATATACAAAAATGAAATATAACGTGTATTTCTATACTCCCACTATCAGTCGCTTTAATGCCTATAAGTCCGGTCAGCTAAACCGTCGGGTTTATCTCTCTCCTGTAGAGATAAACTGTTGCGTCTGCTTACACTGTTAACATAACTACCGCCTAAGGTATGTGGGTAGCGGGGGGCATGATTTAACATTGTAATAGAATATCTGGTATGAAATCGCTACGCGTTACTTTATTTCACTCGTTTTACTAGCGAGAAAAATCTAAGTGAAGAATAAATGTTAAGCTATCAAGTTTTAAATCATTAGCGCTATTATCCTTTTACCAGAAAATTCAGAATGAAAACTCTCCACGAATAAATACACCATATCCACAAGAATTGGGTTCCAGGACTGTGCGCTAGAATATTCAAAATTCTGACTGACTTCTGACAGTTGGGTTAAGATATATATATATATCATTAGATTGCTCTGATCTCTAATGTTGTTAAATTCACGCTACTGTGAGAACGAAGATTTTCATAAACTAGCGCTCAAGATGAAAGCTTACGATTCGGCTACCAGAATCTCTCGTCTGGCGCTGTTGACGGACATCTGAGGCTTTACTTACGGCTAACCGGTTACTCTTTTAAATGCCCGTGTCTCGAGATCAGAGAGCACAGAGGATTGTAAACTTTCCCTGAGTAAAACTTCAAAAGGGTCTGTGTTTCGTCTCTCTCACGTGCTGTCTGTCTGAGAGGTATTATGATTGACAGATGAAGCTCGCGTGAGTGGACGAGGTAAACAAACCTGATTTGCTTTCCTGTTATGACTGACAGGTCACGAAGTTTGTAAACAATGTGTTAGATCGTGTCAAAAGAAAAGAGGCGTGACGGAAGAGTAGCTGTGTAAGTGAAGACAGACAGTATAATGCAGGTTTTTTAGCTAGCAAATCACAGAGCAGCTATGAGGTTACAATAAGCTGTCAGATTACTGTAGACTCTTTTTTCATTACACGTCACAGAAGAGAACTGGAGACAGAAGAGACAATGATGAGGAAAACGTGAAAAGAACTTGAGCTGATGGCACGTGACAGTAGAACTTCGTGTATATTTGTTGAAGGTCTATGCTCCTTTGGAAGCTAAAGTGTATTGATTGATTGTTTGAAGAATGAGTAATGTGGATGTCTTGAAAGATGTCAGTGCGCAAAAGAAGCACAGACTACGCTGACTTGGCCATGTCCGCGGCATGGAAGATGGTCGCACCCAAAAAGATATCTTCTACGGACAACTGGCAGATGGCCAAAGAACAGTAGTGCGATCGCAGCTGAGGTCCAAAGTTGAGTGCAAGATAGACATGAGGGCACTGGACATAAATCCAACAATGAATTTACTTTCTTTGGGCATATTATGACAACTGGAAAGATTGATGGGGAAAATAAACAGAGGACATATAAATAGAAAAGATAACTGAACAGTTTCACATTGTGGCATGGAAAGAAGTCAACAACAGAATTGATAAACAGTTCTGTAGACAGGAAGTTGTGGAGAGACATGCCACCTACCCACCAGTTTTGGTACTTGAGGAAGAAGAAATATTTTATTTACGGTGAAGAAAATTATATCCTGTGTTGTTTTATAATAGAAATATCAAGAAGTTTTAAAATGTATCAAAGAATTATCACAAAGAATACTGTAAGTATTCCATTTATTGTTCGTGAAAGAGACGTATACTACTACAGTATTCTATCTATCTATCTATCTATCTATCTATCTATCTATCTATCTATCTATCTATCTATCTATCTATCTATCTATCTATCTATCTATCTATCTATCTATCTATCTATCTATCTATTTGTGATAGGGTGGGCGAGATGATGATGATTATATTGTGATGTTGTGATGTTTGATCACTCTCTTTTCACACTCGCACTGACCCGAACAACAATAAAACTCTTGATTCTAGAGGCAGGGGCTGTATTTATTTTTACAACCCATTCAGGGACTAAGCAAACATTAAACAAATAAACTAGCGAACATAACAAAACAAAACAAAACAAAACACCCAGCATGTGCCCGATTGCTAATTCTGGAGAAGCAAACAAAGCAACGACTGGTTAAAATCATAATAGTTAAATAATGATACTCTCACCTGTTAAACAGTCCTTCCACGTGTACTACCTGACACCCTCAACTATCACACACGCACACACTCATGCGTGTCGTCCAGTGTGACTAGTATGGTGATGTGCATGAGGCTGGCAACCTCATCGTGTAACACAGATTGCTACCGAAACTACTACTGCACGAGCATCTGAATGCTTCATACGGATGAAACCCCACTGGTGGCCCCATGCTCCCACAGGAGCGGAGAAGAGAAATATATATCTCCAAGTGAGCCCACGTGCTCTCACAAACCATTCTTCACATAACCATAATTAAATAATAATCAACTGGACATAAAATAATATTCTTCAACTACATGTACATCAAATACTCTCAATAATAAGAGTAAACCACCACCTCGAACTGATCCATCTCAATATTCGTCACTGCCCTCTGAAGCATGTCGTATATGACAACTGATGAGACTGGGAATCTCATCACATGAAACACATCGTTACCGAAACAAATCACTGCCATAGCATATAAATGCTTCTTGTCGGCTTGTGATGGACACTAGCCACATTGGTGTTTCCATGCTCCGCAGGGAGCAAACAGAGAAACACCTGTCTCAACGTGCTTTACGCCTTACGCACGCTCTCCAGAAATCTAAATAGATATTCTCACTTCAAAGTAACCCATAAATATATACAGTAGAATAATCAATAATCGTGAAATACACTCAATTACTTTTACACTAAAGAATAAAATATAATTACTCT
The DNA here is from genome assembly GCA_024509875.1 of Oreohelix idahoensis. Classification (NCBI taxonomy): domain Eukaryota; kingdom Metazoa; phylum Mollusca; class Gastropoda; order Stylommatophora; family Oreohelicidae; genus Oreohelix; species Oreohelix idahoensis. The sequence continues at coordinate 180,662 of JAMPIV010022534.1, forward strand.
TGACTTTAACAAAACTGGAATTAACACGAAAACTATCTCATTCCTTTACTGGGGAAAATTATCATAATCTGCTTCCACCCACGTGTCAATTCACACAATATAACATAGCGTAACATACAGGCTTATAACAAGCTAAGAGTGTTACCGCAGACCCCTTGGCGCCTTCTTTATTCACCGCGCCGCCTTTCATGACCACGTGGCCGCCATCTTGATATTTTCTAATATCATCTAAATTCAAGTAATAGATGCTTCTCTGTCCAGTTTCATGTATAAAACACTCTCCTACTAAATTTGCCCGGCCTGATGACTGAAATACTTGATACTAAATTCTCACATCTGGATTTAGGCTTAGCGTGCCTCATAAAACCTATCAACCATTATTTTCACTCATCTATCATTTCGAGACTAAATCATAATGCCCTAAAAAGACATTTCCTTTGGGAACACATCTATCTATTTATTTAGACCTAATTCACTAAACATTAAAATAGCCACATCGATATAATTTCAGAATTATATAAAACTAATTCTAATTTAAATTAACTCACGTGTCATGTCTTTGTGTTCTTCTGCTTACCCACACAGGGCGCCTCGTTTCTCTCTCTGGGCGGTTCTTGCAAAAATCGCTCATTTGCCGGCTAGGCGCTTCTTATATAGGCCCTATGGCGCATCACTCACTTACTGCGCGCTGGGCGTATTAATCTTGGCTACTTAAATATCACACGCGATTATCGCTTTAGGAATAGCGAAAATACAAATAAAACCTACAGCTATTTAATATAACCCACGAATATCAAATATGACTCACAACTATACACCACAATTTAACTTTAAGGCATTATTATGGCCTTTTCATCAATCTTGAAGAATTTACATCTCAGCATGCTTCGCGCACTTCTAAAATAAATGGGCGATGAATCTGCCCAAAAACAGGAAGGGGGCGGGCGTCTCCTTTTCGGCCCCATCACATATCTATCTATTTATCTATCTATCTATCTATCTATCTATCTATCTATCTATCTATCTATCTATCTTTCTTTCTTTCTTTCTTTCTTTCTATCTATCTGTAACACCGGCTAGGTGTGGTTGAGGTGAACTTATGTTGACGTGGCTACCTCACACCCAAGACCCATGCACAAAGAAAATTAATTAAGAATCGTTTGACGGGGGTTGCAATTATTGGCTGCTTGCAACCCTCTCAGCAGCGGACTTAGCAATTCAAGCAACACAAAGCCTTATACAGAACAACATTTAATACTACCGAACACCCAGACAGTGTTCGGTGACTTTCTGAAAAACAGTATATAAAAACAATGTCTAAGTGAAAATCAATAGCATAAATAATAACACTTACCATTCAGAAAACATGCGCCCACCACAGTCAGCCATGATCAATCAGCTACAGGTACCCATTCATACCACGTGCTCTCATGGTTACGCCATCTTGCGAAAACAGCATGCAGCCACGCTAACAACCCAGCTAAGCTGCGTGGTTGTAAATTCTATAGTAACCTTACAGTATAATACTAAATATTATAGAAATAATGGCTTAAAAAGCTATTTAACGCACTACAGATAACCAATAGAGATTTTACACTGTATAAAGGACTATCAAACTAAAAGAGCTAACACCAATTAGCTATAGCCGATCTTACTAATATTTACATCAAATTATCAGTCTAACATTACTGACGAAGCACAGAAATCTATTCTAGTGAGATGTAACATATTAATAAATTGCAGCACTCGCCATTACTAAAATAAACTATTTCGGCATCAGCACCGTAATTAATAAATATAACAATCTAAATCGCGCCACAATTACATATTATTCACACCGACTACATGTCAGATTGGCACAAGATAATTGAAGATTTTTTTTAGCTACAAACAATATGAAAATACTTAACCAATAATTGCATTTACACACATATGATAATAACTGAATATGTCAGTGCCAGCCACGTGTCCTATTTCTTGAATATGGAGCCACGCCATGTCCGAATAAATTTAGATCTAAAACCAAACGCACGCGAAATATAAATAACATTGAATTAACTATATAATTATTTAAAATACTACTCCACTAAATTGGTGAACCTATAGTCCTATATTCTTTCTAGCACTATAAGGACTGTAGAATGTTGGAGAATAATATTATATCTACTCACAAGTCCTAGGCATGTACTTGAACTAGACTTTAACATCAACTTGCCCCCTCAGCGTCTAGCGTGGAAATGACAGAGGATTTTAACCACTAAGAAGCTTCAGCGGTCCTCTCTTCTGATTGGCTGCTATCCGTAAGCGGTATGACTAATGTTCTATTTTTAGATCCTGACTGTGTATCACTAAAATGGCTGCCAAATTGCTATGTTGTAGTAAAAAGGTAGAGAACGACAGACAAAATGGCGATGACAAGATGTCGCTGTCTCATATCTATCTATCTATTTATCTATCTATATATCTATTTATCTATATATCTTTCTATCTATCTATCTATCTATCTATCTATCTATCTATCTATCTATCTATCTATCTATCTATCTATCTATCTATCTTTCTATATGTCTGTCTGTCTATCTATATATATATATATATATATATATATATATATATATATATATATATATATATATATAGAACATGTTGCATGGGCAACAGCTTGATTTCTTTATAAATGTGCCTAAGCTCGCGCCCTGGAGAGGATACTCCATCTTCACCCTATGGTGTCGTTACAACTAGAGAAGTAGCAGTTACCGGTTATAAGCATTTTGCCCAATTGGTCAGTGGTGCACCACTTCACATATCTGGGGGGTCTACCATCAACGACAAACTCTCTCTGGACACAGAAATTTATAGCTGCACTGTCAAAGCTTCAGCCACCTTTGCCCGCCTAACATCGCGTGTTTGGGAAAACTCCAACCTCTCAACGAAGACCAGAGCTGCGGTAAATAACGCCTGCACCACAAGCACACTTCTATATGGCAGCGAGACTTCGATAACCTAAACTAAGCAAGAAAGAATGCTCAATACCTTCCATCTATTGTGTCTACGCCACATCCTCGGTATTTCGTGGGAGGACAAAATGACAAATGTCGAGGAGTTGTCACATTGCTGGCCTTCAAAGCATTTATACACTGCTTAGACAGCGCAGACTACGCTGGCTTGGCCATGTCCGCCGCATAGAATATGGTCGCATCCCGAAAGATATCTTCTACGGACAACTGGCAGATGGAAAAAGAACAGTTGGGCGACCGCAGCTGAGTTTCAAATATGTTTGTAAGAGAGACATAAAGGCTTACTTACTTACTTACTTAGTCGTTCCCCTTCTACCGTGAGGTGTAGAGGTTTGGAAGAGAGAGCGCCAGACCATTCTATCAGCTGTCTTCTTCCTGGCCTGGTTCCATTCTAGTCCTCGGTCCTTCAAAGATTGTCTAATGTTGTCCTCCCAGCGGACTCGAGACATAAAGGCACGGGGCATAAATCCAACAAACTGGGAGGATGAAGCTGCCGATCACACCAAGTGGCGATGCTCGCTACTGCGCCACCTCAAACTGAGTTAAAAGAAGCTCTCACAGCAAGCAAAAGAGAGGAAACCTGGAAAGAAACACAAGGGAAAAGAATCAGCTGAGGATAGCCACATCAGGGGCTTATTTCCAAAGTCAGTTATGACTGAAGGGGCTATATATATATATATATATATATATATATATATATATATATATATATATATATATATATATATATATATATATATATATATATATATATATATATATATATATATATATATATATATATTGGCCTGCATATATCTATCTATCTATCTATCTATCTATCTATCTATCTATCTATGTGCCTGCATGTCTGTCTGTGTTTATATTAATATGTGTGTGTATCTGTCATCTATCTATCTATGTTATGCTATCCCTCTATCTATCTGCCTTTCATCAAAAATTTTAAACCGTGTGTGCTGCATGCATAGTTAATAGAAATCATGTCTCCCAAAAGTTATTAGCTCAAAACAGTTTTAGCTGGCAACTTTATAATGACTTTTTAAAAAGTATATGCAAATGCAAGAAAGAACAGACAGTATTTACATTTAATTCCTTGAGGTCAGGTCTAACGTTATTCATGTGGGTTTTTTCTTTTTTTTCGTCTATGAGGTGTGGTCTAACTTCACTCGCGTGTTTTGCTGTGTCTGTGTCTGTTTGTTTGCTTTCTGTGTCTCTCCGTGAGGTTTGATGTAACGTTTCACATATTTTTTTTGGACCTGCTATGAGTTGTTTTCTAGTTTTGTTCATGCACATTTTGCAGTCTTAACATGAAGTGTGGTCTAACTGTACCCATATGTACGTGTGTGTTGGGGGAAGGTCTTTTAGTGAAATATGGTCTAGCATTATTCATGCGTGTGTGTGTGTGTATGTTTATGTGCTCGTGTTTGTTTGTTTCTTTTTTTTTTTTTATTATTATTATTTGTCTTTCTGTGCGGTTTAGTCTAAGTTACTGTGACAGCTTATTGCAACCTAATAGCTGCCCTCTGATTTGCTAGCTAAACAGGAATATACGGTATACCAACTGTCTATTTCTGCATCGTACCATTTTGTTTACAAACTGCGTGACCTGTCAGTCATAACAGGGAAGCAAATCAGGCCATGTTTACCTCGTCCCCTCACGCGAGCATCTGTCAATCATAATAGTTCTCAGACAGGCAAGCACGTGGGAGAGACAAAAACACAGACCTTCTTGAAGTTGCGTACTCAGGGGAAGTTAGAAACCCCTGGGCTCTTTGATCTTCAGAAGCGGCCATTCTACAAGGGAACCCGTTAGCCGAACAGAAATTCTTTTGATGCCGGTCGAAAACTCCCGACGAGAAACCTCATCGACCGACCGTAAGCCTTTTATCTTGATACGCTTAGCTTCTGAATTCTGGGTAACACCGGAACGCGAAATTAACGCATCCAGAGATCAGAGAATCATAATATATATTCTGTTGTTTTCTTAACCCCATTGTCAGTTGTCAGTCAGAATTCGGAAGTATTTAGCGCGCAGTCTTAAACTATTTCCTTGTGTGGATTTGTTACTAGTTTTCGTGGAGATTTCATTTCTAAATTTTCTGGTAAAGGATAATAGTACTAATGTTTTTAAGAAGTGATAGCTATTAACATTTATTTTTCACTTAGATTTTCTCGCTAGTAAAACGAGTGAAATAAAACGATTTCCTATCACATATTCTATTAAAATGTTAAATCACGCCACCCGTATAGACAGTAAACTAATAATGAAGAATAGTATACAACGTTATATTTCATTTGAGCATATTTGTCATTATAATGTCTATTATTTTTGATACCATACGACGAACTAACAGACGCCGGAAAATGTAATAGCTATTTAATGACAGGCGATCATTGTTTAGGTAGCGCGTATGAAGAGATTAAATAATAATTAACATTATACGCTGAACGCCGGCGCGAGCATGGGCAGGCGAATTAACATAATTCAGTCCGACCGAACTCAGCGCCAGCGGTGTCTGCTAACTGGTATGCGTAAGGAAACACCGTGTGCCTTTTAAATTTAATCAAGACTGACGGAGTGGAAAAGAGATCGTATTGTCCCCGTCTGTGTGTAGATATAGGATTAGCATATTTTTTATATAAATGTTTCTTTTATTCTTCGCAGACCTGATCACAAGGGCTGCTAGCGGTATTTTTCTTTTTCTTTTTTTTTGGATTTGTTATTTTCTCCTTGTCTTGGCTTGTGCGTCACCAATTTCATTTGTAAACGGGCACTCGCCAGAGATTATTGGAGGACAATACATTTTCAACACTGGACTTACCAAATATTTTATGTATATTTTACCAGCCACAAGTGGTGAACCTTATTTTATCCCGACTCCTGACAGTCGTAATTCAAGAGGAGTATGCCTCTCTAAATACCTAAGCTGTGCAGAATCGGCGCTTTTAACACAGAGTTGGCCGATAGAAGAACCATCATCATCATATGAACATTTTTTTTAACAACCAGATCTTTCCCAATACTGGAAGTATTTTCCCGTTAACGAGTGACCCTCAAGAACTCTCACAGTTTTTAACTGTGTGTAATAACACTTATAGGAGAAGAACCATATTAGGCGTTCACCTCCCTAGCTAATTTCTGGGGATGGACTGGGGCCAATTTGGATCTGCAACAACTGGAGTGACAGGATATTAAGTGAAAATAGATAATATATTCATGGAGTAATTCTTTTTCCAAGAGATATTACAGACCTACCATTCCAGGTAAGAGTGTGAGAGTGGCCACTGTTTGAAAGAGTGTGCGAGTATTTTCTTGTTTGCGGGAAAACTATCCACATATCTGATTTGTCTAAAAGTTTGTTTATTTTACTGGGTCTCATAGAGTACCAATACTGTTCATTCTGTAACAGAGTGCTAACCTTCAACCTTTGGGTCAATAATTTTAGGGTTCTTTTCTCCATTTGAGGAGGGTGCACTTTTTCTGCTTTTTTTCCAATGCATGTAAATGAATCTGATCTTTTCCTTTAGATATTTTGATGTTGTCGAGTTTTAACGATAATAAACTACGAAGAAACTTACCTTCGTGTGTTGGTCAGACCCATACCCATTTATCCGTAGTTTTTTTCACGTTTGTGTATCTTGTTGTCACATAGCTGTGTGTGTGTGTAGAGAAACTTATCTATTCTTGATAGGGAGGTAAAAGCTGTCTTGCAACAAAGTACAGTCGTGCGGATAAGCTGGAAGAGATAACCTAATCACTCCAGAGACAGATCTTTTCCTCAATCTACCACCTGTGAAAAATCTATTGTCTATACCTTCTCGCGAATCTGTCGACATCCACTCTACTCAGACGGGCCAATTAGAGCAATTAACGTTCCGTACGACAGTTACTCATGTGTGTGTGTATTTTCTTTTCATTATGAGAGGTCTGTAGTAACTTTACTTACTCAAGTAAACATACATACATACATACATACATACATACATACATACATACATACATACATACATACATACATACATACATACATACATACATACATACATACATACATACATACATACATACATACATACATACATACATACATACATACATACATACATACATACATACATACATACATACATACATACATACATACATACATACATACATACATACATACATACATACATACATACATACATACATACATACATACATACATACATACATACATACATACATACATACATACATACATACAGACACACATATATATATATATGTTCCTCAACTAATTGGCATTCAAGTAGATACGTGTCTGTCGACATACCCCTATGTTTTATTTGGCCGCTTATTATATTACTACATCTGATGGACAGCACGCATCAATAGATGATAGCATTAAGCCGGGATCTGAATCATCTATTTTGAATTGTGTAAAAATATGCGAAATGTATTTCAAGTCTAAGGACTTTTTTTTTTTGGTACGACTACAGTACCATGCCTAGCGGCCATCGTTTTACAAGAGTATCGTCTGCTGACTTCTCAGACCGTGTGGGAATGAAAGAACTTTAATTGCTATTGAAATCTCTCAATTGCCAGCTTCAGAAGGTGAAGTTTCTGGAAGAATCAAAAATTTTCTGCAATATTACGGAGCTACAATGCTGTTTTATGCCCAATGATGGCTTGCACTCAAGATTGTTACACGAAGTTTCTCAAGAGGACGACTTACAAACTGGCGGTCCTGTTCGAGAGCGCAGACTGGTGAAAGCTAAACCTAACCTTGTCGCTGCGATTAGTGGATCACTTCTCCTTGTGGCTCAGAAGTTTGACCCAGGAGGATTTCTTTCAGACAGATAAGTAAATTTAATGATCCAGCAGTTTGACTTTGAAGAATCTGTTTGGCAGGGTTCTTCTTTATGTGTTTTATATATATAAGTGACTACATGTATGTTTGCTAGTAGGTTTGGTTGGCAAGGGAACCAGTGATTCACAATACCAATCCTATGGTCGTGAATTCTTTGTTGTTCTTTAGGGTCGGTATATAGTTTTCTCGGATAATGGGGCCGGCATTACAAAGCTGCGTATTTCACTGCTACAACCGAGGTTACTATAGCTATTTATGTTAGTTGTTTTACCCTGTTTATTTGTAAGTTTTTATTTGTTGTCAAGTTAATTGTTTTTTTTTCCTCGTTTATTCTCCATTAATGTTTGTGAAATTTGTGCACCTGACCTTGCTATTCTTCAGTTATTAGATGTATTACATGTTGTGAAATTGTGCTTGTAGTGTCATAAGTGTAGTAGAGCCAAATCTTTTTTTCATTTGTATATATTTCATAAATTTCTGCCTTAGTTCATTCCTTAGTATTTTCTTGTATTGGCTCTTTCTACTGTTCTTCTGTACTCTTGTTTGTATTGCTATTGTTTTGCACCTATTGTACCATCTATAGTTCAGTGCAGCTTATTGATATTGATTGGTGAAATATTTGTTGGTGATATTGATCACAGAGTATATATATATATATATTGGTAGAGCATCCCAGATCCGAAATCAAAAGATTTTCCAAAGTGAAAAAAGATGAGACACAATCCAGGCTAAGTACGACTTTCTCTCAGCGGCGTCATAAATGTCCTTATATAACACATGACCTAATTCAACCTTAAATGAATGAGTTGAATTACCCGTATTACTTACTTAGGATCATCTCCGAAAGACGAAAATGGTTGTATACCGTTCCACCTATGTCCCAGTCTTGACGTATGGATGCGAGTCATGGGCAAAGACTACAACCCAAAAAAGCCAAATCCAAACCTCAGAAATGAGGTATCTGAGGAAGGTGGTTGAAGTAACAAGAAGAGGCATGTTCCACAACCAGATGATACGCCAAGGCCTAAAAACCCAGCCCCTGCAGACCCAAGAAGAACAGTCCCAACTGCGATGGTTTGGCCACGTCTGCAGAATGGGAGAAGATCGGCTACCACGACAAATATGGGAAACTAAGAGCCAGAGATCCAGACCTCTAGACGACCCATAGTCCGCTGGGAGGATAACATTTGACAATCTCTGAAGGACCGAGTACTAGAATAGAACCTGGCCAGGTGGAAAAAGCCGCGGTAGCATAGTGGTTAGTGCACTGGCTTCCTAGCGAAATGGTCTATGGTTTGATCCCCAGATGAGGTGGGAATTATTTAGGCCACAAACGGCTCCTGGGTCGACCCAGCCCCAAATGGGTACCAGAGCAACTCTGGGAAGGTTAAGGCGGCCGGCGTGATGCCGACCACATCACCCCTAGTGTGCCGACGGTCAAGATAATATGGGCCTAACACCATATTCCCAATATGCCCCAATTGGCGTGTAACGGGCTCCTTTACCTTTTTTTACAGGTGGAAGAGCCGATAGGATAGTATGGCGCACTCTCTTCCAAACCTCTACACCTCACTGTAGAAGAGGAACGTCTAAGTAAGTAAGTAAGGATCATCACCATTATCATTTTTGCTTAGCTGTCCTTTCAGACATGAAGCCGGCATTGTTGAAGTTATCCGTGCAGGAAGCCTCCACCGAGCAATCACATGCTCCTGCAAGTGTGGTTTCTGTAGCAACTCGTTTTGTATGGTGAGATTGCCAACCCAATGCACAACCTCATTTAGTCGCCTTGCACGACATGCATGAGGAAGAGGTATTCCTGTTCTTTCTTTGTCTCTTCAGAGACCCCCGGGAAAGACACGAGCTTCTTATTCCTTGTTCCCCTTCCAGTCTTGGGGTTTATTTTCACTCTGTTTTTTACGGTACTTTACAGCACGCTCCTCAGTAATTTTAACACCTGATTATCATTCTAACATTAGAATCTTGTTGTTTCAGGAATGCAGTAGGCTCAGTCTTATCTTCTGTTTATGCATTCATTTCGTGTCCACAGCTGACAGATTACAGCAAGCAATAACATATCGTATATGGGGGTTCGAGAAAAAATAATGCAGAGTTCTCGTCCCTCACGCGACATTAACTGTAACATTACGTGACAGAAAAGTGCTGGTTAAAGTGCGCACGCCCGTGTGTGTGTGTATAAATGTGTTTATTGATAGATGTGTTTACTGATAGGCAACGTCATCGTCATCATTTCCGTTTGCTGTTTGTCTTCATTATGAAGCATGTAACCCCCACTTAAGCTGGTCTACTTGCGGGGAGCCTGCCCTTAAGAATGTATGTGCTGCTGGAGCGTTGGTTTCTTTAATCATTTGTTTTACTTGATGAGTTTGCCAGCCCTATGTACAACCCCATATTAGTCGTATTTTACCACACGAGTGCACGAAAATCATGTCATACATAGGCCTTCCGGGCCATTTTTACATTGTGGTAAAAAAAAGGATCCCGTTACACACCCATTGAGGCATATTGGGAATATGGTGTTAGGCCCATATTTTCTTGACCATCGGCACATTAGGGGTGATGTGGTCAGCATCACGCAGGCCGTCTTAACCTTCACAGAGTTACTCTGGTACACAATTCATGAGGCTGGGTCGACACCGGGGCCGTTTGCGGTCTAAAAAAATCCCACCTCAACTGGGGATGAACCATGGACCACCGAGCTAGGAAGCCAGTGCACGGAGCACTGTGTTACTGGAGCACTGTGCTACTGGAGCACTGTGCTACTGGAGCACTGTGCTACTGGAGCACTGTGCTACCGGAGCACTGTGCTACCGGAGCACTGTGCTACCGCGGCTCCTATTTTACATTGTTAAGCCAGCTCATTGTTTGAGAAGATGGGCAAAACGTGGAGGACCATGCATCATTGACTGATGAGGTTAGGCCAGCTCATTGTTTGAGAAGATGGGCAAAACGTGGAGGACCATGCATCATTGACTGATGAGGTGAGGGCAGCTCATTGTGTGAGAAGATGGGCAAAACGTGGAGGACCATGCATCATTGACTGATGAGGTTAGGCCAGCTCATTGTTTGAGAAGATTGACAAAACGTGGAGGACCATGCATCATTGACTGATGAGGTTAGGCCAGCTCACTGTTTGAGAAGATTGACAAAACGTGGAGGACCATGCATCATTGACTGATGAGGTGAAGGCAGCACTAAATGACCCAGCTAGTTCTCTCTCTCGTAGGGTGTGGCCCTGAGCAGAAAAAAGAATCTTGAGCGTTTTGCATTGAATGTAGGAGCTGATAACAAGAATCATAAACGCGCCAGCAGAACAAGATATGAGAAGGAAACGCCGGCTATGGATAGACCTGGCGCACACTGAGATACATGCTGGTTTAATTACAAGGAAGTCCTTTTTCTCGTATCCCCAGGGTAAGGGAGCAAAAGAGAGACTGAAAATAACTTATAGAAGAGAATCAGATACCGAAATGAAAGAAATGAAGAAAACTTAGAAAGATGAGCTGATGGCAGGACACAAGAAGACTTGACATACATTTGTTGAAGGCCTATGCTCCTTGGGGAGTATAATCATCGCTCTATAGCTATCCAATGAGCATAGGCCTTCAACAAACTTATGTCGAGTCTTCCTGACCCATGCCATCTGCTAAACGTCTTTTCATGTCATCTTCATCTCCTGCATGTCTGTTTCCAATTCTTTCCTGCATGTATTCTTTGGTCTCCCTCTTCGCTTCTTACTCTGCAGATTCCAGAGCAAAGACTGCCTTGTAATGCTATCAATAGATTTCCTCAATGTGTGTCCTATCCTTCGTTGGCGTCTACTTCTCATTTCTAGTTCCACTTTCGGTAATCTTTACCTTTAGTGCCGTCGAGCATGTATATTTTCGTACCATTTAGAGTTAGAGTTGGGGTTAGGTTTAAGGGTTGGGTTAGGTTTAAGGGTTGGGGTTGGGTTTAAGGGTTGGAGTTAGGGTTAGGGTTAACCCTCAATACGGATATTATACATACTCGACGGCACTAAAGGTAAAGATTACCCCACTCTCATTTGTCTCGTTCTTGTCATCAGTTCCACATTAGTAACCTTGTCATACCATTTCAACCCTTCTATTCTGCGCAAACACCCATTCCTGAAAGTCTTTAGTTTCAGAGCCATACAATAGGACTGACTTCACATTTGAAGATTCTGATTTTCACCCGTGTACTGCTGGGTCTCGAAAGGGGAGCAAAGAATAGATAATAAAAAATCAAGTCAACTAAAGAAAACAATTTAGAAATATTGATTGGTTAGGAAAACATCAACGTATGCTGCAAAGCCTACGCAAAGCATTCACATGTTCTTCTAGTGGTAGTTTATGTAGCAATATGTGTCCGATGATGAGGTTACCAACCCTAGGCACAACCTCATATTAGTTGCCTTGTACGACATGCATGAGGAAAAAGTAGTCCTATTCTTTCTCTGTCTTATAATGTCCCCGGGGTCTACACGTGACTGTGATAAAACGTCTGAACATGCTCTTTTGTGTGATCTCTCACACCTTCAGCCCTCAGACAGTATCCTTTCCTTTTCTTCATTTTTCTCACTTGTCACAGAGTGCTCGAAGATTTCGTCTAGATTATTTTAAAATTCCTTACTTTTCTATTCCTTCACATATTTTGTCTGTCTTCTCTACGGAAATATTTGCACCTGCGATCGTTTCTTTAGCTGTTTTTTCAAGTCTTCGCTAATAGTCCTGTCATTCGATCCAAATTCTATCTTCTTCTACAAAGGCACTTAAAAGCATTTCTTTAAGGATGTCTATACGATTTATTCGCTTAGTCGAATCGACAGTGGTTCCCAGAGTATTATATTTCCGTGTTCAGTGGTCAACTGGAGACCGTCGATAAATCTTGGTACGTGCCTAAGCATGAGACGGGAAATAATTAACTCTTGGCGTGGGAATCAGGAAATATTTTAACTTCATGCGAACGAATGCTGAGTTTTAAGATCACTTGCTGATAACCGCTAAAAGAGAAAACACGCTTATAGAATAAAAGTCTCAAACTACCTCATATCTACAAGTATATGTGATTGAGAGTAACGCTACTCAAAATCTATTTTCTTAAGCGGTGGATAAAGTCCTGAGCGGTAAGCAAACTCTCAGTATTCGCTTAATTAGCTAACTCTAATATCAAGGGATTAGTTAATTGATGTAAAGTGTGAAATACTTAATATTGTGGTTTTATTTCTTTACATTAGATTGATAGCTATTTTGCATTTATGTTTTATGAATGTTATTGATGCATTATAATGATGTAAGTACTGGCTGATATGGGAAAGTACTACATTCTAATGATTTTGAGAAAACTGTGGTGAACGAGAGAAGAACCATGTTGTTCAAGGAACGAGTGAATGAAATAGCATTCCTCCAATGCAGTCACGCATGGACGCACACGGCAAGGCGTCTGCTTATAACAAAGGTTGACCTGACTGACCCGATGATAAAGTTGATAATGTTGGATTTTTATTCCCGTTAATGATATCCACCAAAAGATAGATACAAGTGGATGGAAGCAGACATCATCATCATCATCAGTTGATAAGATCTCTATGGTGTTGTTTGCTCCACTGTAGTGTATGGAATTCAACTTGACCTACGCAGTGGTGTGTAGACATGGATTGAGTGTACAATGTGCGAATGATGATAAGGGTTCGTGTTGTTGACAAATGTTCTTTTCTCACACTCATGTATGACTGGAAGTCATCGACACCAACGACTGTGTACCTTTTCTAAAGTTTAATTGGACGTACACACTCGACAGCACAGATAGTGACAAATCACAGGTTAGCATAATACATCATAGTACAGTGGATAAATGGTCCTGCAATGTTATGTTACATGGGCACTCATGTAGATTAATATTATAATGGACTGTCAGTAGCCAAGCCCTCAGCATCGCCCATACATATAAATCATCTGACTTCACTGACTGAGCACGTCAGCTTATAAACAATATTTCAGATGGCTTCTAAACCTAATCTCGTTTAGCGACGATTCTCCCACATAATGTTCAGCACATATTTTTTCCATATCATAATATTGAACCGCTAATAACGGGTTCTCATGTGTAGCAGTGATCTCTGGACTAAACAAGCGATAATACGGGCATCCCCTTTCTCTTCTTGAAAGTCGCTACATGTTTTGGTTCCAAGATGGCTTCACTCGTGAACTGTCACTCACGTTTGGATGCAGATAATGAATCTGTCCTAAAGTTAGTCATTCATAAAACATTGCATTGCTCTGTAGATTTGATCATGAACAATTGACTGCATTCTACAGAATATAGTGCTGCTAGGAATCGAAGTCGTTTTCATCGAGTCAAATATATTCTCTTAGACATTCAAATCGTAACTATCGAAAATGGTGGCTTCGATCGAGAGTTCATAAGAGTGTCTTTGATTACCTTGGTAGAGGAAATATGGAACTGCCATTCCTTGGCAATATGAATAAACACTGGGGTAAAGCATACACGATAGGTCTAGACGACTATCACTTTCCCCACAAATACTGAGATCACTTTTTCCCGGCGACAGGCCGACATAGGAAAACACACAGTCCCTATCAGGACGAAGCCAAATCACACCACACTCTAGCGACACATCCGCCGAATAGCCTTTGACCTCTCTAGAGACAACAGAACATATAGTTCGACTTAGATATGTAAAGATATACAGATATAAGACAGACTCGTCCTACTCAGACAAACAATACACATAAATTCAGGCCATAGATATTCTGAAGCAAGAACAATCTATTATTACCCAAACAACGAATAAATCGCAGTAAAATAGATTTATCCGCGGAGTTTGATCGAAGAGATGGCACAACTTTCAAGGGAAGTAACTCAATAATGACTTTCCCTTAAGCACAAAAAATTACCTATGTATAATATTGTAAGATATCAAAGACTGCACGTAACAGTCTTACCACACCTCCCGGGAAAAAAAAAAAAAATGGAACATTTTTTTTTTTTGAAATACATCTAGGAGCAACGTACAATAGGCTCACAACGCATGAATAATGCGCAGATGAAAATATCAGGAATACCTATAACGCCTAATATGAGGCTAAGTCGACTTATGGAGCGACTGGTGAGAATGTGTCTCATAAACTGAGAGAAATTATTTCTCTACAAGTATATTTTTCCAGGAAGGTGTCATCAAAGTATAATACAATTCTGGCAATTACACAATGCCTAAAAAATTCATATCATCATTTCGTATTAGATATCTTAAATTTATAATTTATGAAGAAAAAATCATCAAAGCACAGTGGTGAATAAACATCCATGAACCGCTATGTAGTGATACAATCATTATATTATTAAATTACAAATGTGTATCTATCATGATATAGAAAAGGAACTACTATAGAACTAGACATATCAAGAAGTCTAAGCCCTAATAGTTATGTGGAATCATGTGGGCATCTTGACAGAATGTCTGCCATCACATTATCTGATCCACGAATAGCTCGCACAGAGAAATGAAAAGGTTGAAGAGCAATTGCATATCGAGTAGACCTCGAGCTCTTCAAATTCTTACTCTGTATAGCAGTAAGAGCTTTTTGGTCGGTTTCTACTATGAAATGTGCGCCTAGAAGGAATCTCTGTAGTTTGAGGATCGACCAAACCATAGCTAATAGCTCACGGTCTAAAACCGAATAATTCTTTTCTGCCGCATTAAGTTTTCTGGAAATATACATTACAGGATGCAGAGTTCCAGAGTACTCTTGCATTAGTGCCGCTCCAATCCAGTGGATGAAGCGTCACTACGAAGAACGAATGTCTTATCTTTAGTGGGTAGCACTAAAATAGGTGGTGTTGAAAAACAGTGTTTTAATCTTATCCAGAGAGCATTGGCATTCCTGAGACCAGTGGACCACATTAGGCGAACCTTTCTTTAGAAGTGTTGAGAGAGGTGCCATGATAGAGGATAGATTCTGAATGAATCTGCCATAAAATTGAATAAGACCTAACAGACTTCTCACCTGTTTTTTTAGTCTTAGGGATTGAGATGTTAAGTATCTTACTAGTATTATGGTCCTCTGTCTTTAGGAAACCATGACCAACTCGGTGGCCTAGGAAAGAAATTTCGCTAAAACCAATATAGGCTTTAGAGGGTTTCGCTGTCAGGTTGTGCTCACGCAAAGTAGACAGCAATTCATCTAACCCTGAATAGTGATCTTCCCAAGTATCGCTGAAAAGACAGATGTCGTCTAGATATGCAATGACATCTGACCGATAAGATAGGATTCGGCGCATCATGCGTACGAACGTAGCTGGTGCGTTCATAAGACCGAAAGGCATAAAATTCCATTGGAACAAACCTCTAGGTGTTGAAAAAGCCGTGAGAGGTTTGGCGCGTTCAGATAAAGGAACTTGCCAATATCCTTTAGACAAATCAAGTTTAGTGAAAAAATGAGATTTGGAGAGTCGAGTAAGTAGCTCTTCCAGTAAAGGCATAGGTTCGGCATCGAACTTCGTTACTTGATTCAATTTTCGATAGTCAACGCAAAGACGTATGTTATTGTCTTTTTTACGCACAATAACCATCGGCGAAGAATATGCAGAGGTGGATGGTTCGATTATTTTCAAATCTATCACCTCATCCAACTCTTTCTCGACCTGTGCTTGAAAATGTATAGGTATAGGATAAGGTCTAACCCTAATAGGAGTATGGTCAGTTAGAACAATGTCATGTTGAATGACATTCGTTTGTCCAGGGATGTCAGTGAGTACATCCTGAAATGTTTGCAACATAGTTGAAACTTTTCGCTGTTCTCCTAGAGACAAATCAGGAGAGACAGTAACGTTCTTCCATGATTCACTGGAATGAAGTGGGATCATTGGAAGAGGAAGATTTACATCTGAAAAACTTGTTTCCTCATCCTGTATCACGGACAGTGATGAGTAATGACCATGTTGTACTGGAGAATTGTCCGTTGCTTGGAAAATGGGTTGCAAATAATCCGGACGTTCATGGAATTCAGTAAGCATATTGATGTGGAAGGTTTTATGCTTCCCATCAATATCGACAATATAGTCGACATCGGAAATTTTCGATATTATATCGTACGGACCTTTCCAAGAAATAAGTAATCTGTTTTCCCTACAAGGTAGTAATACAAATGCTTTGTCACCAGGACAAAGTTGTCGTAAGCATCTCTTCTTATTGGCAAATTGCCTTGCCTTCTGTTTCGCAAATTCAGAAGAAGAAGTTGCTAATTTGCATGCTTCGATAATTTTTTGTCTCAACGCGATGACATATTCGTAGGATGACTTTGTGTCATCGTCAATATTGTCAGATGTTATGAGATCGTGAAGCAACGACATAGGGCCACGCGGACGCGCGCCAAAGACGAGTTTAAAGGGAGAAAATCCCGTATGTTCATTGGGTACCTCTCTGTAAGCGAAGAGGGCCGCAGGTAAAACTCTGTCCCAGTCTTGAGGATGATCCTCAGTTATCTTCCCCAGTAAGTTTTTAAGTGTTCTATTAAGGCGTTCGACCATACCATTAGACATTGGATGGTAGATACTACTTAAAGATCTATCTATCTGCAGGGTAGACATTACTTGAGACATGGTATCTGATATTAGTTGGGTGCCATGGTCTGACAATATCTCTCCGGGGAACCCCAGACGAGAAAATATAAGCCAAAGAGCATCTGCAATATCAGCAGTAGTAATGCTCTTCAGAGGAATAGCCTCTGGCCAACGTGTGCACATATCAACACACGTCAAGATAAACTGATGTCCTCTGGCAGACTTGATCTTAAATGGACCAATAATGTCTATAGCCATTTTTGGAACGGCCGAATAGGAATGTCCGCCGCCTGAATGGGTGCAGCATGCCGTGGACCTTTGGATTTAACTTCCTGACATACTTTACAAGATCGACAATAAATACGTATGTCCTTGTTTACCAATGGCCAAAAGAAAGCCGCAAGGACTCTTGACTTAGTACGGGAAAAACCCATGTGTCCAGCACACTGAGAGTCGTGAGCGTGCTGCAAAATTTTAACTCTCAAATTCTTGGGAACCAGGATTTGAGAATGACTTGACGTAATGGAGTCTTGAACCATACGTACAAGTACGCCATTCTTCTTTGTAATCCACGATTTGCGACTTGTGTCTTTATTCGGATCACCTTTAGTTGCAAGAATGAAGAATTTCTTCAGAGTGGGATCATCTTCTTGCTGTTTTATAAACGAGTCACGAGAAATTACCAAGGGATTATCTTGGTTATGCACTTCATTATCTTCAATAGATGAAGTTTGAGGCACATTAAGAGCCTGAGCTCTAGTGACTACAGCGTTAGCAATCTGCATGTTTTGCCTTTCCCACGTGGAAATTTGTTGCGGAGTGCATTCCTTGACTCCATGAATGCGACCGATGATGAGGTCAGCGATCGGATTCGGAAGAAGACATGCGTGTACATCTCCTGTAAAGAAAGGAGTAGCAATCCTAATGATAGCAGTAGAGTATTTCTCTAATGTGCCGCCAAATGTTACACATTTGACTACTTGTCCAGTGGCACGGGAAGGATCTACGAGTGACTGCCTAACACCAATTGTGGTGCATCCAGAATCAAATAGCACAGAGACTGGATTGTTATTCACTAAACCCTTATGTAAGACAAGAGAACCTCTTCCATCATGCGCGACTGATGCCGGAAGAGCAGGAAGAGGCTGGCCACAGCTTAAAGTAGACACTGTGGTTGGCTCAAATAACGTTTTGCATTGGGGGCACTGAGATGCTCTCCCAAAATCAAAAGCGGCACATGCCATATTACTAGCATCATTATTATCTTTACTCTGTTTATAGGCTTCATGGGACTCTTGTTGTACAGAGTTTGCCTGAAAATGTGGTTTATGTCTTTTGTTTTGAGATCTACCTCGGTTATTATCACCTCTGTAGTTATTGTTACCTCTATTGTAACCCCTATTTGGGTTTGAGTCATAGTTCCCTTGGTTACCATTATCATATTCATTATAATGAGTATCTCTGTAATTATGATCTTGTTGACTCCAAGACGGATAACCCTGATAGTTTCTATAATTACTTCCTTTATGGAAATTCCTATAATTATGACCACCCCTGTGTCGAGAGCTATCAGGTCGTCTCCAGTTCTTTGAAGAAGAACCCTGAAATGATTGGTTACCTTGGTTTTGATAACTATTATGGTTACCTTTTTTATCAAATCTGTTTTGAGGTCCCTGAAATCTGTGTGAATAATTGGGATTGTATGGTGTTGCTGAAGCAACTGGCATACTCTCCTTAATCTTAGTGTTGCCAAAAGTCACGTCGGGGTGTGCAGTGATATATTGGGAACAATATTCTTCCATTTCTTTTAGAGATTTGGGTTTACGCTCATGTATAAATTCAAGGAAAGGTTTGTTCACACATGACATAATCTTATCTCTGAGCAACAAATCCATAAGTCCTTCATACGTTTTTTCTGTTTTGGAAAGCTCAATCCAACGATCAACTGTGAGACGTGCCTTTGCAGTGAATTCTGAGAATTCTACACCCGTCTCAGGTACCATCGTCTTAAATAAAAGGCGATAGCCTTCCTCACTTAGCTGATATTTTTTTATCAAAGCCGCCCTAATGACATCATAATTATCCTTATCTGCTTCTCCTACAAGGCATAATCTAGTCAAAGATTCACCTTTCAAGTTTTCTGATAATTGATTAGCGTATTGTGATTTATCCACATTATGTGCACGACAAGAACGTTCAAATCTATCCAGCCAGAATGTAATATCGTCACTGGACTGATTGAACGGTGGAACCTTAACCTTGTAAGTAGAAGGTTTACCATTACCACTAGATGCCTGATTAACATTACTCATACTTGTCAATCTCAATTTCTCCAACTCAAATTCATGTTCTCTTATTGCTTTTTTCTCTTCAGCATCTAATCTTTTTTGTTCAGCCTCCCTGTCTAATCTTTTTTGTTCAGCTTCCCTGTCCACTCTTTTTTGTTCAGCTTCACTGTCTAATCTTTTTTGTTCAGCTTTACTGTCTAATCTTTTTTGTTCAGCTTCCCTGTCTAATCTTTTTTGTTCAGCTTCCCTGTCTAATCTTTTTTGTTCAGCTTCCCTGTCTAATCTTTTTTGTTCAGCTTCACTGTCTAATCTTTTTTGTTCAGCCGCAGCTTCTCTTTCTAATTTTTTTTGTTCAGCTTCAAATCTCCTTTCCTCCACCTGCATCTGCAATTTCTTTTGTTCAGCAGCAGCCTCAGCTTCTCTTTCTAATCTTTTCTCTTCCGCCATAGCTTTTCTTTCTTCTGCAGCTAATCTTTTCTCTTCTGCCATAGCTCTTCTCTCTTCTGCAGCTAATGCTTTGTCATATTGAGCAACTGCCCATTGTTCTAATTGTTGACCAGTCTTATCAAGGGCTTTCCCTTGTGTAATGAAGTATTCTAAAGTAGACATGATGTCTAACAATAATACTAATCACCTGAATCAATAATAATACCACAAGTTCTCAATGACTTGATTAATCAGTATACTATCCCAATATCTGTGGGTCACAAGCCTTTAATAAGGTCTTGTATAATAGTAATAATAATCAGGTACTGGTTTATACCATAATCCAAGTGCAGTGCACAGGCAATTGTGTCTTATGAAATATACCTATATAAAACATATGTCAACCAACAGAATACATAAAGTACAAATAGGACTGACAATACAAGAACGTTTGCAGAAATCAAAATAAATTAAATAGGGAAATCAATGAAAATAATCACTGAATCTGCAAAGAATAACAACACAAATGACGTCACAATATATGAATATAAATTGTGAATAGAACTGAAAGATAGAAAAGAGTAGACCAACAAATTACAAACAACTCAAAACAAAACTAAAGAACAAAGAAATATTACAAAAATAACAATAATTACAGTCTTCACAGCTAACACAAAAGCAACAGTTGTCGCAGCAAATTTTCAATCAAGAAAATTGCACCTATAGAAAACGCCCACAACGGACCCTCTATGACGTGGGATATTCTGTTGTGAGGACGCCGCCCAACCTTAAACACAACCCGCTGACATAGAAACTAACATACTATACAAACAAATAACATGTAAACATAAATATATATAAATTATGTGTATGATAGTATGTGTTGCAAAATAGGCTCAGTTTTACAGTAATGGCAAAGTTATTTTTATGAACATAAACAAACTGCCACTTTATTCAATTAAACATTCTGGCCTTAAATATTAAAGTTCATATATGGAAAACAAGAAGATCCATCGATGAAAATAGGACTTCTTAGTACACAAATACTGTCTTCCTGTTAACATTGACAAGAATTGATCCAACTGTTCTGTGAAACTCTGTAATGTCTAATGTAAAACTGTCAACAACGCTGGCCTACATACTGCATTCACTTGACAGGTCACGTGACGAAGTGTTGACAAAGAGCAAACCAATACTGCAAGTGTGTCGTATCAGCCACAGGAAACGGTCTGGTATCGGTAATCTGTTGACTTCTGAACTTCTGCGAGGTCAAACCCAGAAAGCTGGCCACCAGTTGATAAAGTTGATAATGTTGGATTTTTATTCCCGTTAATGATATCCACCAAAAGATAGATACAAGTGGATGGAAGCAGACATCATCATCATCATCAGTTGATAAGATCTCTATGGTGTTGTTTGCTCCACTGTAGTGTATGGAATGTCAACTTGACCTACGCAGTGGTGTGTAGACATGGATTGAGTGTACAATGTGCGAATGATGATAAGGGTTCGTGTTGTTGACAAATGTTCTTTTCTCACACTCATGTATGACTGGAAGTCATCGACACCAACGACTGTGTACCTTTTCTAAAGTTTAATTGGACGTACACACTCGACAGCACAGATAGTGACAAATCACAGGTTGGCATAATACATCATAGTACAGTGGATAAATGGTCCTGCAATGTTATGTTACATGGGCACTCATGTAGATTAATATTATAATGGACTGTCAGTAGCCAAGCCCTCAGCATCGCCCATACATATAAATCATCTGACTTCACTGACTGAGCACGTCAGCTTATAAACAATATTTCAGATGGCTTCTAAACCTAATCTCGTTTAGCGACGATTCTCCCACATAATGTTCAGCACATATTTTTTCCATATCATAATATTGAACCGCTAATAACGGGTTCTCATGTGTAGCAGTGATCTCTGGACTAAACAAGCGATAATACGGGCATCCCCTTTCTCTTCTTGAAAGTCGCTACATGTTTTGGTTCCAAGATGGCTTCACTCGTGAACTGTCACTCACGTTTGGATGCAGATAATGAATCTGTCCTAAAGTTAGTCATTCATAAAACATTGCATTGCTCTGTAGATTTGATCATGAACAATTGACTGCATTCTACAGAATATAGTGCTGCTAGGAATCGAAGTCGTTTTCATCGAGTCAAATATATTCTCTTAGACATTCAAATCGTAACTATCGAAAATGGTGGCTTCGATCGAGAGTTCATAAGAGTGTCTTTGATTACCTTGGTAGAGGAAATATGGAACTGCCATTCCTTGGCAATATGAATAAACACTGGGGTAAAGCATACACGATAGGTCTAGACGACTATCACTTCCCCCACAAATACTGAGATCACTTTTTCCCGGCGACAGGCCGACATAGGAAACACACAGTCCCTATCAGGACGAAGCCAAATCACACCACACTCTAGCGACACATCCGCCGAATAGCCTTTGACCTCTCTAGAGACAACAGAACATATAGTTCGACTTAGATATGTAAAGATATACAGATATAAGACAGACTCGTCCTACTCAGACAAACAATACACATAAATTCAGGCCATAGATATTCTGAAGCAAGAACAATCTATTATTACCCAAACAACGAATAAATCGCAGTAAAATGGATTTATCCGCGGAGTTTGATCGAAGAGATGGCACAACTTTCAAGGGAAGTAACTCAATAATGACTTTCCCTTAAGCACAAAAAATTACCTATGTATAATATTGTAAGATATCAAAGACTGCACGTAACACCCGACCAGTGTGAGACTACCGCTAGACAGGAATTTGTAAACAAATGGACAGTCGCCTTTAAGGAAAAGACTGACGTTACCGGTTCAGGTAAATATATTATTAGGCACCATTCTGAGACGAAATGTCCAGAATGGCTGTAGTTAATATATCTGTATAAAACAGAAGATTGATTACACTGACAAACAACATTTTTCTTTCTTATATAAGAATAAGTGTTCTTAGGTCAGTTTCTTGCGCTGATTTCAAATTTGAAATCCGTTTATCTCTATCACGTTGGGTTCTTAAGATATTTGTGAATAAATATATTTTTGGGAAACCGTTATTTGCTCCGTTTCATTTTTACTATATAACTTTAAAAATTAATAAAATGCAAAATAATTCTACTTTTTATACTGCTAAAAGATGCATGACATATGTTACGTTATATTTCAAATAGTTACTGTATTTTGAAATAATTCTGAGTGAAATATGGCTTCTAGAAGTTGTAGAAATTCGGCTGATCTGTTCTGTTACGTGTGCGGATATTTTACCGATCGTGTTCACCAGAAAAACTTTACACCATTGCTAAAGAAAGCATATGAACTTTATTTCGATTCGAATGTTGATGATGCAAATAAATCTTGGAAGATAAATGCAGTTTGTTCGACTTGTGCAAATACATTGGCAGGTTGGTTACGAAAATCGCCGAAGCATAAGTCGATGCCTTTTGGAGTGCCAGTAATATGGCGTGAACCGACAAATCACGCTACTGATTGTTACTTCTGCTTGACAAATATCTATGGTTTCACTTTTAAAACTAGAAAGTCTGTAGTTTATCCAAATATTGAATCGGTTTCGAAACCAGTGCCTCATGATCCAATCACGTGTCCGATCCCAGTTCCACCAGAACAATATCCGTTGGACGTGAATGAACCATCAGAAAGTGATAGTTTACCTGCTTTAGAAACTAATTCTGACTCGGATTATGTACCGGTGAATGATGGTGTTCACTTAATTAAACATTCAGAACTTTCAGATCTAATACGTGATCTCGCTCTCACCAAAGGACAAGCGGAATTACTCGATTCGCGACTCAAAGAATGGAATCTTTTAGCGCCCAATACTCCGATATCTAAATTTCGTCATAGACACAGAGAACTTGTTCAATATTTTGAGATGGATGATGACATTTGCTATTGCAAAGATGTAAAAGGTCTAATGGTGCACCTCGGTCATGAGCACATAGTCAACGAATGGCGACTTTTCATCGACTCTTCCAAGACTAGTCTAAAAGCCGTGTTATTGCATAATGGAAATTTATTTTCATCAATTCCAGTCGCCTACTCTGTTCATATGAAAGAAACTTATGACAATATGGCTATACTTTTGGCAAAAATAAAGTACAATGACTACCAATGGCGGATTTGTGGAGACCTAAAGGTCATTGCAATTCTCACGGGCATGCAGACTGGGTATACTAAATTTTGTTGCTTCCTATGTGAATGGGACAGCCGCAACAGACAGGAACAGTATGCAAGAAAGGTGTGGCCTATCAGGGATCGTATGCAGCTCGGGCATAAAAATGTAATACACGAGCCATTAGTTAACAAAGACAGCATCATTTTACCACCGTTACATATAAAGTTGGGGCTCATGAAGAATTTCGTAAAAGCGTTAGATAAAACGAGCAAAGCTTTCACTTATCTTCGAGAAAAGTTTTTGCAAATTAGCGATGCAAAGATAAAGGAAGGTATCTTTGTAGGACCTCAGATTAGGAAAGTTATTGCAGACAAACAATTCGAGAACTTGTTACATGGTAGTGAACTTCGCGCATGGATGGTATTCAAATCGATCGTCGATAACTTTCTGGGAAATCACAAATCTGTCGACTGTGCATATTGTTAAGCAGTGCATAGATGCATACAGAATTATGGGCTGTAACATGTCCCTCAAAATCCATTTGCTCGATTCGCATCTTGACTTTTTCCCTGACAACCTTGGCGAAGTCAGCGATGAACATGGAGAACGATTCCATCAAGATATCGCCGTAATGGAGTCACGTTATCAAGGACGGTGGAGTGTGACCATGCTTGCCGATTATTGTTGGATGCTTCATCGCGATGTACCACATGCCATTCACCGACGAAAGTCGACTGCAAAGAAATTCAAGCCTACATAACTGTTATACTTCTTGTACAAATGATGTTGTAATACTGTATGCGTTGTTAAAAAACTTCAATTGCGTATTTCTAGAGATCCCGACCTGATAGAGAAAAACGGTTTGCAGATTTAAAAACAGCGCATTAAAATTGACCAGAAAAACATAGAAATGTTAGAGAAAGAAAAAAAAAATTTTTTTTGTTAGTCAGTGTAACCTGCATTATCTTCCACAGCCCAGTTGCAGAATCCTAGCCAGTTTCTGGATTTTGATTGCTGTCAATTGTTGCGAGTAAACCGCCTAGCTGCTCTATGCTACAGAGAGAACTAGTGCTTACGTCTCAAACCATCTAGCGGTGTTCACAAGTCAGCAACCCTGAGCAGTCTATAGCATATGAGCAGTCTATCGATTTAAGCAGTCAACACCTCGTCAGCACCTGAACATCATAACCCAACTGCACAACCAGGTGAACGAACAGCCTAGTCATCTCTTGGACTGTAGCTCAACTGCAGCAAATTATCCAGTTGGTAATTCCTACCTACTGAGACGCACAGGAGAAGTCCAAGCAGAAAAAGTCTACTTAAAACCCAGACCAAAATCAGAATTCACTTATCCACGAAATAGCCATAGGAATAACTTTCGTCAGTGAGGAAAATAGCCTCTTATTTCTTATCTGAACCAAAGACACTGACAGTTCTTAATTTCCTAGTATTTCTTTTTTTTTCAAAGTATATGGCAACATTGATTTTATTTTCCACTGTAATTAAAGTAATTATGTACATTCTGTAACTCACCATCATTCTGAGTTTGACTTAGTAGATTGTATGTTCTGTTCAGAAAAACATTCTCAACCCTCTTTGTATTACTTGTTACTACTAGTTCATCTTCAAAAAGATTGGAGTAAGAAAGAGTTAGTCGTCGCCAGAAAAATACAAGAGTTGGTAGTCTAAAGGTGAGAGAATCACTGACACCAACCTGTGCCCTTCTGTTATCTCTTTCCCTCAACACTAGCTCACATCTGTGAAAACTAGTGTATAAAGGTCTATGTGCTTTCTACACATCTTCCTTACTATACAAAACTCTTTATGCGACAATTGAATTCTCATTCAACGTCAATTGGAGTGCATAATCAAATATATCTGCGACAAACTGGGGGCTCGTCCGGGATCTTACCTTTAATAACCTTTCTGCAGTAGAATTGTTGAATCTTTAACTAGTAGTCTATCAATACCTTGGAGTAGAATCTATTATATATCCCTAGATAACGAAACTTCTTATATTTCCTGAACAGAATTGTGGAATTACACAGTAGAATAAGGAAAGTGAAATCTCAATGGTCCTGGAATTAATTAATTAATTATTTAATTAATTAAGTTACTTAGATTAATTAAGCTCATTAAGTTAATTAGTGGCTTAAGATAACTAAGCGTACAAGTTGATGATTGTGTGTGAAAGACTGGCTGCAATTGTAATACCTTACTTCAGAAGAAATAAGAGTATACACAGGGTTAAAAATAAATAAATTATACTTGAGTCTGGCTTACGTTAATAATATCTTAATTCAGCAAAAATAAGTATTATTAAAATATCAATTATACTAGCATCTGTAAAGGGATACATTACGTCAGTAGACAGTAGAGCTTCTGTAAATTATTATAGTATTTACCTCGAGCTTCGTGTAAAATTGATCAGAAATAAGTGGTTTATTCAATTACTGTAAAATACTTCATAGAATTACCTCGAGCTTAGTAAATAACTGGGAAACTTCATAGAATTATTAGTGCAGCGTATACTGAGAGATTGAACTACCTACCCAGCGACCTAAAATGAACGCAGTAGCTGAACTGAGAGCTCAATTTATCCAATATTTGAAAGATCACAAAGTGAGCGATTCCATAAAAATTATAAGATGTTTAGATACATGGATAAGTGACTCTTATTTGGAAGGCGAGGAAAGAGGTTACTCTAGAAAGTTAATTGCGAAACATGTCTTAGAACAGGCAGAACTTTTCACGAGAACGGAGATGGAAATGATAGAGAGTGATGAAAAATGGACTCGCGACTGGAACGAGAAGGAGGCCACGTGGAAAGAAGAGGCCATAAGCAGTGAAGCAGCTTATGAGAAGGAACAGCCGGAAGCTCACCCCTACCTTAAGTTGAAGACGCCGCCACTGGAAACTCAAAACTCGCTAAGAGATTTGAAACCCATGATTAGTCATGAGGCCACGGAATCCCAGAGCCCCACTCCCAGGTCAGATGAACCATTATTTCAAGAGGAAGCACCCTCTGCTCCACAGGAAGCGCAACTTAGTACTCAGAGCCCATGGTTAGGCAAAGCAGAGAGGCGGACATCGAACTCGATAAGTCATGACCCCTTTGTGAAGGTACCTACGCACATAAATGCTGGTAGTATGAGGAAAAGTACACTCTTGTCAGGAACACGTCAGAGGAGGAATTTCCAAGACACCCCGAACATCTCTAATGAACAACAACATGCCTTTGCTAAATCTCAGAAAGCACACCAAGACCGATTTCATAACCACAACAAAAGCGCTCAGGACTGCAAAAACACTAGAAACCGGAGGAATGGAGACTGTAAAGAATTGTCTAAGAAGACAGATAACTTCAGTAACGGCCCCATCCCGCGATTAATGTCATCTGGGCAACAAAAGGACAGAGAGCTTAAAAGTAGCCCAGAGTTACCTCTCATTGTTGACACTAACGGAGTGAAAGACAAGGGAAGTTACATAGTTCTAGGAGAACTGAAACAGCCTTTGATGGTACACGCGGAACCACCAAAAGGGCTGATAAAACATGTGACTCATAGAGACACAATGGACGTAGACCAGGTTCAGGAGGAAACTTTTTTACCTGTGACTTTATGCTCGAAATCTGACCCCTTCATGCATCAGTGCACGGATGAAAATGAGAGAGGTCATACTTCTGCTGAGAAGCCATTCTATAACAGTTTCCCTATTCCCAAGGAGACGATTAGTTTTACAGAAGGAGATGCATATTTTCAAATTAGAGGAGATACGCCAGGGTCATTGAAAGATTCAACCAAAATTTTGCTTGAGAAAATCACAACAGTGATAGGAAAAGCCCAGTCTGAGATACAAGATACGCCTGTGATTGAGAAGGGAAAAGATAATGGGAATGACTCTCGCATTAAACCACCTGTGAGCACAGCTATAAAATTTTTTTTCACCCATCCCAAACTGCTTCGTTCATACCTGAACGCCAGTGACACTCAATCTTGGTGTGATTTATCAAGGAACAAGTTATCTGAAACTTTGGGATGTTTCGGAAACTTCAGTATTGGACGTTTTAACCCGCAATGGAAAACTTTCAATCCAGAAAGAAAGACAGGGAATATTGACCGCCTGAGCAGTTCAAACGTAGGAGCAGAGTTAAGGAGATACATGAGAAGTTCCTATTTCTTATGGAAGAGACACAAGCAAGAATTTCATTGTTACCGTGACAAAGGATGTTTTTCACGCCCATTCAAGCAGGCCATGGAACAATGGCAGACAAAGCGCAGTGAACTCACAACAGATAGTGGACTCTCCACACTAGTTCATCTGAAATTTCTTTTGTATGAAGAGGTGAATCAGTACAGCATTTTGACCGGACAAACTATCTTAGTAGGAATTACGAAGGTTAGCTCAGCGATAACTCAGAACGAAGTCAGGGATTCTCAAAATGTAGAGCCATGGCCAAGTGGAGCGTTAGATAGTGGACAAAGGTCGAGAGAATTGAAAAGTTGGGTGACACGAGGAATTTATAATTTAGACAAAGACCTTCTCTCGTTGAATAGTTTGCAACTATTTTAAATTGGGGAGTATCTGTCACAGAGTGCTCGAAGATTTCGTCTAGATTATTTTAAAATTCCTTACTTTTCTATTCCTTCACATATTTTGTCTGTCTTCTCTACGGAAATATTTGCACCTGCGATCGTTTCTTTAGCTGTTTTTTCAAGTCTTCGCTAATAGTCCTGTCATTCGATCCAAATTCTATCTTCTTCTACAAAGGCACTTAAAAGCATTTCTTTAAGGATGTCTATACGATATATTCGCTTAGTCGAATCGACAGTGGTTCCCAGAGTATTATATTTCCGTGTTCAGTGGTCAACTGGAGACCGTCGATAAATCTTGGTACGTGCCTAAGCATGAGACGGGAAATAATTAACTCTTGGCGTGGGAATCAGGAAATATTTTAACTTCATGCGAACGAATGCTGAGTTTTAAGACCACTTGCTGATAACCGCTAAAAGAGAAAACACGCTTATAGAATAAAAGTCTCAAACTACCTCATATCTACAAGTATATGTGATTGAGAGTAACGCTACTCAAAATCTATTTTCTTAAGCGGTGGATAAAGTCCTGAGCAAACTCTCAGTATTCGCTTAATTAGCTAACTCTAATATCAAGGGATTAGTTAATTGATGTAAAGTGTGAAATACTTAATATTGTGGTTTTATTTCTTTACATTAGATTGATAGCTATTTTGCATTTATGTTTTATGAATGTTATTGATGCATTATAATGATGTAAGTACTGGCTGATATGGGAAAGTACTACATTCTAATGATTTTGAGAAAACTGTGGTGAACGAGAGAAGAACCATGTTGTTCAAGGAACGAGTGAATGAAATAGCATTCCTCCAATGCAGTCACGCATGGACGCACACGGCAAGGCGTCTGCTTATAACAAAGGTTGACCTGACTGACCCGACCAGTGTGAGACTACCGCTAGACAGGAATTTGTAAACAAATGGACAGTCGCCTTTAAGGAAAAGACTGACATTACCGGTTCAGGTAAATATATTATTAGGCACCATTCTGAGACGAAATGTCCAGAATGGCTGTAGTTAATATATCTGTATAAAACAGAAGATTGATTACCAGCATTATCTTCCACAGCCCAGTTGCAGAATCCTAGCCAGTTTCTGGATTTTGATTGCTGTCAATTGTTGCGAGTAAACCGCCTAGTTGCTCTATGCTACAGAGAGAACTAGTGCTTACGTCTCAAACCATCTAGCGGTGTTCACAAGTCAGCAACCCTGAGCAGTCTATAGCATATGAGCAGTCTATCGATTTAAGCAGTCAACACCTCGTCAGCACCTGAACATCATAACCCAACTGCACAACCAGGTGAACGAACAGCCTAGTCATCTCTTGGACTGTAGCTCAACTGCAGCAAATTATCCAGTTGGTAATTCCTACCTACTGAGACGCACAGGAGAAGTCCAAGCAGAAAAAGTCTACTTAAAACCCAGACCAAAATCAGAATTCACTTATCCACGAAATAGCCATAGGAATAACTTTCGTCAGTGAGGAAAATAGCCTCTTATTTCTTATCTGAACCAAAGACACTGACAGTTCTTAATTTCCTAGTATTTCTTTTTTTTTCAAAGTATATGGCAACATTGATTTTATTTTCCACTGCAATTAAAGTAATTATGTACATTCTGTAACTCACCATCATTCTGAGTTTGACTTAGTAGATTGTATGTTCTGTTCAGAAAAACATTCTCAACCCTCTTTGTATTACTTGTTACTACTAGTTCATCTTCAAAAAGATTGGAGTAAGAAAGAGTTAGTCGTCGCCAGAAAAATACAAGAGTTGGTAGTCTAAAGGTGAGAGAATCACTGACACCAACCTGTGCCCTTCTGTTATCTCTTTCCCTCAACACTAGCTTACATCTGTGAAAACTAATGTATAAAGGTCTTTGTGCTTTCTACACATCTTCCTTACTATACAAAACTCTTTATGCGACAATTGAATTCTCATTCAACGTCAATTGGAGTGCATAATCAAATATATCTGCGACATCACTCATCGCTTTTATTTGGCATAAATCATGCCTTTTCATTCGTTATTTTTCACTATTTTGCTCTAAGCTGGACATATCATGGTGAAGTCTCTAACACGCCACTCCCCTATGGCAGTATTTGCTACGAAAGTATTTGCTAAAGGGTTGTCTTTATCTTGTTTGCCACTCTTCAGACGTGTTTACGTTCCGCCAGCTGAACTGTGGTATTATCGTAACAATACCCAGTCGTCAGACCGGTCACCCGTTTATCGCATAATCCGTCTGACCACCTGTGGAAACGTGACGGGCAAACATTAGACCCCATTGAAAAGCTGTTGATCGTGTTGACACAAGCTTGTATTGTGCGTACGATGAAAGAAGACAACACTGTCTGACCAGTCATCTGTCTGGCGGATGCATGCAGATAAAGGGATAATTAGATAATCTGTCGGGGCAGACATCTGGGCGGAAGTCATTACTCCAGAATCACAGGGTCACAATATGGTGATAGACAGAGGTGCGCCGGAAGTCTTGTGTAACGATTTGACATCGCTGCTGTAAGAGGCCACGCGTGTATATTAAATTTAATATTTTCAAATACGCGTGGAATGAGTAATGATAAACTTCCCCACCCAAACAGTGCTAGAAAAATTTGATTGGTTCGCCAGAAACTACAATGAATTGATTGGAACATTCAGCAGGAAACACAGCTGGGATTTGAAACTAATGATTGTGAGATATACTGTAGAAATCAGACACAGAACAGCACAGACTGCATCGCAGCGTCAACTAAACACCTCCTACAAGCCAGAGGAAAGAGGATAGGTCTTACAATTCCACAACAAGAAGTACCAGATCGAGTATGGGGCAACTTTGGAATTTACAAGTAAACCCGCAATTTTAATACAAGACTGGAAACTTGGGAATTTTATCACTAGGAGTCAGAGAGAAATTTTAACAAAAGTTTTCCCAGGCAGGATTCATAGAACCCTAGCCGTCAGAGGAATTAACTCATATTTCCCAGACCCGGTCATAAGAGGAATTATACCAAAAGTTTTTCCAGGCAGGATTCATAGAACACCAGCCGTCAGTGGAATTAACTCTTATTTCCCAGACCAAGTCATAAGAGGAAGTATACCTACAGTTTTCCCAGGCCAGGAATTTACAGAACATCAACCGTCAGAGGAATTAACTTATGTTTCCATACCTAAGTGACTCGAATAACACCTAACTAAAGGGCTGTGTGTCCATTCTAAATTTGTGCCAGGAGAAGGGTGTATTCCCAAAATGTTGGGGTAAGTGTAAACAAATTATTTACTAGTGTAAATTTTACAGGTTTCTTGGTAAGTGGTTATACACGAGGCTGGCAATCTCAACATATGAAAATAGTATATTCATGAACCACTACAGCAAGAGCTGGTGATTGTTTCTGACTAGTCGTGCGGGAACACTGACAGCAGAGCGACCCCAGACTTCGACTGGAGCAGTGATGAGTGATGATTACATCACATGTGCCTAAAGTGTAATATATTATCTTGTGAGATGTATGTAACTTTTTTAATTGTAATTCAGGCAAATCCTTATTCGTGCACTCCAGACGCAATTTCCTAGTTGACACCCAGAAGGATATTGGTAAATTTTCATTATATTCCCTGAGTTATATTGGGTGTTCGGGAGTTTAATTCTTCTGAACGGTTAACATTGGTGGGTGGAGCGCATGACCATGGGCCTGTTAGTTTGCGGAGAACAAATGTACTCAGCAGAAGGCATTTGTTTCTATCTGTCACAGTTCGTGGTTACAAGACATCAGACTTAGGTACTGAAGTTCCTACGCCACTAGTGTGATACTCTTATCAACACTAAACCGCCTACATTGGACGAATTACGTGGAGAAGTGTACTCATCACCAAAAAAGAAGTGACGGAAACCATAGCTGCAGGACTCGTCTAGAGCTAAGTTTTGTGTAACAGGCTACAGCAAAAATACGGACATTATTAACGCTCTACCTAAACTTCAGTGAAGAAACCTTAATTTCAATTTTCACCCAATTTTCCATATTTATTTTCCCATGTTAAAGACTATGACTATTAAATTTGTTGTATGTTATTTTAAACTAAACAATAATAGTTGATTCAGTTTATATGTACGAAAGCAAACGTATGAGCCAGTTCTTCTTGATAAATAAATAAATATATAAAATATTCATATATAAATATATATATATATATATATATATATATATATATATATATATATATATATATATCTATATATATATATATATATATATATATATATATATATATATATATATATATATATATGTATTTATCAAGAAGAACTGGCTCATACGTTTGCTTTCGTACATATAAACTGAATCAACTATTATTGTTTAGTTTAAAATAACATACAACAAATTTAATAGTCACACACATATATATATATATATATATATATATATATATATATATATATATTATATATATTATATATATATATATATATATATATATATATATATATATATATATATATATATAATAATAATAGTAATAATAATAGCCCCTTCAGTCATAACTGACTATGGGAATGCGCCCCTGAGGTGACAGCTCTCAACTGCTTATTTTCCTGGT
Source organism: Oreohelix idahoensis (assembly GCA_024509875.1). Taxonomy (NCBI): domain Eukaryota; kingdom Metazoa; phylum Mollusca; class Gastropoda; order Stylommatophora; family Oreohelicidae; genus Oreohelix; species Oreohelix idahoensis. Next base: position 214,211 of record JAMPIV010022534.1, read on the forward strand.
GCTCCTTTCGACGTTTTCTCCTCACCTCTGCTTCTTGTGTGAGCCTCTCTTCGCCTAATCTGAGGTGGTGCCGTAAATAGCATCGCCACTTTGTGCGATCGGCAGCTTCATCCTCCCATGTTGCTGGATCCATGTCCAGTGCCCTCATATCTCTCTTGCACACATCTTTGAACCTCAGCTGTGGTCGCCCAACTGTTCTCTTGCCATCTGCTAATTGTCCGTAGAAGATATCTTTTGGGATGCGACCATCTTCCATGCGGCGAACATGGCCAAGCCAGCGAAGTCTGCGCTGTCTAAGCAGCGTATACATACTTTGAAGGCCAGCACGTGACAACACCTCGACATTTGTCACTTTATCTTTCCACGAGATGCCGAGGATGCGGCGTAGACACCGCAAATGGAAGGTATTGAGCCTTCTTTCTTGCTTAGCATAGGTCGTCCAGGTCTCGCTGCCATATAGGAGTGTGCTGGTGACGCAGGCATTTATATACCGCAGCTTTGGTCTTCATTGTGAGTTTAGAGTTTCCCCAAACACGCGATGTGAGGCGGGCAAAGGTAGCTGCAGCTTTGCCAATGCGGCTGTCGATTTCTGTATCCAGTGAGAGTTTGTCATTAATGGTAGACCCTAGGTATGTGAAGTGGTGCACCACTGCCAATTCATAGTTATCGATAGTGATAACTGGTGCAGCACCCACATCCTGACTCAGCACATTCGTTTTCTTTAGACTTATTGTGAGGCCAAAGTCCTTGCATGCTTTAGTGAAGCGATTCATCAAGCTCTGAAGCTCCTGTTGGCTTTGAGTGACGACTGCAGCATCATCAGCGAACAACAAGTCTCTTATAGTGACTCTTCTGATTTTTGTTTTTGCCTTCAGCCTTGAAAGATTAAACAGACGGCCATCTGACCTAGTGTGAAGGCATATTCCTTCAGTTGCATCTCTGAATGCATGTTTCAAGAGTAAGGCAAAGAAGATTCCGAAGAGGGTCGGAGCCAGAACACAGCCTTGTTTAACGCCACTTCGTATATCAAAGGGCTGTGACGTGCTTCCAGCATATTGGACTGTTCCCTTCATGTCGTCATGGAATGACTTTATCATTTCCAGCATTTTAGAAGGGCAGCCTATTTTCAGGAGGATTTTAAAGAGTCCATCCCTACTAACCAGGTCGAATGCTTTTGTGAGGTCTATAAAGGCGATATATAATGGTCTTTTCTGCTCTCTTGATTTTTCCTGAAGCTGGCGGAGAGAGAAGATCATGTCTGTTGTTGATCTGCCAGCTCGGAATCCACACTGTGCCTCTGGATATATGCGCTCAGCTAACTTGTGTAGTCGCATTAAGATGACTTTGGCAAAAACCTTACCAACAATACTAAGAAGAGAGATGCCTCTGTAGTTATTGCAATCACTTCTGTCTCCTTTTTATTTTTATACAGTGTTACAATCTTGGCATCTCGCATGTCTTGAGGAATAGTTGTCTCTTCCCAGCACTGGCACAGCATCCTATGCAGGGGATGTAATAGCGTGCTCTTACAGCATTTGATTAAATCAGGAGGAATCCCATCACTGCCTGGTGCTTTGCCAGAGGCCAAGCTATCAATGGCCTTACTGAGTTCCTCTAATGTTGGTTCGGCATCCAGCTCCTCCATAGTTGGCAGACTATTGACAGCATCAAGGGCTGCAGGCGTAACGGTATTGTCTCTAGCGTAAAGCTCAGAGTAGTGCTCGACCCACCTCTCCATCTGCTTACCCTTATCGGTTAGCTTCTCTCCGCTGATGGTTTTTAGCAGTGCCGTCTTACTTTTATGGGGGCCAAGTGCTTTCTTTATACCGTCATACATTTGTCTAATGTTGCCTGTTTGCGCTGCGATCTGGATGCTCTCACTGAGCTGGAGCCAATAGTCATTTGCACAGCGTATATATCTAGAGCCATTACTTACAAGAGGGCATTCGTTGGATTACTCCAACTGGGGTCTTGACGGGCAAGAACTATTGCATAAACACTTCACAAAAGTCGACGGGCCAGATAATAAGTTAACAAATTTGCTCAGCCTTTAAGCAGCGTTTGTTCTTGACTTCTGGGAATATCTTGTGAAGGCTCCCCTAAGGTAGAAACGCCATTCATCTTCTATCTACATCTTTGCCAAGAGTAATCTTGCGCGAAGATAGATACCTTGGACGACCTACTTTTAGATAACCTTGCGTTGTGACCATTAGTGGACCTCAACTGCAAAGCAAGGGGAGGCAATCCCGTGACAGTGACTTTCTTTGTCTCATAATGTCCCCGGGGACCACACATGACTTTCTTTGTCTCATAATGTCCCCGGGGACCACACGTGACTTTCTTTGTCTCATAATGTCCCCGGGGACCACACGTGACTTTCTTTTTCTCATAATGTCCCCGGCGACTACACGAGACTTTCTTTGTCTCCTAATCTCCCCGGGGACCACACGTGACTTTCTTTTTCTCATAATGTCCCCGGAGACTACACGTGACTTTCTTTGTCTCATAATGTCCCGGGGACCACACGTGACTTTCTTTGTCTCATAATGTCCCCGGGGACCACACGTGACTTTCTTTTTATCATAATGTCCACGGGAACCACACGTGACTTTCTTTGTCTCATAATGTTCCCGGGGACCACACGTGACTTTCTTTGTCTGATAATGTCCCCGGGGACCACACGTGACTTTCTTTGTCTCATAATGTCCCCGGGGACCACACGTGACTTTCTTTGTCTCATAATGTCCCCGGGGACCACACATGACTTTCTTTGTCTCATAATCTCCCCGGGGACCACACGTGACTTTCTTTGTCTCATAATCTCCCCGGGGACCACACGTGACTTTCTTTGTCTCATAATGTCCCCGGGGACCACAAGTGACTTTCTTTGTGTCATAATGTCCCCGGGGATTACACGAGACTTTCTTTGTCTCATAATATCCCAGGAAACTAAACGGGTGTGGACAAAAATAGATGAACAAAACAAAATAAAAAGGTAAGATGAGCGACACTGAAAGATGAAAGGTGAAAATGAAACAGAACACAGATAACACGTGGAAAAAGTAACTCTAAATAAGAAAGCAAAAATTACACAACACGAAAAATAGATACATCGACCCAAAGAAAGTAAGAAACAACAATAATTCAAAAACATAAATGAAATAACAAACTTATGAAATAATTGTTTCTCTCTTGGTATATCTATATTTCCCAACTATATCTCCTGCGTGTGACTGTGTTACAGCAAATAACACTTCATAATCTCTGCGTTTATGTTTTGAGATAACGTTGCGGTGTCGCTTTAGGTGGTTTATCTTAGAAACACCAGATGTTACCGTATATTTGCTGGGATGTTAAGAAGGAAAATACAACTTGGACAAAGCGAAGATGGAATAAGAACATTTTTTTACAAAATGGAATGTTGGCAGGGTAGTTTTTGTGTTGCTTTTGTTTTTTGTTTTTTTTATGTTTTTTTTTCCCCTTAAGGAGAAATATTAAAATAACCAGTCCTTCATCGTTCACTTGCAGACGTCGACTTGAATATGTTCAAAGAAAGCAGTGGATAGCTTTAGGTTGTTGGTATATCCCATAGAGTTTGTCCACGAATGGTTCTGGTGACGGCCATAAGTGCATTGTCTGTTCCTCATATGTTAGGCACCTTTGAAGCAGATGTTCAGCAGTCATTATAAAAGTGCTACATTTACACTCATCGGTAATTCCTATCTTCAGCTTGTTGAGTAGATGGTATCCCAATCTGTCGGGGCCTGTGCGAAGTCTGAAACCTGTTCACTTCTGCTAATAGAAGTGGCCTGGATGCTTAACATCCCACTTGCTCCTGTATCTGCTCTTGATAAAACTCTTGACCTCTGCATAAGTAAGATGAATGTTCTGTTTGTTCATTAGACGACAGTTCAGTTTGCTCATTAGACGACAGTTCAGTTTGCTCATTTGATGTCAGCTCAGTTTGCTCATTAGATGTCAGTTCAGTTTGCTCATTAGATGTCAGTTCAGTTTGCTCATTAGATGTCAGTTCAGTTTGCTCATTAGATGCCAGTTCAGTTTGTTCATTAGACGACAGTTCAGTTTGTTCATTAGACGACAGTTCAGTTTGCTCATTTGATGTCAGTTCAGTTTGCTCATTAGATGTCAGTTCAGTTTGTTCATTAGACGACAGTTCAGTTTGTTCATTAGACGACAGTTCAGTTTGCTCATTAGATGTCAGTTCAGTTTGCTCATTATACGACAGTTCAGATTGTTCATTAGACGACAGTTCAGTTTGCTCATTAGATGTCAGTTCAGTTTGCTCATTAGACGACAGTTCAGTTTGTTCATTAGACGACAGTTCAGTTTGCTCATTAGATGTCAGTTCAGTTTGTTCATTAGACGACAGTTCAGTTTGTTCATTAGACGACAGTTCAGTTTGCTCATTAGACGACAGTTCAGTTTGTTCATTAGATGTCAGTTCAGTTTGCTCATTAGATGTCAGTTCAGTTTGCTCATTAGACGACAGTTCAGTTTGTTCATTAGACGACAGTTCAGTTTGCTCATTAGATGTCAGTTCAGTTTGTTCATTAGACGACAGTTCAGTTTGCTCATTAGATGTCAGTTCAGTTTGTTCATTAGACGGCAGTTCAGTTTGCTCATTAGATGTCAGTTCAAATTGTCCATTCATTTATTTCCCTATTTGCTCCTTATGGACCATAGCGCGGCGGCTGGGGCTGGTGTTCTTGCACAAAAATTGCAAGAAAGAATTGCAGTGTCCTTGCAGTGGTGGTTTCTGTTAGCAATTCATTTTACATGATGAGGTTGCCAGCTTCATGAACAGCTTCATTCTAATCGCCTTCTACGACATGCCTGAGAGAGTGGTAGTCCTTTTATTTCCCTGTCTGCTCAAAATACCTGGAATTACCAGCTGCAGTTCAAATTAGAGTGAAAATAAATGTTTATGCAGGAGTAAACATGAACGAACGAAAAGTCGAAAACACAGAGATTATTTGCAGGAGTAAACATGAACGAACGAAAAGTCGAAAACACAGAGATTATTTGCAGGAGTAAACATGAACGAACGAAAAGTCGAAAACACAGAGATTATTTGCAGGAGTAAACATGAACGAACGAAAAGTCGAAAACATAGAGATTGTTTGCAGGAGTAAACATGAACGAACGAAAAGTTGAAAACACAGAGATTATTTGCAGGAGTAAACATGAAAGAACGAAAAGTCAAAAACACAGAGATTATTTGCAGGAGTAAACATTAACGAACGAAAAGTCGAAAACACAGAGATTTTTTGCAGGAGTAAACATGAACGAACGAAAAGTCGAAAACACAGAGTTATTTGCAGGAGTAAACATGAAGGAACGAAAAGTCGAAAACACAGAGATTATTTGCAGGAGTAAACATGAAGGAACGAAAAGTCGAAAACACAGAGATTATTTGCAGGAGTAAACATGAACGAACGAAAAGTCGAAAACACAGAGATTATTTCATCATCAATCTTTAGCTCCTCAAGGAGCATAGGCCTTCAACAAACTTACGCCAAATCTTTCTGTCTTGTATCATCAGCTCAAGGTTCCTCATCCCTGTCCTCTCTGTCTCCAGTTCTCTTCTCCGTGTGTTATTTGGTGTCCCTCTACCTCTCTTACCCTGTGGATTCCAGACCAAGGAACAACCTTATAATGGTATCAACATGTTTTGTCAGTGTGTGTGTGTGTCCTATATTTCGCAATCGACTTCTTTTCATCTTTTGTTCCACTGGCACTTGTCTGGGTCTTTTCACCGGTTCCACCTGTGTGAGTTTATCATACTATTTCAATCCTTCTATTCTACCCATTTATGAAAGTCTGTAGTTTTTTGGCTGGTTATTTTTTTTGTTTTTGTTCTCTGTGACTTGACATATCAACTGAAGATTTTGATTTTTGAGTTGGGCTTCATTTGTTTTGATCTCCATATATTATCCATTGCAGTGAAAGCTCATCTAGATTGTTGTATTTTTTTTTTTTTTTTTTTTTTTTGGTATTTGTTGTTGTTGTTTAACTAGGGCTGCGGAGCTTCTTGATCTTTTGCAGTAAATATCAAGTTGAAAATACCTTGATATTATCTACACTGTAGATCTAGGCTTTTCCTGTGGCTCTTCTACCAGTCTGAAACGTGTTGAGCTGAAGTCATGAGCTCCAGTTTCTCCAGCTTGGCTTGCATTTAAAGCATCGTCACATCTGGTCCCAAGCTAGGAATAAGAAGCGCGTAACATACTGTGTTTTCCCCGCCATCCAAGGGGGCTCTCCAACTATGCAGAGCTAAAATACTGTGCTCTGGTTCTGAGCTGTCCCAAGGAATTGTCACGTCCTGCACAGAGCCACTTCTCAGCTCCCACTGCCTATCACTGGGTCCATAGTGAGATCCTCTTGCATGCAGTCAACCAGGTCAAAGCCAAAGAGTTACGTCTGGGGCTCAAGTGACTCCTCCAAGCGTTGTGTGCAATGCGGAGTTCTCACCAACTTTCACCACAGGGGGAATCCCTGGAAGTGTGTGGATGATGTCAAGAGTCAAAGAGAGTGTAATTAGCTTCACAGACAGAGATTCACTTCCACATATGTATATTGCAGCATTGTGCATAGCTGGTGGTCATATAAAGATGATTCCAGATATGCCTCCATGCATTTTTGTTTTTGTTTTCTGGGTCTCAATGTCTGTCCCTCCAACTACCAAGGTACACATACACACACAAACACACACACGCGCTCGCGCGCGTAAATACGAGTATGTAAGAGTTTCTTCACGTGAAATCTTGTTATGATTTCCTGCATTGATTCTCATTATTTGTATCGTTTCCCGCTGTGATCTCTTATCAAGTATTGTCATTGTTTCCTGTATCTGATTACGGTTACGGTACAGAAGAGGCGAAAAAACACATGTTTTAAGCCATTGAAAGAAAATAATTGACAGTTTTAAAGAAAGAAACAAATAAAGACGGACAAACAGTAAAAGCAGAATAGACGTAAAAGACAGACAAATAGACAAATAAAACAGAGTTGACGTACAAAGAGACATATATACACACACACATATATACATATATATATATATATATGTAAAGCAGAAAAGACATGAACAGTCAGAAAATATACCGATAAATCAGTACAGGCATATAGAAGCAGACATAAATACATTAAAAAGGAGTACAGATATACATAGACAGAAAATAGACTGATAAAACAGAGCAGACATACAGTGACAGACAAACAGACACATGAAACAGAATGCACATTCAGAGACAAACAGATAAAGCAGTACACACAAAGAGAAGCAGATAAACATACATAAAAACCAGTTTACACATACAGACACAGACAAACAGACAGATAGAACAGAAAAGACATACACAGAAAAGCAAACAAACAGATAAAACAGAACTGACATATATAGAGAGACAAATAAACAGACAAAACAGAACAGACATACACAGAAATACAAACAAACATAGAACAGAACAAACATACATAGAAAGACAAACAAACAGATGAAGCAGAATAGACATATAGAGAGCTAAACAGGTGGATAAAGCAGTATATACATACAGTGACATACAGTAAAACAGACATCCAGAGACAGACAAAGAGATATATGAAGCAAAACAGATAAACAGAGCCAGGCATATAAAGCAGAACAAACATAGAAAGACACAACAAACACACATATAACACAGACTGATTTGACAGTTGGCGGCTAAGGATCAAAGAAGAAGAAGAAGCATACAGAGACAGACATTCAGAGACAGATAAACAGATAGGTAAAGAACAAACATACAGAGATAGACATACAGAGATAGATAAACAGATAGGTAAAGTAGAATAAACATACAGAGACAGACATACAGAGACAGATAAAAAGATAAAGTAGAACAAACATACAGAGACAGACATACAGAGATAGATAAACAGTTAGATAAAGTAGAACAAACACACATAGATAGACATGCAGAGATAAGTAAACAGATAGACAAACAAATATACAGAGACAGACATATAGAGATAGATAAACAGATAGACAAAGAAGAACAAACATACAGAGGCATACATAAATAGACAGACAAACAGACAGATAAAGTTGAACAAACATAGTCACGCAGAAACAAACAGCTGTAGGAGGTTCAACGGTGCTCTAAGGAACCCACTATTAAAAACATATTTACTCACAAAACTTCGTCTTCGATGACCGTCGATGTGTTTGATCCCGGATGCAGTCTTCCATGCACCTGTCCTCACAGATTCGACTCATTATAAAACACTGAAGGTACACTTGGCCAATTCAGAACCCATTAACACGCACGTGTTAGATGCAATTTTTTAATGGTTTTTTAGTTTCCTGTAGCCCCTTCCTTCGTGTATACATTCTGTCTTCTTCTACCTCTTCCCTAATTACTGTATTATTATTATTATTATTATTATTAATTATTATTTTATTTGGATTGTGACTCTTCCCTCCTTAGCATTTACTTTTTTACACCCAGAAGCGGCAGCTATTTTAAGTTTTTGTGATGCCGCTCTCTGATCGAGAGAAACGCTCGGTCTTAGTAGTTCTTACGGGTAGAACCCATTTTAATTTATTTTCTCATGTTTTCTACTTAAGTCTCACTTTTGTCCTACTCCTAACGAAGACCTTATGGCCGCAACGTTGGTTTATTTTTTCTCTTGTCCAAAAAATAGAGCTTCCGATTGACAGAGTGGTTAGAGCTCTGGTCTCTAGCGTCAAAGGTGCAGGATTCAATTCACGGTATCGACACGCTTCAGTCTACGCAGCTGCAAGTAGGTACCTGGCTTTGAGTTAGGGAAGGAAAAGGCAGCGAGGAAGGAAACTGGTCACCCCACCTCTCGATGCTGGACCTAGTATGGTAAAGTCTGTAACACTTCATTCCTCTACGGCAGTATCTGCTATGCGTCTATCTTTACCTTTTTTTAACCAAATAATCACCTTTTTCGATTTTTTTTTTCTTTCATATCCATCCACTGTACTCCACGTCTTACTGCAGAACCCCCTCATTTTCCTCTAGAAGGAAAGGAATTAAACAAAAAAAGTTATTCTAGTCCACTTTCCCGTACTATCATTCGACCTTTCTCCATCAACATGCGGTGAGTAAAACATATTTTTTGGTCATATCTGAGTTAAATGGAGTGTCATAACAATTATACCGTCGTATGGGATGTCGTGTTTGAGACTCCACTACACTAGGTCTAGCTTTATGAGGTGGTGGTCATTCACTTCCCTTGCTCGCTGCCTTTGCCTTCTGTGATGGACGAACTCAGCTGACCCGGATTGACCCTGAATTTTGTTGGAATTCTTGTCATACGGGACTTCTGTTCACGTGGATTCATTAGCTATGCAACTGTTCCACACAGAGGGCAAACACGTTTGCTGATTGATATGCGGACAGTTTACCTATCGTTCATTCTGGTCATCGCATTGATTTAAGGAGAGATTAAATCACGCCCACTAACATCTCTTGAACAATCATAGGCAGTTATTTTCATTAACTTGGCCAGTGGGGGGCGTTGCCAGAATCAAACAGATAATGCGACCACGATCAAAGAGACAGACTGAGGGATTTCAGGGGATACTATCGGCGCTATCAAAGACAGTAGTGGTCCCCGATACGAGACGCAGTTTCTTGCCGCTATTTTCGCGCCTCGGTGTCAACCGCAGAACCGATCGCAGGGAAAGCGAACGGGGAAAGCCGAAACGGGCAGCAGCGAGCGGAGATACGGAGACCAGGGGGCGGCTTCTTCCCTTGATTTGGCGGTCAGATCCCCAAAAGTTCCTGGGATGAAAAAAGCTGTCAAGTTTCTCATGTCCCACTCAACTTACATTCCATTTTAGATAAATAGACCATGAAGAATAGACACTTTATCACTCGCTGGCCAGACCTTTACAGAAGCACTAGCTTTATTGAAATCTTGTTATAGATTTTCCCCTGGATATATATATTGCAGTGATTTCTATTCTGTGCAAAGCGGTAATATATATTGTGTAAAGTGATCAGTGGGCTAGTTCAGTCATTCTATTTCAATGGATTTTGTGTTAATTTAAATCTATTAAATTTAACCATCTCAATAGTTCCAGTTGTAAATATAATGATCTATCTATTATATTATTTCAAAAGATAATAGATGCTTAAATTAACTTTTAAAGTCGCGAAGGAATTTATAATTAATAAATTCAGTTAAGTCCTAGTTTCATAGATGTGTGTTTTAACCACTAGAATTCGCGCAGTGTTTATTAAATACATAATTAAATACTCGAGTGTATTATAGACTTAACGGGAAATTTATCGCGCTTGATTTTTCGGTATGTTACATGTTTTTTTTTTCTTTCATACAGAGTGATCGTAACCTGCGGTCCCAGCTAAATAAAGAAAGAAATAAAGGAATCATCCTATAAACTTCCAGTCATATTGAAGAAACATTTCTTTTAAATATAATCTTTGTGGCGGTCCTTTGCGACCTAGCTGTCATAATTAAATGAAATAAAGCCCACCCAAGAACATTTAAAAAGAACAATCGCCAAATTACCATTAAAAATCAGTAAGACAAACTGGAAGGTAATCATCGCCAGTAGCGATAATACATTTACTGTTTACTGTGAGAGAGTACATATTTTCCTGACTGTGACTGAGCCTAGTTTTCCTCAATTGGATTTAATAAAACTTTCCGGTCAGATACTATCATCACGCATTGAAGGAATTTTACCATAGCGGAAGATTAAAAGAGACCACTTCATTTTCACCCCTGTGCCGAACTGTGTCAGTGCCATCCCATAGACTCCTTTTATTATATAATAAAAACACAAGAACTCTTAGCCTTCAAGTCTTGCGATAAGTGAGAATATTTGTTACCAGCAAAACCTCGCAAACATCTGGGGCGGGACATCGAAGTGCTAGACAGTTTCACATGTCAAGAGAATACTTGCTGTTTTATATACTTTTTATGGATCGTCTGAGGCTGCATTCGGTAAGTGTGTGAATATGTGAGTGTGGATCCTCATGCGTGTGCATGAATGACAGGAAATTTAATCTTTTTTTCTCTTGTAACCCTTTTGTTAACTTTCGTGCCTGGTAATATAATTTTTCTGTACTCCCTGCACTGTTCCTTTAAGGGGGAGGTGATAATTGGTTAACTCTGTTTTAAACCCCCCTCCTTTCCATTTGCTTAGTAAAGGGAAGAACAGTTGGGACGAACAGGTTTTTTCTATCACCTATACCTAACTTTGTAACACCTCTATCAGAGCAATTAACTTCACTGTTAGGTTAACGTATCCAAGTTCCTGATATTATCTATCTCTGGACTGGGTTTATCTTTGTCTAATAAGCGGGAAGGGCTTAGTCGATACCAATCTTCTTCACCCCTCCCAAACTTGTTATTTGCATTTGTGTACTTATGATAATTTATGTAATACCTGATATTTGTTAGTGATTGATGTTTAAGGTTAATAAAATCACATAAACTCATTTAGTACTGTGTTGGAGATACCCAAAGCCCAACTTTTCCCCTATTCGTTTAATATAGTTTGTATCTACGTCGTCTGTGTGTTTGAAAACAGCAAATCGGTGTGCGCGCAGAGGTGTGTCTGGAAAACTGGCAAATAATTGTTTGACCGGGAGAGTGGAAGAGAAGATTGAGAGAAACGATTTGTCGTAAATAAGTCTGTCTTTACTCTCCTCCAGCACGCTGTGAAGCAACTATTTAATCTCTACATTTTCTATCACTGAGCTTTCCATCATCATTTTCCACTCTAAACCGGACCACTATTTCTAAGACTCTTTCTCTCAAAATAAATTTACGACACCTTCCTTAACTCAAAAGCAGTCGGGTACCCATTTACAGCTGGGTAGACTGGAGTGTAACGTTACCACGTTTTCAACCATGAAGGCAGTAGCTTTGTCGCGAGAGTCAAGTACTCTAACCATTCTGCCTATCGGAAGCTCTCAAAACAAAAAAAAAAAAAGGTAGTGTTTAGCAGATATTGCCGTAAAATCAGAGGCACATCTTCAATCTAACCTGCAAGTCTGGAAGGAAGAGCTGTAGAAGAGAGAGATGGTCATAAGCAGCTCTAAGACAAAATCCATGGTGATATCACGAGAAGAAAGAAGACATCAGATTAAGCCGGGAGAATAGGTCCTGGAGCAGGTCGACCACTTTAAATATCTCGGAGCTATTATAGACCGAAAGGGATGCATCAAAGAAGAGTTGGCCACTCGAAAAGTTGCAGCTGGGAGACTTTTTCAGGCCATAAATCGAGGATTCCCCAGCAAGAGAGAGGTTAGTAAGAAAACGAAGATGGCTGTATACCACTCCACCTATGTCCCAGTCTTGACATATGGATGCGAGTCATGGGCAATGACTGCAACCCACAAAAGCCAGATCCAAACCTCAGAAATGAGGTATCTGAGGAAGGTGGTTGAAGTAACAAAAAGAGACATAGTCCGCAACCAGATGATACGTCAAGGCCTAAAATCCCACCCCCTGCAGACCCAAGAAGAACAGCCCCAACTAAGATGGTTTGGCCATGTCTGCAGAATGGGAGAAGATCGGTTACCACGACAAGCACGGGAAACAAAGAGCCAGGGATCCAGACCCCCAGGACGACCCAGAGTCCGCTGGAAGGACAACATTAGACAAACTTTGAAGGACCGAGGACTAGAATGGAACCAGGCCAGGAGGAAGACAGCCGATAGGATAGTCTGGCGCTCTCTCTTCCAAACCTCTACACCTCACGGTAGAAGGGGAACGACTAAGTAAGTAAGATATTGCTGTAGGGGATTGACGCCTTAGAGACGCCATTATAATAGATCCAGCTTTATGAAGTGAGGGTAGGAGGGTGACCAGTAACCTTCCTCGCTGCAATGACTCTTACTTACTTACTTAGTCGTTCCCCTTCTACCGTGAGGTGTAGAGGTTTGGAAGAGAGAGCGCCAGACCATTCTATCAGCTGTCTTCTTCCTGGCCTGGTTCCATTCTAGTCCTCGGTCCTTCAAAGATTGTCTAATGTTGTCCTCCCAGCGGACTCTGGGTCGTCCTGGAGGTCTGGATCCCTGGCTCTTTGTTTCCCATGCTTGTCGTGGTAGCCGATCTTCTCCCATTCTGCAGACATGGCCAAACCATCTTAGTTGGGACTGTTCTATTTGGGTCTGCAGCGGATGGGATTTTAGGCCTTGACGGATCGTCTGGTTGCGGACCATGTCTCTTCTTGTTACTTCAACCACTTTCCTCAGATACCTCATTTCTGAGGTTTGGATCTGGCTTTTGTGGGTTGTAGTCATTGCCCACGACTCGCATCCATATGTCAAGACTGGGACATAGGTGGAGCGGTATACAGCCATCTTCGTTTTCTTACCAACCTCTTTCTTGCTGAGGAATCCACGATTTATGACCTGAAAAAGTCTCCCAGCCGCTGCTTTTCGAGTGGCCAACTCTTCTTTGATGCCTCCCTTTCGGTCTATAATAGCTCCGAGATATTTAAAGTGGTCGACCTGCTCCAGGACCTGTTCTCCCAACTTAATCTGATGTTTTCTTTCTTCTCGTGATATCACCATGGATTTTGTTTTAGAGCTGCTTATGACCATCCCTCTCTTCTCCAGCTCTTCCTTCCAGACTTGCAGGTTGGATTGGAGATGTGCCTCTGATTTAGCAATCAGGGCAACATCATCAGCAAATGCCATCTCCGAAATATAGACCTGTCTCATCTTCCAGTACCCCACTGAATACTTTCTTGTTCTCTCCTTACATGCCTTGATGACATCGTCCATAAGGAGTATGAAGAGGTAAGGTGATAGGATATAACCTTGTCTTACACCAGTGGTGGTCCTGAACTCTTCTGACTTATGGTTTGCTGTCCTCACATAATTTCTGCAAGACTTGTAGAAGCTCTGTATAGCATGAATCAGAGGTGCTGGAATATTCTTCCTTGCCAAACAGTCCCAAAGTTTGCTCCAAGGGACCCTGTCAAACGCCTTTTCCAGATCTATGAAACAAAGATGGATCTCACTCTTATACTCAAGGGCCTTTTCACTCAGCTGTCTGAGTGTGAAGATTAGGTCTTGAGTACTTCGGTTTGCTCGGAATCCGCACTGGACCTCATCCAATTGTGGCTCAGCTAGGCGTCGGAGTCTCTGCTCTAGGATTCTAGAGTAGATTTTACCAGGGACACTGAGAAGGGATATGCCTCTATGGTTTCCACATTGTCGATTGTCACCCTTTTTGAAAATTGGTGTTATGATGGCAATCTCCCAATCCTTTGGTATGGTCTTGTTGCACCATGCTGCCTGTAGGACCTTTAAGAGTAATAGGTCGCCTGATGCTCCCATGTACTTAACCATTTCTGGGGTTATACCATCATGCCCTGCTGCTTTGCCCATCTTGATTTTCTCCAGTGCTGCCCTCAGTTCTTCCATCTTTATGTCATCTTCACCATCATTGGTTTTCTCTTCTGTGCTAGTGTTTATTATTTCTGATGCTTCATCATGCTCACCATCCAGGAGTTCTGAGAAATATTCTTTCCATCTTTCCATTACTTCCTTCGGGGCAGTAAGCAATTTGCCTTGCTTGTCCTTTATAAATTTGAGAGGGCATTGTTTTTCTTTCCTCATGTTCTTTAGGGTCTTATAGAACAATTTCTGGTTTTCTTGTGCATCTTTTTCTAGCTTTTCTCCAAATTCTTCCCAGGACTTCTGTTTTTGCTGCTAGCACTTTGTTCTTTGCTTCTGTTCTGAGTGTCACATATTCTCTATATTTTTCCATTTGTCCTGTTGTGTTTTTAGCTCCCAAGTATTGTTTCCATGCCATTTTCTTCTCTCTTATTTTCTCTTTGACTTCCTCTGTCCACCAAGGTGTCCTCTTTCTCTGGTTCCCAAGTCGGACTTCACCGCATGCTTCTGCAGCAGCTGTCTTTATGATATCCTTGAATTTATTCCAGAGGGTTTCCAAGTCATCAGGTCGTTCTTCTGTGTTGCTCACTGCTGTAGCAATAAGCCCCTGATATCTGGTCTTAATTTCTGGCTCTCTAAGCTTGTAGGTCCTAATGCTCATTTCTCCTGCTCGTTTACTTGGTTTCTTGCGTGATGTTGGGCAGTTCCTAGGCTGAGCAACTCTTTCAGTTGTTCGTTTGATTGTTAGCAGGTAGTGATCACTTCCAATCTCTGGCCCCCTCCAGACTCTTGCATCTCGGACATATCTGAATGAGCTTCTCCGAACAATGGCATAGTCGATCACTGACTTCTCATTCTTGGTTGGTTCACATCTAGTGTATGCATGTATGCGCTTATGGGGGAACTTTGTGTTTGTAATGATCAGATTCTGCTCACTGCAGAATCTAAGGAGTCGCTTTCCATTGTCATTGAGAGTATCTTCTCCATATCTTCCGATAACTCCACCCCATCTAGCATGGTCATTTCCAACTCTGGCATTAAAATCTCCGAGCATAATAACTTCATCTAGGCAGTCATCCACTGTCCTTTGAAGCAGCTCGAAGAATTCCTCCTTGACCTCTGCTCTCTCATCCTCATTTGGCCCATACACTATGACCAGGTTGAATATGGTTTCTCCTTCTTTTAGTTTTACAACCATAATGCGCTCCGAGACAAAGTTCCATCCCTTGATACTATCTTTTTGATTTTGGGCCACAATGCAACCCACGCCCCCTTTAGCTCTTTCAGATATGGGTACACCACTGTAGAGCAACGTGTTGCCATCGAGATCCATGACTCCTTGTCCTTTTTTCTTCGTTTCCGTTATAGCCAGGATTTCTAGTTTTGCTTTCCTCATCTCTTCCACCAGCTCCTCTTCCTTCCCATTTATACTTCTTGTATTCCAAGTTCCATAAGTCGTAGTCCGTAGTCCGTTCCAGTTCGTCGCCTTTAGAATCAGTCCGGTTTTCTATAATTTTCTTTAGGTTATTTCCCCTGTTTAAAAATTATCTCCCATTAAACTATTCGTGAGTTGGAAAAATACACCGTAGTGAAGCTATAAAGACCAACGAATATTGAAGTGAGCTAGTTTTCCTAGCTAGTGTCCGGTGCAACAATTATGTTATGCCCCCTTTGTGAGAACTACGTATAACCAATATAGGATTAATAGGGAGATGTAGGAAGAAGTGAAAATTTTGAAGATGAGGACGGGAGATGAGAAATTTGAGTGAATCTTAGAACTGGAATAGCAAAAACTATATTCAAAAACATGAGAATGTGCTAATAACATAACAAATACATAATTAGAAATAGGTATAATCATCATTAAACAATCAAGAAGTTACAGACTTTATAATCATCATTAAACAATCAAGAAGTTACAGACTTTAAAATCATCATTAAACAATCAAGAAGTTACAGACTTTATAATCATCATTAAACAATCAAGAAGTTATAGACTTTAAAATCATAATTAAACAATAAAGAAGTTACAGAATTTAAAATCATCATTAAACAATCAAGAAGTTACAGACTTTACAATCATCATTAAACAATCAAGAAGTTACAGACTTTATAATCATCACTGTCGTACGGATAGGTTGTGAGTTATTCTTTTACCCGTCTGAGTAGAGTGGATGGTGATAGGTACGTGAGAAAGGTGTGAGAAATAGATTTCACGGGGTGATAGCTTAAGGACAAAGATATGTCTCTGGAATGAGTAAGTTTCTCTATTCCAGCCTATCTATACGACTGTAATTTAGTACAAGACAACCTTGCCCTCCTCATGCGTATAAATATAAGTTTAGCTACACACACGCACAGCTATGTGACAACAAGACACACAAACGTGAAAAACTACGGTTAATTGGGTGTGGGTCTGACCAACACATAAAAATAAGTTTCTTGTTGTTTATTATCATTAAACTTGACAACACCAATGATCTAAAGAAAAATCAAATAAAATCAGATTTGCATACATATGAAATAGCAGAATAAATGCGCCCTCCCCCTATGGAGAAAAGAACCCAAAAGTTAATAACCCAAAGGTCGAAGGTTAGCACTATGTTACAGAGTAGACAGTAAAGTAACCAAGTTCCTACTATGTGCTACCCAGTAAAGTAAACAAGTTTAAGCAAATCCAATGTTGGTAAATTCCCTGAAACAAAGAAAATTACTCACGCACTCTTTCATACAGTGGCCACTCAATCACTCTTACCTACTCTTGGTGATATCCCTTGGAAATACAATTTCCCTGAATATATGTATTATCAGGTTTACTTCCCAAATTGGCCCCAGTTCATCCTCTAACAAAAATAAAGACTAGTGAGGTGAACGCCGAATCTGGTATGGGTTTTTCCTGGATGAACAAAAATGTCACCGCCAATAGTTGATGTAGGAGCGTGCTCTTGAGGTTCACAGTTAAAAGAGGAAAATACTTCCAATATTTGGAAACATCTGGTTGCTATAAATGTTACAATTGATAAATGGTGATAATCCTATCGGCTGGCTCTATGCTACAGCGCCGATTTCTGAACAGCGTAAAATTTCTGGATGCTTCACTTGAATACGACTGTCAGAAGTAGGGAATATAAGTGTTATTTTGTACTCCCCAGTGGGCTGGTAAAATTGGAAAAATATCTGGGTATGGTAAGTCCAGTTAAAATTGTAAGTTAAAATGTTTCTCCTATTATCTATGGCAGATACTCGCTCACCAATGAAATTGGTGACGCACAAGCCAAGAAAAAGGGACAACATTAACCAATGAGAAAAAGACCGCTGGACGTCCTTGTGATCAGGTCTGCGAAGAAATACAAGAAACAATATATATATATATATATATATATATATATATATATATATATATATATATATATATATATATATATATATGCTAATCCTTTATCTAAGCACACAGACGGGGACGAGACGATCTCTCCTCCACTCCGTCAGTCCTGATTAAATTGAAAAGGAACACGGTGTTTTCCTTTACGCCTACACGGTCATCTTACAATGTTAATTATTATTTAATTATCCATATGCGCACTTACACAAAATATCGCCTGTCGTTAATAGCTCTTAAATTGTCGGCGTCTGTTAGTCATCGTGTGGTATTTAATAATAGGCCCTTATAATAAATACACAAAATGAAATATAGCGTGAATTCTTTATTATCACTATCAGACGTGTTGTCATATAACTCCAGTCAACTAAAACCGTCTCTTCTCGTGTGAGAACGCGTGTGGCGAAAATTAACAGTTTGATTCTCTGGTATGAAATCGCTACACGTTATTTTATTTCACTAGGTTTTAGCAGCGAGAAAAATCTAAGTGAATTATAATGGTAAAAGCTAACACTTTTAAAAAAAACACATCTGCACTATTTCTATTACCAGAAAATCAGAATGAAAAATCCCCACGAATGCTAATAACACATTTCCACAGAATGGTTCTAGAACTGCGTGCTTAGAGTATTCAAAAATTCTGAGCAACAACTGATCGCAGGTTTAAGAAAACACGGTTTATATATCAATATATTTCTCTGATCTATCGATGATGTTACTTTTCACGTTACTATGTGTAACGAAGAATCTTCTTCGACCGTCATCAAAAGACTTATTGCTCCCTAACGGTTTTCGCTGTACGAATGCCCGCTTCTGAAGATCAAAGAGCACAGGGGATTCTGACTTCCCCTGAGTACGAACTTCAAAGGGTCTGTGGTTCTTGTCTCTCTCAAGCCGCTTGCTCATCTGAGAAGTATTGTGATTGACAGATGAGCTTCGCGTGAGTGGACGAGGTAAACACAGTCTGATTTGCTTCACTGTTATGACTGACAGGTCATGCAGTTTGTAAACATATCGTTAGCTCGTGTTCAAAGAAAAGAGGCGGAACGAAAAGTACGCTTGTGTACGTAAACACAGGCAGTAAATGCATGGTTTTAGCTAGCAAATCATAGATCGCTACGAGGTCACAAAAGACTGTCAGATTACTGTAGGCTCTTTTTCCGTTATACGTCACAATCGCTAAACAATCAAGAAGTTACAAACTTTATAAATGTTGCTTGCGTAGAATATAAGGAATGAAAATGGTACGACACGATCACCAATGTTGTTTATTAACCGAAAATTTAGAAGGCAGACTTCCTAAAGAATGGTTAACTGCAAATATTAAACCAGTTCTAAACCAGCCAGCTGAAAACCCCTGAAACTACAGTAATGTCTCACTGACCTCAGCTATCGCTGAGGAAATGGTGAATCACCGGCTCTACTTGTAGGTGGAAAGCAACAAAGTCATCGATGATAGTCAAGCAGACTTTCATAATAGGCTGCAGAACAGACGACCAACTCTTTCATTTTGTGCAAAAACCTCGTAGATGCACTCCAAGAGGATAAGCACACGACAGCTGTATTAGTTGATTTGCAGCAAGCATACGACACAGTAGTACTTTAGAAGACTGAGAAGTGAGAACAGGAAAATACAAAATCATTTGACTAATTACTTGACAGTTTTTTTTAATTCTACGATGGTTTTCGCAAGTGTACGGTTATCTTTAAAAAATTTCTTTGATAACTTTTGTCCTGAATATGTACTTCAAAATTGTCTGGGTTTACTAGGAACTAGGAAAGATCCCGACAGAAGTAATTTACCCAAAAGATCAAAATAATTAATAATGAGGTAGGGGTATTTCAGGACGGGTAAAGAATAAGTCCTTAATGTAACCTATTCTGGGGACACTCAGATTAGTGAGAGATAAAATACAAGAAGAATGGTAAATTAGTGGTAACTTAAGAAAATAACTTCTTCCGTTCCGTTCACACACTACACACATACAGTGAGCTCACTAACAAATTTGCTTACCCCTCTGTCGACGCTGCATACATTCCATGGAATTAATCAAACAGGTAATTAAGACTAATTTGAGTCCTAGTATTTTTCCATTTCAGCCCCAGACTCTCCGTTTATGCAACTGCTATTGTTCGGGAGTCGCTGAATTGGTAAGTTGATTTTTTTCTATGTAGTGGCACTGTCATGGAAATTTATAAGTTAATATAATTCTCTGGGGTGGGTCTAGCCTCCAGTGGCCGTGACTCTCTCTGCGTAATGAAATGTGTACTAAACAGAATGTTACTCCTGGGCTGTTCTTGGAGGGAAATAACCGAGTATGACCCGTGAATTCTCTCTGTATAATTCCGTGGTAGGAAAACTTTACTGTCAAATGGTTTTAAAATAATAGTGCTGTACGTTCTGCCACATCAGGACAGTAATATATATATATATATATATATATATATATATATATATATATATATATATATATATATATATATATATATATATATATATTGTTGCGGTCATTTTTGACGGAGTTTCAAACGTCAATTTATTTGTCGTATTTTTTCACCCTGGTCAAAGTTAGGGAACTATGTCTTAACTTTGCGGTGTCAGGTTGATTAGGGGTTATCTCCCCTTTTGGTTCATTCATTGTGTTTGACCAGTATTGAGATAGGGTCAAAGGTACATAGTTCTGGGCCATTGCCCATGCGCAGTTTGGAGCGCGAAGGGTTAGACTTCCGTCAGGTAGAGATGTGAACTGGCTTCTGTGGGACGTGAATGTCCGTTGTATTTTGGGGAAGGAAAATCTTTGAAGTGACTGCGTTGTCAGTTTTCCCCAGTGATTTACTGTACGTCAGGAATGACGACAGTGTTTTTCTTGTGTTCTGAGGATTCTGTTCAAGGTAACACCGACTTTATCATTATTAGGCATTCGGTTTCAGAACTTGTTAAAGGCTTACCTAGCCTGTGAGAACAGCTCACAGTTCCTATAATGCAGAACCTATATTTTGTGCTCGAGGTAGCCATTTAAGACTATTCGTCTTCATTTGATCAGAAGTCCAGTGACGAAGTTATATATGGTGGAAACCGCAGGTTGGCGGTAAATTTATACAATCATTATAGCAGGGTTTATGTAACCTGCTTATGAAGAATACACAGCTGACGTCATATTGAGGCCCTGTGTTTCGGCCAATACTCTACAGCATGATAAGATGCAACTGGCGTGTCATGCCAAATTGAACGACGGCCCTGGTAATATTATTACATGATTTAGGAGCTCGTCTTTTGTATGACGGAGTTATTAAGGTATCTGACGCGTTAAGTCAGGGATACCAAAGCGGCATTGTGAACTGTACTTTAAAGGACATACCACTATTGACCATGCCCACATATTTGAATGTTTTCCAGCCTTAGAAGGCCTGATATGTACCAATCGATTTCAGTTAACATGATGTACATGATCCTGCTTACATTGACTGTTTCTGTGATACTACTGTTAGTCCTGTGATTAAATGTGTGAACTGTTACCAGTAGTTACAACCATCATTGGCTTCCGTATGAGTGTGACTGGGTGAATTGTCTACATATATATGATCCTAAACGCATTCGCGTCTCTACACACCCATGTCTCACATCATCATCATCATCGTACAAAAACCATGTATGCTGTCAGTGTGAGTGACCTAGATCTTCACCGCACCATTACACTGTTCAGGTGACATCAACACGCATACCTGGCCAACTACACATCAACATTAGGGGACCCCACGAAAACAAAGTAACATGTGTGTGTATGTGTGTGTGTGTGGGTGTGTGGGTGTGTGGGTGTGTGGATGTGTGGATGTGTGGGTGTGTGTGTGTGCGTGCGCGTGCGCGTGTGCGTGTGCGTGTGCGTGTGTGTGTGTATGTGTGTGTGTGTGTGTGTGTGTGTAAAAATCTTCTGGTATAGTCCCGTTACCATTAACACTTAAGATTTAATTTCTAGTGTCTGTTTATTTAACCACTCTCACGCACCGGGTCACAAACATCAGATTTCACCAACAATTGTCTGGATGTTTAGTAACAATGGACCGTAATGTCATAAGACATAAGACCAAAAACTCTAAAAACCGCTGGATCGCAATGGTATGACCAGCCTATTGAAAAGGAAGATAAACATGAAAGCATACTATAATCATATCCTAACACACGCGTTTAGGTAAGACCTGTAAATCACTCCGGTATTTAATTATATATAAAAAAAAAACACCACGACTGTCTAGCTAATATATCGCCTTAACACTAGCTATGAACCCTAGTCACTTCAAATTTACACATGGTGAAAATAGAAATAAATGGTATCTCGGCAATATTAATCGCCTAGCGTCTTATGATTATTTAAGTCTCTCTTACTGGGGAATAACAAGAAATTAAATTACGTTACGGCTGGAGAAATTTAGCTATAAGTTTATTTAATACGTTATTCAACTTAACACAAAATCCAGTTTAATATAATGGAGAACTTTAACAATTAAATCACTCAAAACTCTAATATATTATTACCGCAGCACGGAAAAAATGAATTAATCTCCACGTATAAGTAATCCAAAAATTGTAGTTTGGCTCTCAAATGCGAGCTAGGTACTTTCTTCAAAATCTCTGGCGCCACTGATAACTGAATTTTTAAGAGGTCTCTATATATATTAAATGGATAGAAATCGCTAGCTACATGCTAGATTTCTCACCTCTGCCCGATTCTTGGGGATTTCTCCGGTCGAATCGTGAATGAAGGCTAATTTTCGCGCCTTCGCCGACCGCAGATGCATTTTGCTAGCGCTCGGCGCCTTTAAAGTCCCGTCTTCTCGGTGAGCAAATTTTGTCTCCTGGACGCGAACAAAAAGATAGAAGTCGGCAAAATGGTTACTGCCCCTTTTGCATTCGCTTACCTCCCCTACATTCTGCACTACCGCCCCTTCTCTCTGTGAGCACTACAAAACCCGTTGCCCCCCCCCCCCCGTGTTTCAGGGCAAGGCGCTGACGTGGTGACGTAATTGACAGCTGGGCTTCCCCCCCCCCCCCCCCCCCACCCCCTTTGAAGGAATGACATAGAACTCGGGATAGCTGTATTTGATAGCGGGAAAAAAAGACAGGTAGGCGTGGCCAAATTAGGAACAAGACAGATGGTGAAAGGCGTAGCTTTTTGTGTGCGATAACCTGTGCATTGCTAATTAGGAAGTCTGGGAGAAAACCACGTTGAGCGATTATATTTAAAAAGAATGAGAATAAAATGGATCGATCAAGGTGCTAAATTTTTATCTGTCACAAGTAGGTACACCTACAAGATCCAATAATTGTACTTGTGTTTTGCTATGGCAAGAGCTAAAATGATAATAAACTGACCACGTCTCAAGATGACAGGAAGACTGGTATCGCCTGGCTCTAAATTGATGCGCGGAATGAATACCCATCTACCTTAAGTACTACCTGTGATGTTTTTGTTTATTTTTATTCAGCTTTCTGTATTTGGTTATAATAGAAAGTTAAAGTTAAAAAACAAATTATGTAAAGGTGTTGGGTAGCTATTTTATTGTGAAACTAAATTATTTAACTTATCCATCACTTCTTGGCGGGTTACTTGTGAAGAGATCTGTGAACTAGGAACAAAACAAATTGTTAGCCTCTACGTGGGATGATTATAATGAGTGTGCAAGATAACTTTCACACTAAGCACAGTACAATTCACGCATTTCCGTATTTTCCCGAAAAGCATATGCGGTTGTTTCTGAATTTACAGATGCAAAAACATTTCGTGCCATGCAAATTCTTATTTTTCCTGTATCATTTAATGCACTTTTACAATAACCATTGTGAACTAAACATAGAAAATTGTTTATATATTATTGTGCTCGTGCAAGCTATATACGAGCGGCTGTACCGTTCTGGGCCGCATTCTAGATAGTTCTAAGTGCTACACTTGAAAATGTGCGCGTTTTGAAGATATAATTACAAGTTGAACAGCGCGTGTTTCCTATTGTCTCCTTCCTGTGAGCCTTGAAACCACAACAACATTCCGTCAAAGGTTTCACTATAATAAACTTCGATAGAGCATTTATCTTTCACGATTTCGGATATCGTAGAAGTAAAATCTATAGCATCTTGTGAAATGACACATTGAATTAAAATTTATGGTTGATTTATTTTATAAGAAAATGGTATACGGTGACTGACAATTTCGGTGTAAAAACGTGTTTTTTTTAATAACAGCTGGTGACATAATGTAAATATGATGATAGTTAGTTTCAGAGTGCAGCAGATTTTCGTAAAGCGTCATGATAGTTACTGTTAAAATGTGTTTTACTTGCGTGTTTAAAAGTGTTTTACAAGTTTAGAGGCAATGTATAAAGATGTTTTATGATTATGGTCAGGATTGGTTCTATATAACGTAAGATACCAACCTACTGGTTCTTTATACCAATCCTAACATACGGAAGTGAGTCATGGACAATTAATAAAATAGTAGAAAAAGTATTAGAAGCCAAAGAGATGTAATTTTACAGAAGAATGTCCAAAAATAACACGGATAGCTAAAATGAGAAATGAGGATGTTCTAAAAGATTTATAACACATAAGGAAGGGAAACCCGAGGCCTGTAAACAGTAAATAAATATTAGACAAACATAAAGGTATGTTTTCAGGCACTCGTAAGAAATAAAGAAGTAGAACACTAGACAACAGAAAAACAACAGACGTGAGTGGCTTACCCAGGATTCGAACCCCGGACCTTCCGTACGACAACACCGCCTAGCTATACAAGCGAATCACACTATCCTCCCGGCCAGCTAGGCATCCCCAAAAAAAAGATGCTTTACTGACCGGTCATTAGTGCGAAACACAAGACAATGTTCTAAAAGAGGCCAATGCGCAAAGGGAGCTTATTCCTCAGGTTAAAGGGAAGTAATCCACTTTATTTGGGAATGTTATGAGAAGAAAGAAGCTGGGATATATCGTGACAATGTGGAAAGATAGAAGGAAAAAGAGATAGGGGACGTCAAAGAGAGAACATACTGAATAGTTATACATCATGACGTGGAAAGAAGTAAACAATAGAGTTGATCGGTAGTAATGGAGACAGGATAGAAGTTATGTCACTTACGCCACCAGCCACGGTACTTGATGATGATGATGATGATAATGATTACGGTAACTGCGTATAAACGTGCTGTATTGTTTATTGGTAGCAGTGTTCGCGATTAGTTTGTAATAAAAATAGCAATGCCCTCTATGTTAATTGTCTAAGTAAATCGTCCTATAACGAATAAGGAAAAAAAAATACTGCCAGCTGTACGTGAACATGAGGAAAAGGCGCGTATTGCACCGCGAAAGCTAAATTGAACACCAATTTCATGAACGCGCATACCTTGCGATCTTGTCATTAGGCGTTTGTAGGTAAATACGGAAACGGCTGGTATTGCACTGTGATAGCTAAATTGAGGATTCATTAAAAGAGCATGAAAGTCCTTCATTTGTTTCACTGTGCATTGACCATTGACCAAAAGTCATGATAAGTTTGACTACAATGATCCAGTGAAAGGATCAAAATAATCACAGGAGAATAAGTGCTTTAGGACATACAGCAAAAAGAGCTGAATATAATTATTTCCTGTCTTGTTTGGCGAGTTTCTTGCTAGTGAGTAAATAATGTTTTATTTTTAAGAACTCTATCAGTTTCAAAAATCGCTTTTGTTTGGTTTTGTTTGGTTTTGTTTGGTTTTAAAGACCATCTTTATTACACTCCGACAACTCTTATGTGCTCTGATCTCCTCCCTTAGATCACACAAGGAGGGTCTCATCACAGTGCAAGAACCAACCACGCTATAACGACGAGGATCCGAATGTGCGTATACAGGAATCACACATTGTATTAAAATCATTGTGGTGGGTAGGTTTCCTGATTATCAAATTTTACCAGAACTGTCTTATGCTCTTTATAATTTTCCGAAAGCCGAGGGATTTTAAACGTGCGCAACTTGCACACGGGACCTCCTATTTTTACGCCCTTATATGAGAAGACTAGCCATCTGATCTCACTCCCAGGATATCAGGGGAGAGTATGACATCATTAGGAACCACTAGTTCTGAGAAAAAAAATTTTCCATAAATTATATACCTTGCGCTGGGGAACGAACACATAGTCTTTAGAATTAGAGGCGGACGCCATACCTCAGAGCCACTCCTGCCCCTATCAGCTTCATAATTAAGCAATAAATGTGCATTATCGTTACAGTTTCAGTGTAAAACCACTTTATAGTGAGAGTTCAAATGTCACATCATCATTTTGAGAATGATAATAGTGCGTGAAATGCTTTCACAATGCACCTAGTGACTTGACTGTTGTGAGCTGCTCTGCGGCATATAAACTCCACCTATTCTTTTCCTTAGTGTTTGTGTACCACAGAGCGCTCTCAGTGAACGCATGTTGATGCGTCGTTGGTGGATGATGTAAGCGAGTTGAAAAAGGTGACGTATGCATGGTTACAACGGCGTTTGGTGAGACTATCTCATAGTAGTCGGATGTGTCCAGAAAAGTGTGATTTCTGTGAGATTTTCCTCTATAAATAAATATGCGTGTGCCCAGCAGTAAACGTGGACTTCGGGACGAAAGTGTTACGTATCAGGGAGTCGTGATCTATCATATATATATATATATATATATATATATATATATATATATATATATTATATATATATATATATATATATATATATATATATATATATATATATATATATATATATATATATATATATATATATATATATATTATATATATATATATATATATATATATATATATATATATATATATATATATATATATATATATATATATATATATATATATATATATATATATATATATATATATATATATATATATATATATATATATATATATATATATATATCAGGGCTGTGGAGTCGAAGTCGTGGAGTCGGTCATTTTTTTAGTGGAATCGGATTCGGTAAAAGAATGTCCGGGCTACGATTCCGAACTTTATGGCATATATAACTGTATTCGGAGTCCGAGATGGAAGTCCGGAGTTGGACCATCTGGAGAGTCTTCAATATCTTGTTAACCTCCCAACACTGGCAAAGATAATTTTGTAAGCGGGATATTTTCGAATAAGGCCCATGTTTATCTTCCTGTCGTATTTACAAAAGCGAGAAGTTACAGACTTTCAGAAATGGGTGCTTCCGTAGAATAGAAGGATTGAAATGAGATGATAAGATCACCAATGCGAAACTGATGACAAGAACCAGACAAGTACCAGTGGAATTGGAGATAAAAAGACGCGCTGGCTTTGGATATGACACACAATGAAGAAACCGATAGACTGCATGACAAGGTAGTTTTTCTTTAGAAATTCCTAGAGTAAAAGAGATAGAAGGAGATTAAAAATAACGAACGGAGAAGAGAACTGGAGTCAGATATGAAAGGAACAAAGAAGAAGGAAGACTTGGCATAAATTTGTTGAAGGCAGCTGACATGTAATGATGATCATCATCATATTAATTGTTTTTTCATTTATATTTGTCCCTATCAAATTTTTGTTGGCGCTGTTTAATGCTATTTTCGAGCTAGCGCACATGACAAAGACTATGCGGTCGTCACGCGGGTTGTTTTCTTCTACACACGTGTGACAATTGTCAACTACACATTTTTTCATCTCATAAATTATTTGGTATCATCAGAAGAACATTGAGAGTAAATAATGCCAGCGAACAAAGTAACCTTTTGAATGAACATTAAATTCGTGAAAACGATGCGTATTTTGTTTCGTTAAATACTGGCACATGGGGGAAAATGAGAACATTTTTACTGTTACTTTTTACTGGGATTATTTCCTCCGACCCGTTTACATCTACAGCAGAAGAGACGACGACAACACGGGCACCTAAACATGGCCAGACAGAAACAATTAGTGACGTCTTTACACGTGGTCAGGCAGAAGACAACAGTGAGTCCGTTACCCAAAATCAAGCAGAAGAAACCAGTGAGTCCGTTACCCAAAATCAAGCAGAAGAAACCAGTGACTTGGTTACCCAAAATCAAGCAGAAGAAACCAGTGAGTTGGTTACCCAAGATCAAGCAGAAGAAACCAGTGAGTTGGTTACTCATGGACTGACACAAATGGTGAGTGTTTTCGTTACAAAAGAATACACAAGAACGAGGAGTGAGTGTGTTACACATGATCTAGTTGAAAAAATGAGTGAGTTCGTTATACATGACATGATAGAAAAAAAAAACGATATTGTTACACATGATGAAAGAGAAAAAACAAGTGAGATTGTTACACATGATCAGCGAGAAATAAAATATGAGTTTATTACACATGATCAGTGTAAAAGGTTCTTTCTTCTTTATTTCCCACTCTGTAAAGTGTCAGTCTGTATGCTCTGTAAGGAAGAGTGGTGTGTTGTTGAGATCAGGCATGCTCCAGTCTACCCAGCTGTAAATGGGTAACTCACCCTAGTCCTGAGTTAGGGAAGGCAAAGGCTCCAGGGGAAGCAGGCCCTAAACTTGGTCACTTCAACCGACGCAGGATGGTGTATGTATGGAGTAGAAGTGTAGAGTGTGATACCGCGAATGGTGTACTGTTCGTGTGCTGACCAATATAACCACTCATACACTTGTGTCTACAAGGCACCAATGCAGACTGCTGGAATCTTTGTTTACTCAATTTATTCAGACGTACACACTGGGACATACGAGTACATCATGGTATGTTGACATATCAACTTGTAGGTATACATAGCAGATCTGAAGTCATGACACATTCAGAAATAATGGGCAGTACATCAAAAGTTCAATGTCATGATACATTATGGCCGCATCCCCTATCTGACTAAAGGCGTCAGTGAAGGCAGATCGGTAAATAACTAAAGTTACTTGACGTCCATAGTTTTGTAGTATATATCATGAAACCACGAAAGGGGGGGTTCTAGCAAGATTGAGATCTCCCTGTCACTGTCCGATAATAGGATAAATAATCTGTTCTCTTGGCAGTGATCAAAACATATGATGACCGAAATCTAACATGGCCGCCTCCCTGAGTTGTCGTTCACTCATTCATAGGAAGGAGAATATAAGCCAGAGTTAATTTATAATGGATATATAAATGATTTCATAAATGTTTCCATACAGCTCTACGGTGATCAGGTTAATTCACGTAGCCATAACCGCTGTAGGAAAGTCTGTCATCTTCGTCGATACAAAACACGACCCTAGCGATACGAAGCACAATGTTCCATCTAGGTCGAATCGACATGAGATCATCAAAATAGGGTCTGGCAATACATGGAGTCCGAATTATACATTGTACCGTACCTTAGGAGAGTCTCTAACATAAACTATAGTAGAGATACCATCTCCTTTAGAAGAAAACCACTTCATGAATCATATTTCCTTAAGAATCTACCAGCCCTTTGAAAAGTGCGTACCCGCCATTATCACGGTACATCGGAACTCATCACGACTTGTCAAGACAACTCATACTTCCGCTAGACCGGAATAATAAGAATCTAGTCCCGCCTACCCATCCAAAATATACAATATAGGACTGATTCTACTTGTACTAATAATATGTAATACATATGAATTCAGGCCATAAACATAATAAGCAAATTAATCTATTTTCTGGCCCTAAAAATAAGTACAAATATAAGAGCAATATCCGTGCGCCGGATCAATATCAAGAACGATTACTCCTATAATCAAAAGTGTGAATCAAACATGGATTATCTCGCTTTCCCCATAGACAGCATTCTCATACACAAATGAATGAATGTCTATATTTTTACCATATTAAATAGCCATATCGATTTTTGTAATATGTGCGTCAAAATATGCACGCAACAATCAGTAAGAGAAAACGGGTGAGTTTGTTACACATGGTCTGGCAGAGAAAACAACAAGTGAGTTTGTTACATGTGGTCAGACAGAAATAGAAAGTGATTTGTTACACATGCTCAAAGAGAAAAACAATTCAGTTTGCTACACATGATCATAGCTGCCATTACCAGTGTCAATACCTTTTCGAGGTATGGCGGCTTGCACACCCTGATTACCCCCAGAGCTATGCCAGCGGGAGTTTCACTCCTTAAAGGTTCTACCAAGCTGGACAGGTTTGCGCGGGTAGGGGTCAGACTAAAGCAGACACCCTGGTCATCCAGGTTGGGGGTTTTAGCATAGGGCCGATACCCCTCTCTATGTAAAAAGAAATGAGGTTACGGAAACGACAACAAGTGAACAAACTTTGCTGCGGGACGACATCCGGAGCCTGAAGCTCGTATGACTGCCAGGGGTGAAAGTCGAAAGGAAGCCATTGACATGAGAACGGACGTCCTGACCGCAAAACGTGAAACTAGAATAGGATTTTGGAATTTCAGGACAATGAACGAAACGGGAAAACTAAAATAGGTCACAGCGGAAATGAGAAACTATAGATTACACATTCTAGGGATAAGCGAAAGCAGATGGACAGGGACAGGAAAAGTTAAAACAGCAACAGGAGAAACAGTACTTTACTCTGGAAGAGAGGATGGACAGCACAATGAAGATGTAGCCATTATTCTACAGAAAGGAATAGAAGGTCATTACTGGGGTGGAAACCTATCAACAATAGACTGATTTGAGAGGGGCATTCACCAACACTACAATAATACAATGCTATGCACCAACAAATGACAGCGACGAAGAGGTCAAGGACGAATTCTATCAACAGCTGCAAAAAGAAATGGAAGCCACACCTAGATACGATATTATCGTAGTAATGGGAGACCTCAATGCGAAAGTTGGAACACACAATACATATAATGAAAGAGTAATGGGGAAATCAGGCAGCGGAACAATAAACGAGAATGGGGATAAATTAATAAGTTTCTGTACCATTAACAACTTGGTCATTAGAGGAACACTTTTCCCACACAAAGAAATTCACAAATTAACATGGGAATCACCAAATGGCCGGGACAGAAACTAGATAGACCACATTATGATTAATGGTAAATAGGGACATTCATTACAAGATGTGAAAGTAAGAAGAGGTGCAGATGTGGAAAGTGATCACCACTTAGTAGAAGCAAAACTGAAGGTGAAAATCAGAACTGCTGGACCAATTGTAACTACGCAGAAAAGGTATGACATCAGCAAATTGAAGGACCCGCTTACCAGAAAAGCTTTTGTGGCTGATATAAAGAAACGATATCAAATTGCCAAAAGCCAGGAAAAAACATCGACTGATGATATTGACCAGAAATTCAACATCATTTTAACAATATATAAGGAAAGCAACAAATCATTCTTGGGATTCCAGGAAAGGAAGAAGCAAGATTGAATAACGCCAGAAACATTAAACACTATAGCGACGAGAAAGGAAATGAAAAGAAAGAAAACAGAAGCGAAGTCTCCCAGGTTAAAGCAATTATATAGAGAACAGTACAGTCAGCTGGACAAGGAAGTTAAACGACAGCAGTAGACCACAAACTGAGGAAAGAAAAACGCAGGATTTAGAAAGAACAGAGGATGTGTAGATCATACATTTACCCTCAGGAACATTATGCATTGCTCAGAATGGCAGAGACAGCTGTACATTAATTTCGTTGATTTTGAAAAGGCTTTTGACAGTATACATAGGGACAGCCTTTGGAAAATACTGAGGGCTTATGGAATTCCAAGCTGCATAGTGTCCATCATAAAAAGCCTCGGTGCCAGCTTTACATGTGGCGTTGGGCAGAGCAACCTAACGTTTGATGTGAAGACAGGAGTACGACAGGGATGCCCCTTATCAACCACTTTATTTTTAACAGTCATAGACTGGGTGATGCGTCAGGCAACAGAGGGCAGTCCAAGAGGAATAAGATGGACTAAGTTTTCTACATTGGAAGATCTGGAATATGCAGATGACATTGCACTACTCGCACATTCTCTTCAACACATCCAGGAAAAGATGGATATACTTAATAAGTATAGCCAGCAGGTGGGTCTGGACATCAATCTAAAGAAGATAGAGGTCAAGACGCTCAATGTGGGCAACCCTGAGCCCATAACAGTAAGGAATGAAAACCTAGAATAGACAGACACCTTCACATACCTAGGATGCATAGTAACGCCAGACGGCGGAGCAAGCAAAGACATCAATAACAGAATAAACAAAGCAAGAACAGCTTTTGTTAGTCTAAACAACATCTGGAAATCCTCTCAGTACAGCACAAACACAAAATTAAGATTATATGAGAGCTGTGTACTTTCTGTGGTCCTCTATGGTGCGGAATGCTGGAAAGTAACAGAGAAGGAATTGTTGAAATTGTCCTCTTTCCACACAATCTGCCTAAGAAAAAAATCTCCGAATCTTTTGGCCGAATGTCGTAAATTTATTTTGAGAGAAAAGAGTCGTAGAAATAGTGGTCCGGTTTAGAGTGGAAAATGATGATGGTAAGCTCAGTGATAGAAAATGTAGAGATTTAATAGTTACTTCACAGCGTGCTGGAGGAGAGTAAAGACAGACTTATTTACGACAAATCGTGTCTCTCAATCTTCTCTTTCACTCTCCTGGTCAAACAATTATTTGCCAGTTTTCCAGACTCGCATCTGCGCGCTCACCGATTTGGTGTTTTCAAACACACACACGACGTTGATACAAACTATATTAAACGAATAGGGGAAATGTTGGGCTTTGGGTATATCCAACACACAGAACTAAATGAGTTTAGGTGATTTTATTCACTTTAAACATCAATCACTAAAAATATCAGATATTACATAAATTATCATAAGTACACAAATGCAAATAACAAATTTGGGAGGGGGTGAAGAAGATTGGTATCGACTAAGCCCTTCCCGCTCATTAGACAAAGACAAACCCAGTCCAGAGATAGATAATATCAGGAACACGGGTACGTTAACCTAACAGTAAAGTTAATTACTCTGAAAGAGGTGTTACCAAGTTAGGTATAAGTGATAGAAAAAAAAAACCTTTTCTTCCCAGCTGTTCTTCCCTTTACTAAGCAAATGGAAAGGAGGTGGTTTTAAACAGAGTTAACAAATTATCAACTATCCCACTTAAAGGAACAATGTAGGGTATACAGAAAAGATATATGTTACCAGGTAAGCAAGTTAACAAAATGGTCACACAAAAGAATTAATTTCCTGTCATTCATACACGCGCTAGCAAAGGCCTTCACTCATCTTGCTCTCACTTACCGATTGTGAAAAATCTTGCACTCCATAGAATAACACAACAGCAGTTACACCTCAACTAAATGTATGAGTGTTTGTTCAAGTTCTAGCCCCAGATTATCGGGTAGGCGGTCAGCACATAAAAGGGTCCCGTAATCGCTGGAAAATGAATCTGTAGTTGTGTCTCTTTTCTTAATAACAGTTTCTATGGGAGGGCACGGTCTCTGATACCGGGGTGAGGATGGTGTGGTCTATTTGACTATGCCGCGGATAATAAAATTCTTACGCGTGCTGGTACACTTTATCCGTGAGGTATGGTTTAAGTCCAGTGAGAAAACTAGTCACATCACTGTTCAGGAAATTATGAATTATCTCTCTGTGTCAGTAAACTAACAAAGCTCGGGCCAGTGTTCTTCTTCCCGTTACGACTTAAGTTGTTTGATGGTGCGTTAAATTTGTCTTTGGGTGTGCTTTCTTTGCTATAAGTTAGATAGCGGAATTCCAAACATAGAATCGCCTCAAAGATTAAAAATTTACACAGTCTCAACAAGTTCTGCGTCAGGGGAACTCTACACACTGTTTATGCTTTGCTTTGCTTAGATTGATTTCTTTATTGCTTTCTTAATGCTGGGATCGCACAGGTTACGATCACTCTGTATGAAAGAAAAAAAAGACATGTAATATACCGAAAACAAATAACCTTCTAAAGCGCGATGAATTTCCCGTTAAGCCTATAATACACTCGAGTATTTAATTATGTATTTAATAAACACTGCGCGAGTTCTAGTGGTTAAAAACACACATCTATAAAACTAGGACTAAACTGAATTTATTAATTATAAATTCCTTCGCGACTTTAAAAGTTAATTAAGCATCTATTATCTTTTGAAATAATATAATAGATGGATCATTATATTTAAAACTGGAACTCTTGAGATGGTTTAATTAAATAGATTTAAATTAACACAAAATCCCTTGAAATAGAATGACTAGACCACTGATCACTTTACACAATATATATTTTACCGCTTTGCACAGAATTAGAAATCACTGCAAATATATATAAAATCCAGGGGAAAATCTATAACAAGATTTCAATAAAGCTAGTGCTTCTGTAAAGGTCTGGCCAGCGAGTGATAACGTGTCTAGTTCTTCATGGTCTATTTAGCTAAAATGGAATGTAAGTTGAGTGGGACATGATAAACTTGACAACTTATTTGATCTCACGAACTTTTGGGGATCTGACCGCCAAATCAAGAGAAGAAGCCGCCCCCTGGTCTTCGTATCCGCTCGCTGCTGCCCGTTTCGCTTTCCCCCGTTCGCTCGGTTCCTCGATTGACACCGAGACGCGAAATTAGCGGCAAGCAACTGCGTCTCGTATCAGGGAAAACTACTGTCTTTGATAGCGCCGATAGTCTCCCCTAAAATCCCTCGGTCTGTCTCTTTGATCTCGTCGCTGTATCCTACATGAGTCCCGGTGGAATGAGTTCTGGCAAACGAAAAGTTACAACAAATGTTCAGGGGTTCTAATGTTATGAAAAGCTAAAGGTCCCTTTAAATCATCCATCATATCAGGGAAAATTCACTAGTCAAACTAGACGTACGTCACAATCGTCCCCACTTTTAGACATGAAACCATTTTTCATGTTTTCATTTTTGACAATGGAGGTGACCTGATTGGTGATTTTAGGATGAGTGGTATCTTCAGTTTGCTCTTCTTCCTCTGTAGACCAGTTTCTACTCAGAAAATCAGCCCCGACATTCTGTCTTCCCGGAATATATTCCACTTTGAAAGAATAAACGCTTTAAAAGAAGCGCCCAACGCATGATCCTTGCGTTAAATTCTTTATTGGCACCAAGAAATGCTAACGGAGCGTGGTCTGTTTGCACCGTGAAAGATGTACCATAAAGAAACTCATGATGGCGTCTGATACCGTCAATCAGAGCAAGACATTCCCTTTCAACTACGCTGTAGTTCCGTTCCGCTTTATTTAATTTCCGACTGCCATAGGCAACTGGAAATAGCATGTTCAGGTCACTGTCATCGGCTTGAAGCAGTGTTGACCCGATGCCCTGACCTGACGCGTCGACTCTCAGTACAAAAGGTTTCTTGAGGTCAGGCAACCTCAAAATGGGGTATGCAGACAACTGTCCTTTCAAAGTGCTATACGCGTGTTCGCACTTTTGATCCCATATGACCTTATCAGGACAACCTTTCTTTGTGAGGTCAGTCAGAGGTGCCGTCAGTCCGTTGAAGTTCTGGATGTACTTCTGATAGTATGCACATAGCGATATGAAGGAACGTACGTCTTTCTTCGTTCGGGGTCTTTTTGCTGCCACTATTTTCTCCACGTTCTTCTTAATAGGCCAACTGCATCCGTGAGAAATAGTGTGCCCCAGGAAGTCTAACTGTTCAAACCCGATGAGACATTTGCTAGGTCTGGCTGTGAGACCCGTTTCCTGTAGTCTCCTGAGGAGCATAGCAACCGTAGCAATATGTTCTTCATAGGTTTCCGATGCAATTAAGATGTCATCCATGAAATTATGGATATGGGGACTTTGCAAAGGTTGTAGAAGCTTCCTCATCATCCTGGTGAACACTCCTGGTGCGTTATGCAAACCGAACGGCATCACGTTAAATGTGTAATGTCCTTCACTAGTGCTGAAAGCTAACAAAGGTTTAATTTCCTCCTTGACTGGTATTTGATAATAACCTTTACTGAGGTCAATCTTGGAGAAGATCTTAGCTTTGCTGAGCTTGGTGAACAACTCAGAAACAGTTTGGAGAGGTTCGGGCTGGAATTCCGTTACAGCGTTTAGCAACCTGTAATCAATGCACAGCCGAACTTCCTTATTGGGCTTCTGCAACAGCACTACGCTCGAGCTGTAAGGAGATGTAGACTCACTGATAATTCCTGCCTGACGCAGCTTGTCTATTTCTCCGCGAAGTGCATCAGCTTTAGCGTACGGGATGGGGTAAACTCTGGTTTGAACAGGGGTCTCGTTTGTTAATTTCATATCAAATTCAATGAGATTTGTTCGACCAGGTACATCCGTTAAAACTGCACTGTACTGTTTTAGTAGAGCCCTAGTTTCTGTTTGTTGTTCTGGTGAGAGATTGTCGCCGAACTTGACATCTTTAAAGGATTCTGTGGGTTGCAGTGGATACTCCATGCAACCATCATCATCTTCCTCGTCTTCCGTTGCTATGGCGACAGCCAGGAGATGCTCGGAGGATGGCACCGGTCTTTCCAAATATTTCTTTAGCAGATTTATGTGGAAGACCTTCTCCTTTCCTTTGATGGAGATCTTGTAGTTGGTACGTGAGATCTTTTTAAGGACGGTAAACGGTCCTTGCCATCCGATGCGAAGTTTATTGCTTCCGGTTGGAAGTAGCAATAGGACTTTCTCCCCTGGTTGTAGTTCTCTCTCTTTTGCAGCTTTGTTGTATCTTTTAGTAATTTTAGCGCGGGCTTTCTTAAGGTTGGTAGTAGCTAGATCCCATCCTAGCTTTAGCCTTTCCTTAAGCTCAGATACATACTTGCTTGCAGAGACGACTGTCTCGTCAGCCTTCTGGTCTGTCAGGGACCGAAGTAAGGCTTCTAGTGGCCCCTTAATAGGTCTGCCAAATAAAAGTGTAGCTGGCGCAAAACCCGTAGACGCTTGGGGTACCTCTCGGTAGGCGAATAAGGCAGCCGATATATATTGGTCCCAGTCTTCCGGTTTCTCCTGACCCAGCTTACGTAACATCATGGTGAGGGTACCGTTAAAACGTTCCACGAGCCCATTTCCGGCCGGATGGTAGGGACTTGTGTGGATATGTTTGGCCCTCAAGATCTTAAAGATCTCCTCCATTAACAGGCTACGGAATTGGGATCCATTGTCCGTCAAAACTTGTTGAGGGAATCCCAACCGTGTAAAAATTTGCACAAGGGCTTCTGCGACATGCTTGGAATTAGTGCATGGTAGCGGTACGGCTTCGGCCCACATAGTGCAAGTGTCAACTAAGGTCAGGATGAACCTGTTCCTTCTTTTGGTCTTTTCCAGAGGACCAATAATGTCGACAGCAACCCGTTCAAATGGAGTCCCTACTATTGGCATTTGCCCCATAGGTACTGGGGGGGTGTCAAGTGCTTGGGTGCTACCCGTTGGCACTGGGCGCAGGATTTCACGTACCTGACAATGTCAGAGTTCATTCCTGGCCACCAATAGTGGTTTTTTATTCGCTGAATAGTGGCGTTTTGTCCCATGTGTCCGCTAAAGGGAAGAGAGTGCCCCATTTCTAAGATCTGGTTTCTGTACTGCGTCGGTACTAGGAGCTGGTTATTCCCCGTGTCCGGGTTGCCCGTTCTACGATACAATACACCATCCTTAGAAAAGATGTCTCCGTTGTGTCTGGGGTCCTTAGCCATGGGCAGTTTTTTAAAGCAGGGCGCCAGAGTAGGGTCCTTTTGTTGCGCCTCCTTCAGTTCATTCGGCAACAAGTTTGGCGCAGGCTCCCTCTCCTTCTTGGCTTGCCCTCTTGGTTACCGCTGCCACAATCGGCTCCTTAGGTCTCCCAATGAACACATATCTACATCCCAGGATAACTGGGTAGATCGGATCATCCATTATGGCCGCTTTAATAACTCCTCTGACAAAGTCAGAGTGTATTTCTACCAGTGCGATAGGAAGCGTCCTGGGTGCATCACTCCTGAAAACTCCACTAAGTTTGACGGTTTCCTCTGTCTCCTGACCGGGTTTGACTAGGTGCCTAGCGACAATACAATCAAAACTTAATCCAGTGTCAAAAAGACAAGTAGTAGAGGTACCGTTCAAAATTACAGTTCCTCGAGTTGAGGGTCGGTCCCCCTCAGGTTGAGAATCACTGACATTGACTCTACCTTTCGAGGCTGTATGCAAACATCCAATGCGGTTTGCACCGGTTTGTTTGCCCTGATCAGACGTTCCTGGTGTAGGGGTCTTCCCTTTTCCTTGACCTTGGTGGCCGCGCTGCCACGTAGGCTTGTTGGGTTGATCAGCATTGTTGTTGTTGGGGGGGTATCGGGTTTTGTAGAATTTCGATTTTTCCTGGGGAGGTTTCTGGGTATTGTTATCTCGTTGGTTATAATGTTGAGAGGAAGTGGAAGAATAGGATGCCTGTTCTAGATTCTGTTTTCGAGATGGCTCATCGGTGGGTTTACGTTTAGTGCTGGGAAGTTCGGCCATTGCATTGCTATAGCGTTCGGCTTTATTGAGTATGTCTTCAAGCCTGACTGCCCCCTGTTCAGCCAAAAATCTACGTGTTTCATTCGACAAAGTGGATTTTATCTGCTCCACAAGAACAAGTTCGAGGAGTCCCTCATATGAAAGAGGTAGGTCAGATAATTCAATGCACTTTGTCAGATAACCCGTGAGACGTGAAGAGAACTGTGGAAATGTTTCCGTGCTCTCTTTTCGGCTGTTTCTGAACAACTGCAGAAACTTTCGGGCAGTCATCTCAAACTGCTGTAGTAAGGCCTTTTTCAACATGTCGTAATCATGTTGATTCGGTCCCAGCTTTGTGTACACGTCATAAGCATTGCCTTTCAGTGACGTTGAAAGTTTGAGCGCCCAGCGGGTACTCTCTAACCCATAAAGATTCGCGAGTCTCTCGAATTTTTCTAGGTAGCTGTCAATTTTTTCGTTAGGGCTAGGAAAAGATTCTAAAGAAAACGACATAGCAGTTAATTGGGCAGATTGAGTACTGGAGAGGTCCATTGATTGAGACTGGGGCGAAGACGGCTCTCCGTTAGTCGAAGTAGAGGCGCCCCGACTCTCTAGAGCCTTAAGCGCCAGTTGATGCTGTCTTTCCTTGTCTCTCTCTCTCTCTCTGCGAGTTTCCATCTCTGCTTCAATTTTCTTCTGTTCCAAAAGACGTTCTTCCGCTTCTTTCTTATCTGCCCTCTCCTGGGCTTCTCTCCTCTCTGTTCTTTCTTTCTCTTCCTTCCTCTCAGCTTCTGCTCTCTGTTGCTCCGCCTTCCTCTCAGCTTCGGCTCTCTGTTGCTCCGCGTCATATATTTCCAATTCCTGGTTAATAAACGCGTTTGCAGCTTCTGCATCTAATCCTGCCTCTTTCGCTTCCAGCCTCAAGATGGACCTCATCTTTATCCTCTCTGCCATTGTTAAAGAATAAGATGAAGTATGCTTAGAGAACTAGTAAGAAGAAACGCGAAAGGGAGGAACTCTGAACCGCTACGAGAAAAAAACACAAGTACAAATTTACCTGTGTTACCTCCTACCTGTACTGTGCAAACTTATCGCTGCTATTATCTGGCAATTAAGGCTCTAAACGCAAGCGACTATGCCACTAAATGGTAAGTTACACTGGAAAAGAATCTACTTTTACTAACAGTAGAGAAAAATTTATATTAAAACAATTTAAAAGGAAAAAAAAAAATTTCCCCTAAATTTTAAATCTCTGACAACAAACTCCGTCCCTAAAGTCAATTATTGAGATGAGACGTTGTTAACTTAATTTTTCAAAATCAGAACAATCCGTCTTTAGCTAAGCTCAACTCTTTTTGACTTCAAAAACCTTTGTGACTGTAAAACAATCACGCAATCCCAGCAACTCTTTATAAAGAAAGCAATATGAATTATCTCCGCCAGAGGATAATTAAAATAGCAAATATATTTGTTTGTCTGTACTTTCTACTGCTGTGGAGAGAAAACAACCTGTAAATATGCTGTGTGGACAACCCAAATACTTAAAGAACGTTTGTCTAGGGGTGTAATTATTTATTTATTTCCCTAATTCACAAAGACAAATCATTCACACTCTACCTAGTTAGACCCAAACTAAATCAGACTCAAAATATCTTTAACCCGGCTATGCGATTGCCTCAAATGTAGCTCAAGATCCCAGAACCAGCCCACAAATATGTGTGCATCAAATGTATCTCAAAATTATCCCAGACGAGCCGGCCAAATATTGTCGTAAATTTATTTTGAGAGAAAAGAGTCGTAGAAATAGTGGTCCGGTTTAGAGTGGAAAATGATGATGGAAAGCTCAGTGATAGAAAATGTAGAGATTTAATAGTTACTTCACAGCGTGCTGGAGGAGAGTAAAGACAGACTTATTTACGACAAATCGTGTCTCTCAATCTTCTCTTTCACTCTCCTGGTCAAACAATTATTTGCCAGTTTTCCAGACTCGCATCTGCGCGCTCACCGATTTGGTGTTTTCAAACACACACACGACGTTGATACAAACTATATTAAACGAATAGGGGAAATGTTGGGCTTTGGGTATATCCAACACACAGAACTAAATGAGTTTAGGTGATTTTATTCACTTTAAACATCAATCACTAAAAATATCAGATATTACATAAATTATCATAAGTACACAAATGCAAATAACAAGTTTGGGGGGGGGGTGAAGAAGATTGGTATCGACTAAGCCCTTCCCGCTCATTAGACAAAGACAAACCCAGTCCAGAGATAGATAATATCAGGAACACGGGTACGTTAACCTAACAGTAAAGTTAATTACTCTGAAAGAGGTGTTACCAAGTTAGGTATAAGTGATAGAAAAAAAAAACCTGTTCTTCCCAGCTGTTCTTCCCTTTACTAAGCAAATGGAAAGGAGGTGGTTTTAAACAGAGTTAACAAATTATCAACTATCCCACTTAAAGGAACAATGTAGGGTATACAGAAAAGATATATGTTACCAGGTAAGCAAGTTAACAAAATGGTCACACAAAAGAATTAATTTCCTGTCATTCATACACGCGCTAGCAAAGGCCTTCACTCATCTTGCTCTCACTTACCGATTGTGAAAAAATCTTGCACTCCATAGAATAACACAACAGCAGTTACACCTCAACTAAATGTATGAGTGTTTGTTCAAGTTCTAGCCCCAGATTATCGGGTAGGCGGTCAGCACATAAAAGGGTCCCGTAATCGCTGGAAAATGAATCTGTAGTTGTGTCTCTTTTCTTAATAACAGTTTCTATGGGAGGGCACGGTCTCTGATACCGGGGTGAGGATGGTGTGGTCTATTTGACTATGCCGCGGATAATAAAATTCTTACGCGTGCTGGTACACTTTATCCGTGAGGTATGGTTTAAGTCCAGTGAGAAAACTAGTCACATCACTGTTCAGGAAATTATGAATTATCTCTCTGTGTCAGTAAACTAACAAAGCTCGGGCCAGTGTTCTTCTTCCCGTTACGACTTAAGTTGTTTGATGGTGCGTTAAATTTGTCTTTGGGTGTGCTTTCTTTGCTATAAGTTAGATAGCGGAATTCCAAACATAGAATCGCCTCAAAGATTAAAAATTTACACAGTCTCAACAAGTTCTGCGTCAGGGGAACTCTACACACTGTTTATGCTTTGCTTTGCTTAGATTGATTTCTTTATTGCTTTCTTAATGCTGGGATCGCACAGGTTACGATCACTCTGTATGAAAGAAAAAAAAGACATGTAATATACCGAAAACAAATAACCTTCTAAAGCGCGATGAATTTCCCGTTAAGCCTATAATACACTCGAGTATTTAATTATGTATTTAATAAACACTGCGCGAGTTCTAGTGGTTAAAAACACACATCTATAAAACTAGGACTAAACTGAATTTATTAATTATAAATTCCTTCGCGACTTTAAAAGTTAATTTAAGCATCTATTATCTTTTGAAATAATATAATAGATAGATCATTATATTTAAAACTGGAACTCTTGAAATGGTTTAATTAAATAGATTTAAATTAACACAAAATCCCTTGAAATAGAATGACTAGACCACTGATCACTTTACACAATATATATTTTACCGCTTTGCACAGAATTAGAAATCACTGCAAATATATATAAAATCCAGGGGAAAATCTATAACAAGATTTCAATAAAGCTAGTGCTTCTGTAAAGGTCTGGCCAGCGAGTGATAACGTGTCTAGTTCTTCATGGTCTATTTAGCTAAAATGGAATGTAAGTTGAGTGGGACATGATAAACTTGACAACTTATTTGATCTCACGAACTTTTGGGGATCTGACCGCCAAATCAAGAGAAGAAGCCGCCCCCTGGTCTTCGTATCCGCTCGCTGCTGCCCGTTTCGCTTTCCCCCGTTCGCTCGGTTCCTCGATTGACACCGAGACGCGAAATTAGCGGCAAGCAACTGCGTCTCGTATCAGGGAAAACTACTGTCTTTGATAACGCCGATAGTCTCCCCTAAAATCCCTCGGTCTGTCTCTTTGATCTCGTCGCTGTATCCTACATGAGTCCCGGTGGAATGAGTTCTGGCAAACGAAAAGTTACAACAAATGTTCAGGGGTTCTAATGTTATGAAAAGCTAAAGGTCCCTTTAAATCATCCATCATATCAGGGAAAATTCACTAGTCAAACTAGACGTACAAGAAAAAAACAGCTATGCTATGGACCGCGGAAGGAAAACGAAAGAGAGGCCGACCAAAAATAACTTGGCGGAGAACTGTGGAGGCTGAGATGCAAAGAGTGCATCAGAGCTGGGACACTGCACGAAGGATGGCTGCCGACCGAGCAAAGTGGAAGCAGTTTGTTGCCGCCCTACAAGACGCCACCAGGTGTGATGGCCACTGACTGTTTTGACGGCCGGCTGCTAATGTTCAAAAAAGAAGAATGAAGAAGATCACAGCGAAAAAAACTAGTGAGTTTTTACACGTGTTCAAAGAGAAAAAAAATGACAGAGTCTGTTACACATGATGCAACAGAAATAACGAGTGAGTTACACGTGATCTAGATGAAAAAAAAGTTAGTTTGTTACACGTGATCTGGCCGGGGAAAACGAGTTAGTTTATTACTCGTGATCTAGTGGGGGGAACATGAGTGAGTTTGTTACACATGATCAGACAGGGAAAGAAGTGTGAGTTTGTTACTCATGATTAGAGAGAAAGTCCAAGTGAGTGTGTTACCAAAAATCAAGAAGAGAAAACGAAAGAGTCCGTTACACAAGACCAGGAAAGAACAATGTCTGAACTTATTGCTGGGCAGAGCGAAACTTACTTGATAACGACTCCAAGTCTGAGAATGAACTTAGAGGCAGCTACTGCAACCTTGAGATGGCTGTCTGAAACTACGTAAACCAGGGCAGTTATTGTATCGGACTCTCAATCTATGCCCCGAATGCTCCATAATGGATTGATTCAACATGAATTGAAAACTTACATAGAGGCCTCAACCCTCCAGGACCTGGCGTGGATTTACTGTCCTGGTAGTGCATGGGTATGAGGCAATGAGAGAGCTAACAGACTAGCATCGAGAGCATCCATAATGTGGACACAGGATTTACATAAGAAAGAGATAATATGGACAATTAATAATCACGTGTTAGAGACTGACACTACACAGACTGCTGTAATATGGCATACAACCAACGCGCTGCGGGAACATTCTGCTTTCACACCGTTGGGCATTAGCTGCGGGAGACTTGAGTACCAATGGGTTAGCCCAGAGTGAAATGGTGACGATTCTGACTAACAATAATAACAATAACAATTATTTGCTACACATAATATGGAGATCAAAAGAAGTCAAGTCCAATACAAAAATATGAATCTTCAGTTCAAATGTCAAGTCAGTTCTGTTGAAAGGCTATGAACAGGGAGAACAGCAAAAACGAACAACTAAACAGCTACATGTCACAAATGTGAAATTGATGACAAGAACCAGACAAGTGCCAGTGGAACAAGAG
The DNA here is from genome assembly GCA_024509875.1 of Oreohelix idahoensis. Classification (NCBI taxonomy): domain Eukaryota; kingdom Metazoa; phylum Mollusca; class Gastropoda; order Stylommatophora; family Oreohelicidae; genus Oreohelix; species Oreohelix idahoensis. The sequence continues at coordinate 257,901 of JAMPIV010022534.1, forward strand.
TTGAGAAGAAGACTCTGGCGATGGATAGGACACACATTGAGGAGACCTGTTGATAGCATTACAAGGCAGTCCTCGTTCTGGAATCCACAGGGAAAGAGATGCAGAGGTAGACCAAAAACATATGGAGAAAAGAACTGGATACAGCGGTGAAAATGATGAGAAAAAAACGTGGAAAGAACGAGCGGATGGCACTGGACAGGAAGACGGGGCATGTGTTTGTTGAAGGCTTATGCTCCTCCGGGAGCTAAAGGGTATTAATTGCTTGAAACAGCTACAGACTTTCATAAATGGGTACTTGCGTAGAATAGAAGAATCGAAATAGTATGACAAAATCACTAATGTGGAACTGATGAAAAGAACCAGACAAGAGCCAGTGGATCAAGAGATGAGATGCTGGAGATGGAAAGGATACACATTTCGGAAATCTGTTGATAGCATTACAAGGCAGTCATTGTTGTGGAATCCACATGGTATGAGATGTAAATGGAGACAAAGGAACACATGGAGATGCGAACTGGAGACAGAGGTGAAGGGAATGAAGCAGATATGGAAAGACCTTGAGCTGATGGCACAAGACAGGAAGACCTGGCATACGTTTGTTGTAGGCCCATGCTCCTTGGGGAGATGAATGGTGATGTATATGGTGTTAACTTGTCATATTGAAATCCACTACAGATTTCTCACAGCGTCACTGACACGACACTGAAACTTGTCAGTGACAGTTCCGCGCTGCAATCCCAAGATTCAAGAACAGAGCAAAGTAAAAGTGAAACAATCCAAGACAGTCCCGACATTAATGTTGGTCAATCTTGGAACATTTTGAATGCGCTCAAGAACCATAAGGATGAATACCGAACTGTGACATCTAAATACAGACCTGTAATGACGACAGGAAAGACACGTTACGAGTTCTTGAAGAAATCAAATATTAGGTATGTGTAATGGTCATCCTTGTAATTTAATAATGTTTCTTAGTTGATTCAGCCAAGTATAACTATGGTCATCCTATTAAACAAACGTTTCTTATCTGGTGCAGTTTAATAAAGATGAAGTCATCCTTTAAACAACGTTTCTTTGTTAACACAGTCTAGTAATACTGAGATATTTCGTACAGCAACGTTGTTTAGTTAACACGGTCTAGTAATACTGAGATCATTCGTACAGCAACGTTTTTTAGTTAACACAGTCTAGTAATACTGAGATCATTCGTACAGCAACGTTTTTTTTTAGTTAACACAGTCTAGTAATGCTGAGATCATTCGTACAGCAAAGTTTTTTAATTAACACAGTCTAGTAAATTCTGAGGTCATTCGTACAGCAACGTTTCTTAGTTAACACAGCCTAGTAATACTGAGATCATTCGTACAGCAACGTTTTTTAGTTAACATAGTCTAGTAATACTGAGATCATTCGTACAGCAACGTTTCTTAGTTAACACAGTCTAGTAATACTGTGATAATTTTACAGCAACTTTTTTTAAGTTAAAACAGTATAGTAAAACTGAGATCATTCGTACAGCAACGTTTTTTTTAGATAAAACAGTCTAGTAATACCGAGATCATTCGTACAGCAACATTCTTAAGTTAACACAGTCTAGTAATACTAAGATCATTCGTACAGCAACGTTTTTTAGTTAACACATTATAGTAATACTGAGATTATTCGTCTTCTTCTTTGATCCTTAGCTGTCGACCGTCAGAGCAGCCAGTGGCCATCACGCCTAGTGGCGTCTTGTAGGGCAACAACAAATTGATTCCACTCTGCTCGGTCGGCGGCCATCCTTCGTACAGTGCCCCAACTCTGGATCATTCTTTGCATCTCAGCCTCCACAGTTCTCCGCCAGGTTGTTTTGGTCGGCCTCTCTTTCGTTTTCCTTCAGGGTTTCCAAAGCATAGCTGTTCTTGTGATGTCATCGGGGTCTCTTCTGAGGACATGGCCAACCCAGCTCCAGCGTCTGCCAGTTATGATGGTGTGCATGTCCTCTTGCTTGCTCCGAGTAAGCAGATCTTGGTTAGTGATGGTATTCGGCCAAAAGATTCGGTGAATTTTTCTTAGGCAGAGATCATTCGTACAGCAACTTTTTTAGTTAACACTGTCTAGTAGTACTGAGATGATTCGTACAGCAAAGTTTTTTAGTTAACAGGCTAGTAATACTGAGATCATTTGTACAGCAACGTTTCTTAGTTAACACAGTCTAGTAATACTGAGAATATTCGTACAGCAACATTTTTTTAGTTAACAGTCTAGTAATACTGAGATCATTCGTACAGCAACGTTTCTTAGTTAACACAGTCTAGTAATACTGAGATCATTCGTACAGCAACATTTTTTAGTTAACACAGTCTAATAATACTGAGATGATTCGTACAGCAACATTTTTTAGTTAACACAGTCTAGTAATACTGAGATCATTCGTACAGCAACGTTTCTTAGTTAACACAGTCTAGTAATACTGAGATGATTCGTACAGCAACATTTTTTAGTTAACAGTCTAGTTATACTGAGATCATTCGTACAGCAATGTTTCTTAGTTAACACAGTCCAGTAATACTGAGATCATTTGTACAGCAACATTTTTTATTTATAACAGTCTAGTAATACTGAGTTCATTCATACAGCAACGTTTTTTAGTTAACACAGTCTAGTGATACTGAGATCATTCGTACAGCAACATTTTTTTAGTTAATTCAGTCTAGTAATACTGAGATCATTCGTACAGCATGACATCTTGAGCTATGAAATCTTGAAACACATACCAAAAAGTACCTATAGAAATTATAACATCCCTTTTTAACAAAATTTGGAATACAGGAAAAATTCCCAAAACATGGAAAACAGCAGTAATTATTCCAATACTAAAACCAGAAAAGATGCCCATGATGCCAGTTCATACAGACCAATTTCTTTAACTTCCCATCTAGGTAAAATATTAGAAACCATAGTAAATAAAAGATAAAAGTTTTATTTGGAAAAGAATAATTTATATAATTAAACTCAGTCAGGATTTAGGAAGAACAGATGCACTATGGATCAGATAATTAAATTGGAACATGAAGTAAAATCAGGATTTCAAAAGAAAGAAAAAACTGTGGTAGTATTTTTAGATATAGCTAGGACTTATGATGAATGCTGGAGAGAGGGTGCTCTCTTTAAAATGAAGAAGATAGGAGTAACTGGTAAAATATATAATTATTTAGAGAATTTTCTGCAAGATAGATATTTCACTGTTCAGGTAAACAATGATAGATCAGAACTGTATGAACAACAAAATGGAATACCCCAAGGATCAGTAATGTCTCCTTCAATTTTTACAATAATGGTAAATGATTTAGGTGAGGAATTTAATGATATAACAAATAAATTGTCACAGTTTGCAGATGATGTTGCTATATGGAGGACTGGGAGACATCTGCCAAAATTATATAAGGATCTACAGAAGCAAATAAATAAAGTATGTAAATGGATGACAAAATGGGGTTTTCAGCTGAATACAAATAAAACATTGGGAATGATCTTCAGTAAAGGTAGGGTTGTAAAAAATAAAATTATAGACATAAATATCCAAGGGCAAAACATTAATACAGTGCAAACCACTCGATATCTAGGAATGATATTGGACCAACAGCTGAACTGGAATAAACACATAGATAAACTAGTGGAGTCTTGCAGGGGATTGACTAACTTATTAAGATATTTGAAAGGTAATGGATGGGGTGCAAGCACTAAGACAATGCTCACTTTTTATAAATCTTTTATTAGAGGAAAAATAGATTATGGAAGTATAATATATGACTCTGCTGCACACAGTAACAAGATTAAATTAGACAAAATTCAGCATCAGGCTTTATGTACAACAGCAGGTGCAATCAGATCAACATCAATGGGAGCTATAGAGGTGGCTTTAGGAATCATACCCTTAGAATTACGGAGAAAGGAGTTAAGACTAAATTACATGAACAGAGTTATGTTAGATACGTCTCACCCAGAACATACAGCTTTTACCAGATGCCAACTAACAACTCAGGCCAAGCCAATGAATACCACTAGATACCCTACAGGATGGAAGTGTATGGAGTAAATTGTCCATCTGGGTACATTAATTACATCAATTAATAAAAGTTGTGAATACAAGCCAGTGATTCCGCCCTGGGAGATCAAGAAACCAGACACGGAATTACCACCTAGCAGAAATACTTAAGAAAACAAATAATATAGAAAATATTAAAAACACAGCCAATAAATATATACAACAAATATCAAAAGACAGCATTACTGTGTACACAGATGGATCCAAGGGAGAGGATGGCAAATTGGGGATAGGAATATATATTCCAATGTGGAAAATGGCAAAAGAATATAGCATCACGGAAAATACATCCATTTTCAATGCAGAGATGGTGGCAATACTAAAAGCACTAGAAATATTCTCTAATAACCCTCCCAAATAATTAACAGTTTTAACTGACTCTCTTTCAACAATTAAAGCACTTAGAAACTTACGAGAATGTAGTAGACCTGATATAGCAGAGGAGATATTTCTGGCTACTACATACTTATATTCCAGAGGATGTTCAGTCTTAATTGCTTGGATACCTTCACGTGTTGGCATAGAAGGAAATGAAAAGGCAGATAAAGAAGCCAAGAAAGGTAGATCTTATAAAAATATAATAAATGTAGGGATGAGTAAATCAGAAATTAAGAGCTTAATTAAAGATTTAATAACAGATGAATGGAAAGCAGAGTGGGATAAAAATCTGAAAGGAAGACATGCATATAAGATGTTCAAGGCTCCAACAAGAAAATGTCAGATATCTAGGGAATTGAAAATTCCCAGTAATAAGAAACTTCTCAGACTACAGCTGGGAAAATGCTATTCCAGAATAGAAGAACCTTACTGTGCAGGATGTCTTCAAGACAAAAATATAGAACATTTTGTTAAAATTGTAAGGGTATGACCAAATGAGAATACCAATATTAGATTATTTGCAAGCATTCCAGCTTACCTATAAAGATAGAAGAGGTGTTAGAATATGACATGTTAGGGAACTGCATAATATAGTCAAACAATATTTAACACGAACACATGTTAATATATAGTGGCTGGAAATGTGAAGGACTGATGCTGTTCTTACAATGCATTTGACTTTAAACAGATAAAGTCAATTAAATATCTGTTAAAGTCCGTTATATAACTAGAACCACCAGGCCTTTGCACCTCTCCACTTTAATATTATTCTTGTTCATAGTTTCTTTTTGATTTTGTTTGTTTTTTGTGTTTTTTTTTTCTATTTATTTAACGTATAAGCACAATTGTGATTATTCCTATTTACATTGATTTGACAAATGTGATGCCACTTTCTCATGCCGGCAGTTGTTCATATTATTTGGAATTGAAAACAATATATATCCTAATTATAATCCATCAGAGGTTGAACGAGATATTTTTTTTATTTTTTTTTCATTTAATATTTTTTTTTAATTTAAAATAATTCGTATAGCAAAGTTTTTTAGTTAACACCGTCTAGTAATACTGAGATCATTCGTACAGCAACATTTTTTAGTTAACAGTCTAGTAATATTGAGATCATTCGTACAGCAACGTTTTTTAGTTAACACAGTCTAGTAATACTGAGATCGATTCGTACAGCAACGTTTCTTGGTTAACAGTCTAGTAATACTGAGATCATTCGTTTAGCAACGTTTTTTAGTTAACACCGTCTAGTAATACTGAGATCATTCGTACAGCAACATTTTTTAGTTAACAGTCTAGTAATATTGAGATCATTCGTACAGCAACGTTTTTTAGTTAACACAGTCTAGTAATACTGAGATCGATTCGTACAGCAACGTTTCTTGGTTAACAGTCTAGTAATACTGAGATCATTCGTTTAGCAACGTTTTTTAGTTAACACAGTCTAGTAATACTGAGATCGTACAGCAACATTTTTTAGTTAACACAGTCTAGTAATACTGAGATCATTCGTTTAGCAACATTTTTTAGTTAACACAGTCTAGTAATACTGAGATCATTCGTACAGCAACATTTTTTAGTTAACAGTCTAGTATTATTGAGATCATTCGTACAGCAACGTTTTTTAGTTAACACAGTCTAGTAATACTGAGATCGATTCGTACAGCAACGTTTTTTAGTTAACACAGTCTAGTAATACTGAGATCATTCGTACAGCATCATTTCTTAGCTAGCACAGTCGAGTAATACTGAGATCATTCCTACAACAACGTCTGTTAGCTAGCACAGTCGAGTAATACTGAGATCATTCCTACAACAACGAATCATTGGTATACAGTCTTTGCTCTAGAATCCACAGAGTAATAGAAGTAGAGATAAATTTAAAAAAGAAAACAACACACCCCATGGAGAAGACAACTGGAGACAGAAATGAAAGGAATGAATTAGACATCGAACGACCTTGAACTTAGATAGGAAGGCTTGGGCGGTATTTGTAGAAGGCCTATACTTCAGTATAGCCATGTCCTTTTTAGGATAGTCAGGATCCTATTTGGTTCTCCTCTCTTTGTCTAGCTCATGTATGGCTCCTCGAATACCCCTTGTGTACGGCGGTGGCCACATCCCGGGCAACAGTCTTGGCTGACTGGCTAAACTATATGGGTGGAGTAGGAGCAATCTTACTCAAGGGAATGTCCGTCCCTAGTACACAAAGACTGAGACGGTGAGTGAGGCGGGGGAATCTGAGAAGATATACGGCTCGCAAAGCGAAACAGCAAAGTGTCTGGCGCACTAGAGGCGTGTCGGACATAGAAAAAGACAATGGCTAGCCACCGTGGAAGAGATTGGGGCCTTACCACGTACTTCCTACAGAACGTAATGGGATCACAACAACAAGATAAGAACCGATATGTAGAGAACTCTCTGTCCCCTGGGGAAGAATCTACTGTACAAATTAACAGGGAAGAGGCAACTCCTCTAATGAGTAAGGAAGTACATAATGACGAGTGTTCCTTAAATTCTGTTGAAAGGGAGCATTCTGAGAAAGACCACCTAAAAACTAGTAGGAGAAGCCTAAAAACAGGAACATGGAATGTTAGAACTTTAAACAGAGAAGGAAAGCTTGACAATCTTATATTAGAGGCAACCGACATGAAACTCGATATACTGGGAGTTGCAGAGGCAAGACTTTTGGATACAGGCTACATAACAAGAGACCAGTACACGCTTATACACTCAGGAGGAGAAAAACATGAAACAGGGGTAGGAATGTTGATAAAGAAGGAGTTAGAAAAATAAGTATGTGGATACTGGACACACAATGACAGAATGATGTTACTAAAGATGAGAGCAAAGCCATTCGACATATCAATCTTACAAACTTATGCAACAACTAAAGATCACAGCGAGGAAGAAACAGAAGAATACTATGAAGAGCTACAACAAACACTTAAACCAGTCAAATCTACAGATGTGTTGATAGTAATGGGTGATATGAATGCAAAAGTAGGAAAAGGAAAATACAAGAAAATAGTAGGACAGTATGGATTAATGACAAGAAATGATAGAGGAGACAGATTTATCCAGTTCTGTGAAGAAAACCAGCTGGTCATATGTAACACCTTTTTTGAACACCACACAAGGAAATTATACACATGGAAAAGCCCAGGAGATGTAACACGAAATCAAATCCACTATATCATGATAAAACATAGATTTAAGAACAGTGTCACAAGTGCAAAGACACATCCTGGCGCCGACATAAATTCAGATCACAATCCAGTCGTCATCAAAGTAAATATAAAGCTGAAAAGAGCAGGAAACAGAAGACAGGAGGAACCCCAGATAGAAATATCAGCGCTGAAACAACTAGATATAAAACAGAAATATTTAATCGACGTCAAAAATAAATATCAACAGTTATTGACAGAAAGCATGGAGCAGTATAGAAGAGAAAACCCAGAAGAAAAAGCAACCGCAAAATGGGAATGCTTAAAAACAAGCATACAATCAGCAAATGCAAATTTACCTAAAAAGGAGTCCAAGAAAAATCAAATTTGGATGACAGATGACATCTTGAATAAAATGGCAGAAAGAAAGTAAGCAAAAAACACTCCAGAATATAAAACAATAGACAATGACATACGTACTATGTGTAGAGAAGCAAAAGAACGGTGGATAGAAACAAAATGTAAGGAAATAGAAGACTTGGAAGCAAAGCACATGACAAGATATATGCATGAAGAAATAAAGAAATTATCAAATCTGTCGCGGTTTGCACAAGGAGGAAGCTGTATCAAGAACAAAAATGGTGTAATATTACTTGATGAGAAAGACATATCAAACAGATGGGCAGAATACGTAAAAGAACTATTCGAGGATGTAGTAAAATCTGCGAGATAATCGCTCATTTCAGTAAGATTATAGTCCTATGATAATAAATAACCCCGCCTGTATGTGTCTGACTATAAGCATCTCACACGCCAGCATCGCGCTGAATTTTGTGGCATGGTAATGCTTAGAAACGATCCCGCCGTATAAACCTACTCGCTTTCCTTGTGACGTACAATAAACATTTTAACATTTTGCCAGATCTGATAGAGACTGCGGCAAGACTTATAATTAACGATCTGCCAGAAATGTGCTGCCAAACTACTGTCTGAATTAACGTAATACTTTAACTTTAACGCCTTTAATTGTAGTGATTCGGACATTTTTTGGTAGTGTAACACGAGACAACAGTAATAATTAACGCCAATTCTAACACCCGCCGCGCAAAACCCCGCTTTGCTTGACACGCTGTGGGATTGGCCCGATGATATATACACACAGACAGTTTAAATTCTCGCCGAGTAATGTATTTCTGACGTCACTCAAACAAGTTAGTTATTTTAATAAAAATGCTAGAGAGAGATGAGAGGGGGAAGATGGCCGACTTGTGTAAAATTTATATTTGACGATTGACAGTGACAAAATTGAAAATCTAAACCATAATGAAACTGACCATAAAAATCATATATTATTATAGCTTAGTATCTCCTGAGCCCAAATATGTTTTAAAAAATATGGTAGTCCAATTATTAGCCAAGTTATTGAGATAATACTATATGTCTAGTAACAATAAGACGGACAGACTGTGGTTCCTGCTTGTTTTTTTCATAACGTTAGTGGGGACGCCAGCTTAAAAAGAGGCATGGTAGTAATTCAAATTCTATTAGTTGGTATAGCAGTGAAAGGGGAGAGATAGGAAAAATGTAACTAAAAACGAAACATCTTTTTCTATTGGGCATAACTAACGCAGACTGACCAATCGACTACCAGACACAGAGTTTGTTTGGAAATTTTTTTTGTTTTTCAAAAACTACATTTGAATTCTGGTAGTCGCAAGTTTTCCATTGGCCAGTACTAATAGATATTAGCAAAAAGCGTTCAATGCTCATCGCCAGTTGACAAAAACTTTTTCTATCAAATACGCTGAGATCAGCTGTGTTAATTTATAAAATAAAGAATTAATTCGCAGTCTGGGCAGGGCAGAGAAAAACTGAGGCCATTATTTGCAAGTCAGCGTTATTTGTTATATATTTCTGTGAAATTGTGGTAAGAATGCTTTATGTATTAATATGTTTATTACAACTGCCATAGCTAGATACTGCTATTGGGAAAAGTGAAGGACATGCCGGGAGCAGACATTGTTGAGTCCTTACATTGAACTGTATCTAACTGTTGTATATTGTCATGATTTTGTTTTAATATTATTGTATTAGAATATGTTAGTAAGCCTCCGTGTTCCATGAACACTGTTCAACATGCCTGAAGCGTTTATAATTTTTTTTTTTAAAAAGAGAGTAAATCATACAAAAGGAAATGTGGTTACTCCACGTTATTGTATTGAGGAAAACTATGTAAAAGTACAGTGGCGTATCTGCATAGAGACCTGAGGTATGGTCATAGCAAGGTGTGAGTCATATAAAATTAGGGGCGAGTGCACCTGTATGCACGCGAGGCTGACCCCATACCACCATATGTAAATAATAATAATAAAGTGTGATCAGATATAAAAAGGCCAGGGTGTTTTTTATTGCAGAGGTTTTATTTCCTGTTACCAGCCGGTGACAAGAAACCTGATGAGTGAGTGTAACGCCAACAAGTCTCCGGTAAAACGTTTATGCTGTCAGCAGATAGCTGGAGGAGCTTGTGTGTGCTGATATATCTATATTTTCTGCAACTACATACTGAATTATCCTTCTACAAAGAATCCCAGGTGATGTGTTAGCATCTGGGTATATCTGACACTTCAGTTACAATAAACTTTGGTATTTTCAATCATACCCAGGATGTTATAGGGCGTGATGAAACTACAGCCCCTCCTAACAAATGGCAAACACTATTAGATAATAAAGTTGTAATCTGTGAATACACCAACAGGAGAGATAGAGTGACTTTATACTTATTGGACAAAGTGTCCACACATTTTAGTTAATCTTTTTTATGTAAACTATCTTTTCCTCATTTTCAAAGACCTGTCCAAAAGAGATGGCGGGACAGGCAGATTAAATTGTAAAAAGAAAATATTAAATTTTAAAGACAAACCTTAACCACTATTTTCTTCAGTTTCTTATAGTGAGTTAAAGTGTTTTGTGTTTATGTACCATCATTTTCATTTCTCCCCTAGACATTGGGTACATCATACACCAGAAACTAGAGCCAAAATAGGGACCGTGTGAGATCTAGGGAGGTAGCGTTAGGTTCCCTGCAAATACCTCATCATCATCTATTAGAGTCAGGGGCCTACATGTGCTTGACCTCACACGGTTACCACAGACAGCGATTTCTTTCCTTTTAGGTATAACATCATAACCTCCCCAGCAAATTAAACTTGCTACAGAGGACAACAGAAGTAAAAAACCATCACCAGATTCTAATGAAGGCCCAAACATTCTCACATCAGAAGTAGAGAATGCAATACATATGATACAAAAAGGAAAATCAGCAGACATGGACAACATAAAAATTGAAATGATAGAAGCCCTGGAGAGCTTTGGTATAGATACAACCACAGATCTATGCAACGATATATACAATACAGGATTTATACCACACTAAAACACCGCTCTGGCGACCGGGTGATTCAGGATCAAACCCGGGCGACGGCATTTGAGGATTTTTCGTCAACCGGGATTTGGACTGGATTAACTCGAGACCTGTCGAGACATTTGAAGGAGTGTCGTCGACCAGGGACTGGCGGCTCCTGAGCCGACCCAGCTCTAATGGGTACCTCCGAAAACGGCGAGTATCTGCCTGAATGGCGAGGGACACTTGTCTCTGTACAAGAAAATAGGATACTCACGTAAAAATCAATGTCAGGTTAGACATTAAAAATAACCTGAGATTTCGCCTCGAGTATTAGCGGGCGTACGAAAAAAAAAATAAAAAATAAAAATACCACACTACATGAAGACATTAGTTTTTATAACATTGCCCAAAAAACCACATGCAACAGAATATTCAGACTTCAGAACAATCAGCCTGATGAGTCATGCAATTAAGATACTGCTCAAAATCATACAGAAAAGAATAAAAAGTAAAGTAGACAGCGAAATCCAGGAAGAACAGTTTGGTTTTAGACGGAACAGTGGAACAAGAGAGGCAATATTTTGCCTAAGAATATTAACAGAAAAATATACAGAGGTCCAAAAAAGTATGTATATGTGCTTCATTGACTATAAGAAGGCTTTTGACAGAATCCATCATGAGAAAATAATTGAATGCCTCAAAGACATAGGTATTGATGGAAAAGATATAAAAATACTCAGTAACCTTTATTGGGAGCAAACTGCCACAGTAAGATCGGGAAGGAATTATTCACCATACATAGACATAAAAAGAGGTGTCAGACAAGGTTGTGTGCTGTCCCCCTGCCTATTTAATTTATACACCGAAAAAATTTTCAAACACATACAGGAAATACCAGGACTAAACATCAGTGGAAGGTCCATAAACAACCTTAGATATGCAGATGATACCGTGTTGTTAGCTGAAAGCGAACAGGAGTTACAAGAACTAGATAAGCAAGTGAACAGTATAAGTCATGAATATGGACTCGACATTAATATTGAGAAAACAAAAACTATGATAATTAGCAAAACAGACGATAAACCCACATTAAAGATAAGCGTAAATGGGAAAATCCTGGAACAAGTCAAGAACTACGTATATCTTGGTCATATAATAACAGAAGATGGCAGATGTGAAACAGAAATCAAGAAGAGAATAGGAATGGCCAAAGCTACATTCAACAACATGAAACATATACTGACATCCAAACAGTTATCTCACAAATTAAAACTGAGAATCATAAAATGTTATATATATTCTGTATTTCTGTATGGTGCAGAAACATGGACGACGAATAAGCATTTGGAAGAAAGAATTGAGGCTCTTGAAATGTGGATATATAGAAGAATGGGACGTATCTCATGGAAAGAGATGAAAACAAATAAGGAGGTCCTAGAAAATCTAGGTATGTAAAGAGAACTAATGAGAGAGGTCAAAGTTCGGCAGCTAAAATACTTTGGCCACATAAAAAGGCATAACACCTTGCAGAAGACCATAACAGAAGGGAGAGTTGAAGGCAAACGTGCAAGGGGAAGACAGCGCTATAAGTGGGAAGATAACATCAAGAAATGGACGGGAAAGAGTCTATCAGAGTGCACCACCAAGACAAGAGACAGAAGACGTTGGAGATCCTTTACAGCCAACCTTCGTTGTGGAGATGGCAACTGATGATGATGATGATGTATTTCAGTGAGAACTGTGGAATAAAGAAGAAGTGATTCTAGGATACTTAGTAACGTAACATCCTGTTTATTGTCTTTAATTATTACACGCTAATGCACACCTGACTTTCACGTTTTAAATCTATAAATAAATTAAAAAGATCAGGGTAGTCACATAGCAGATATTGCCTTAGGGAGGTGAAGTGTTAGAGACTTCACTATACTAGGTCCAACATCGAGAGGTGGGGGGGGGGTGACCAGTTCCCTTTCTTGCTGTCCTTTCCTTCCTTAACTAAACAGCAAATTCAGGTACCCATTTACAGGTGGGTAACTGGAGCGTGTCGATACTGTGAATCGAACCCAGCACCTTTTCTGTGGAGACCAGCGCTCTAATCATTCTGTCAAAGGAATACTTTATAAATAAATCAGAAATTCACAATACCTGCTCACGCCTCGTGCAGTTCTCGTGTAGTTCTCGTGCAGTTCTCGTGGATCTCTGAGCAGATCAAGAAAGAACAGGACTACTACACCCTCAAGCATGTCGTACAAGGCAACCAATATGAGCTTGTGTATGGGGGCTTGCTACCTCATGACGTAAAACAAATTGCCACAGGAATCACAGCTGCGAGAGCACGTGATTGATTTGTGCAGACTTCTTGCGGGGGGACCAGCTGCAGTGGTCGCTTCATGCTGTGTAAGGAGCGAAAAGGAAAATTATGATGATGATGACGACGACGATAAATGGTGATGATAGCGATGATTGATGATGGTGATGTTTATGATGATGATGATGTTCATGATGATGATGATGATGATAATTTTAACGATGATGATGACGTTTATGATGATGATGTTTATGATGATGATGTTTATGGTGATAATGATGTTTATGATGATGTCGATGGTGATGTTTACGATGATTATGATGATAATTTTAATGATGATGATGATGTTTATGATGATGTTGATGGTGATGATTGTGATAATGAGAATGATAACTTTAATAATGATGATGATGTTTATGATGGTTACGATGATGATGACACATTTAATGATGATGATGTTTATGATGATGATGATGTTTATGATGATGATGTTTATGGTGAAGATGATGTTTATGATTATGTTGTTTATGTTGATGATGATGATGTTTATGATGATGCTGTTGATGATGATATCGATGGTGAAATTTATGATGATGATGATGTTTATGATGATGACGACATTTATGATGATGATGTTTATAATGATGTCGGTGGTGAGGTTTATGATATAATGATGTTTATGATGATGATGTTGTTTATGGTGATAATGATATTTATGATGATGTTGTATATGATGATGATGTTTAAGAGGATGATCATGATCGTGATGTTTATGATGATGATATTGTTTATGATAATGATGTTGTTTATGATGTTTATTATGATGTTGTTTATGATAATAATAATGTTTATGACGATTATGATGATGATGTTTATAATGATGATTATGATGTTTATGATGATGATGTTTATATTGATGATGTTTACGAGGATGATGTTTATGTTGATGAAGTTTATGATGTTTTTGATGATGATGATGATGATGATGATGATGATGATGATGATGATGATGATGATGATGATGATGATGATGATGATGATGATGATGATGATGATGATGATGATGATGATGATGATGATGATGATGATGATGATGATGATGATGATGATGATGATGATGATGATGATGATGATGATAATGATGCTAATGATGAAGTTTATGATGATGATGTTTGTGATGGTGATGATGTTTATGTTGATGAGGATGATGATGACGTTGATGATGTTTATGATGATGTTTATGATCATAATGTTTATAATGATGATTATGTTTATGATGATGATGATGATGATGATGATGATGATGATGATGATGATGATGATGATGATGATGATGATGATGATGATGATGATGATGATGATGATGATGATGATGATGATGATGATGATGATGATGATGATGATGATATTCAGGATGATGTTTATGATGATGATGATGATGATGATGATGATGATGATGATGATGATGATGATGATGATGATGATGATGTTTATGATGATGATGATGATGATGATGATGATGATGATGATTGTCACGTGACCGATAATCTATTTTACCATGTTGTCCATAATTTGATTACTTTTTAAATGTCCTGGTTTTCCTCGTCATTTTGTATTCTTCTTTCTTTCATTTTTCACCTTCGCAAACCCTCCCCGAGGTTTGTTTACGTTTGGCCTTAGTACTAAATTCCTTCAACGGCCAGCGTAGAGGTAACGTAATGTTATCTAAACGCACCTGTGGTCCGAACAGGGGGAATTTCTCTGGTTGCGCTAAGCCTTTGATCACGAGCGAAAGGGTCCCTGTGTTTGGCTTCCAGAACGCTGCTTCGGATCATAATATTATGCATCCTGGAAACAGGGGGAGACAAACCCGCGGTCAGTCTTTCGGTTTTTGCCCCTTAGACAAGATAGAGCATAATGTTATGCATTTCTCTACCTGGGAAACTTTGCACGATTTCTTTTGTCTTACTCTAGATTACGTCTTTCGCCGAACTTCTGTAGAAATATGCAGGCCAGGTGTCCGGGGGGAGCGCCCCTGGTGATCTATAAGAGTAGACTGGTTTTAATAGACAAAGACATTCGTGACATATTCCTGGCCCGTAGATGACCATCATGAGATAAGGCAAACTTTAACACAATACTAGAATGTGTTTGCCTATGTTCTAGTCATTTTCGGGGTGAGTTGATATATCTTATAATTATTATATTAGATTCATGTTAGCTTTTATATATCTGTTAGGAAAGTGAATTTATTTCTGAGGACTTCTCCTAGTAATTTATTCAGTGATAAGGTAGCGCTGTCTACGGCCTAGTAAGGGTGCTTAAACTGTTACGGTTTATCATGGGTTAAAAGTTAAACTTACAATAACAGATATTAGGCGTAGAATCAGTCCACGAATGCTTACCATTGGGTTAAGAGTCAGCAAAATTAACTGTCATTTCTGTAAGACAATGTCAGGTGTGGATTGTTCACTTTAAAACTGAATAGTGAGATGCAGGTAATAACTCTGGATTATAGGAGATAGTCACTTATTCCTTTTGATAGATATTTCTAGTGGCAAGGGAGAATCATTTTATGCTTACTTGTGTGGCTAGACACTAGTCTATAACTTTCACCGAAAGCAGTCACCAGGCATAGATATAATTACATCGTATGATTTAGCCACAACTGTATTATTATAGCAAGAACATTGCATTTTCTTTGTACTCAGTTTGTGGAATATTAATATATTTCCCCAAAGGGACATATGATTTATTTGTGTAACGTCAAATGCTGTAATCTGTTTATGTAAATTCATTTAATGTTGTAAGATGAATAAGCATATTCATTTAACTGTAACTACAGGTTAGGTTTCCTGTATGTTGAGATTGGGAGAAGAGGAGTGGATTGTTGCTGTCAGAACAGTTACTGACAGGTACCTGGGTGTGCAAAAGATATTAAGCCTATGCGGGCGCGTGGTGATAATTGATATTTTTAAGGAACAGGAGACATGGTTAAAGACAGCCCTAAACTATCATAGCAATAACTACAATAAATTTAATCCCATAGTGGAGCGAAACTTTCTGTATAAAGTTAGTGTGATTTATTATTTGCTTGAGGTAAAAGGTCTTTTTTTTGGGTCTCAGTTTCAGGGAGACCGAATCGCTAGAGCAGACTCCAGTCAGGCGAAGAACGAAATATTCTCTTCGATCTAGAGGGTTTCTGAATACCGCTAGCGTCACGAATCGTCAACCCCGTTCCTGAATCAAAACCTTTTTTTTTTGTCAACGCCAAGTTAAGCTCACGCAGTGCAACGGAGCCAACGCTAAATCTGGAATCACCAAATGTAGTAGTAGTTCTCTACTCGCCTATTGAATTACCAGCCAGAGCATTGCGGCTTCCAAATATCAAAACCGCCCAGCATGCCTATAGCAGAATTCCATATCACCCGCCTTTTTTTGTGCCTAAACGGGGCACTCAGCAAACCACAGCCAAACCAGTTTAAACAGGATTTACAGCCAAGCAGAGCCTAGCGCCGGATAAGCGCGCCTGGGACTCTTTGTCCTCAAGTGACTTCTTCTGGTGTATTTTCTGGATACTTAAAACCTCGCACGTATGAGCAGCCATCTATGGACAGAGTTCCAGCCCCCTCTCGCGAGTAGCGGTCACCAACGTTTAGCACCAACAAAGAAAGTTTTGTAGGCTAGTCCCTCATGAAGGATCTACAAGTAATACCCTTTCTGGAGCTAGCACATTTGGTCCCACGAAAAAACGGACAGGCTGTCGCTCAGTTCGGTTATTTGGCCAGCAAGAAAGATAGACAGAGTTCCAGCCCCACTCACGCTATAAGGGGAGTCACCAACGTTTAGCCCGACAAGGAAAGTTCGGTATTTCACTTCAGTCATCTTGAAGGATATTTATCGGTAAGACACTTCCTGGAGCTAGCGCCTTTGGTCCCCGAAAGCGGACCCTCTGTCGGACAGCTTAGTTATTTTCTCCGTGTTCTACAGGGTTTTATGAGTGTTGGTGGTGTGTGTGTGTTTGTGGGTGTGTATTTGCATTATTGATGACTATTGATGAATATTTTTGATTATTGATGTAAATTTATGCTATGTATGATGATATGCATTAATTCCATGCTTTTCTTCTTTAATAAAGTTTACACATTTATTAATGCGCTGTTCCCGACCCTTTTCATCCATAATTAACTTGTTTAGCTCTTTACTATAGTCTCTATGTTTGATAAGAGAAAAGAGAGAGAGCAGGAGGTGCTTAGACAGTGAAAAGTGAGTTGAGGCTTGGAGAGAGAGATCATTTTGGTAAATCTTCTTCCAGGTTGTCTCAAGTCCATCTCCTATTTACACCTTTCTGTGTGTGTAATCTATAACTCTGTCAGTCCACTATCCCTTGTCGATTTCACTACTATTGTCCAACTCGACAAATACTCTACACTTTACCCAACCACGACAATTAATGGGGTCTCGCCGCGGAATTTGAACTACATCTGCAGCAATCGCAACAGATGAGGTTGCAGTCTGGTAGGAATCTCTCGCAAGATTCTATCTTGATTCTTAGAATTTAGTGTTCGGCAGATTATAGGAATTTCTTTCCCCTAGACATTTCGAACTATTTCTTTTGGGTGGAAGTCGGAACAGCGTTTTTTTCTCCACAGCAATCATAAATATTAAGTTAAATTTATTGTTCATGCTACACATGAGACAGCTGGTAAAGGTTGATGGTATCACTGCTGAGTTTTTGGTTGACAAATCTGACGACTATTGATGTAAAAGTCAGAAAAAAAATGTTTAAGGGTTAATAATTTTTCAGGAGTAGCTCTTTAATCTGAGATAAGAAGCTACAGATAGTCAGTTACTAGCTTGCATCTGTACCAAGGGAGGGTGTTCATTCGGATGATAGTAACCAATCCTCTCAATAGCTTAGTACTGACAGAACTGGGGTGAAGTGATAGTAATAAGTTTTACATCACTTACATTTTTTGGAGTTTTTTGGGGTTTGTGCTTGTCGATCAGAGTAGCTACTAACTTTCTTGTTTTTAAAGTTCCCAGGCTAGCCTAGATTTTATTGATTATTAAGTTAATCAGCACCTAGTGGACTAGGTAACTAAGATCTCTAGGTTCTATTCTTCTATAGTGTTTGCTCACCCTGATATAATGGCCGATCTAGATAAAGTGCATAGGATTGCCCTCGAGGTAGCTAAGTACATGGAGTACAAGGATAGCGAAATCTAGCCCTTTCTAGAATTTACAGTAAGCCTGCAGGATCAATACGAGGTAGACAATTGGTTTGACAGCCGTTTAATCTTGGCATGGTCCTGTAAACAAACTGGGGAGAGTGAAGTATTCACCCGACAGTATGTAGAAGAAGTGATAGAAGATGAGAAGCAAAGGGAAAAGCAAAGACAAGAACGGGACAAGCAATTGGAAATGGAGCGACAAGAAAGGGACAGAGAAAGCCAAGAATGTGACAGGCTACACCAAATCAGAATGAATGAACTGGATAGCCAAATTCGGAGGGTGGAAACAGATACTAAATGTAGTCACTCTACTTCCCCTTCTACTGTGCCCTTAACGGTCACGCCCCTGCAAACCTTGCGCCCATGAAAGAAAACTTGCCTGCTAAAACCGAACCCCAACTCCAGAAAATTGACTTTCCTTTGGACTTGGATCCGAAGCCCAAACAAGGAAAGAATTTACGTCGGGATAGCAGACCTAAGGCCACGGGGAAAATTACGCAACGTTCCCAGGCATGGAAACTGCACAAAGGTGAGAGAGGTGCTAACAAGCATTGTAATACGGATTGTTCCCGTCTGGCAAGCGGCGAACCCCGAGCCTCTCACGCTCCAGACCGAGCAGCACCTAACCGACACGTGGCGTCGAGAAAAGGGAGCCACACCCTATCACGTTATATTTCGCAAGATTCCCGGCCGGACAGCGAAAAACCATATGCAGAGGCGCATCCCTCCAACTCAACGATCGTAGAAAGGAGGTGCCGCTCCTCTTATCACCCTGAGCTTAAAAGGTGCAAGAATAAGTCGCCTGCTAAAAGGGGTAAACTTTCCAAACCGTTCCAAGGAACGTTGGAAAAACACACCGAGAGTTTTTTCTCGGGCACTTCGCGATCTAACGGGATCTCAAACCGTCCAGTCTTTTGCATGCAGTCTGCGGGGCCTGTCAACCAGGAAGTGGATCTCGCATTGCAGGACAAAGTTCAACTGACGCCAGTAACTTCCTCAGGGGAGGGCAAAGTTGACGTTTATGGTGGACACAGGGTTCCAGGCGAAGGGATCCCTGGTATTCCATTTGAGTCTCTCACACTTCTCAGGGCAGAAGACAGTGAGAAAAGCTGCCTTACTACTGTACAAGGAGCCATTGTTGAGAGCCTTGGCTCACGTCATGCTAGTACCGGTGAAGCGACTCAACAAACTCTGCAACTCGCAGATATTACCTATCTTTCTACACGGATAGAAGCTACGGAGATCTGTTATGATTTAGTAGAACCCCAGAATGCGATCGATCACTCTCTGCTTCAGGCAGCTGAGTTCTCTCATTCAAATCGCATTATTCCAGTGGTCGCAACCCCACTGATGGACAGCACAGTAGTCGCCTCCGCCAGGCCATTGCAGAGCAACTTGATCATTTCCGTTGACCAAGCCAGAGTTGTGACTGGCAAGGCAAGGAAAGCTCCAGATCCACCTTTAGAGGGCACAGGTCTGAAGATTGATCAATGCTCCCACCGAAACAGGGGAGTAGGTGTGGAGAGGTAGAAGAAAATGCTAGCATTTCTTCGGCCAACGAACGGCTTTATTTGCCAACTAGGGTTACACGCGCGCGGAAAATTCCGATAGACTGCAGCTATAGAGGGTTATTCAAGGCCACGCCCGTGACAGGTAAATATATACATAAGCAGCCTGAGCCCATCAATGATTACACTGCACATAACAGGCGGATCATCTACGCAGTGGCCAGTGAGTTCAGGCAGGGCCGAAAACCACAACAGGTGCGGATAATTTTCCGGACCATAAACAGGCACCGCGAATGGTGGAACCAAGATCAGGTTCACACGGAAACGAAGGGCGTCAGCGCCGACTGGCCTCGCAAAATCCCATTCGCCGAACGTCTATTAGACAGAGGGAAGAAAAGAAATGAACTCGGAGCTAGTCATACAGTACTGACAGAAATTGGATACGATTTTGGTTATGATTATAGAAGGTTCTTACGACATGTAACGGACATCGATGGAAAAGATAAATTACTGTCATTTTTGTCCGTATTCCTCGAACTTTAAAAGGGGGGGCACTTGTCACGTGACCGATAATCTATTTTACCATCTTGTCCATAATTTGATTACTTTTTAAATGTCCTGGTTTTACTCGTCATTTTGTATTCTTCTTTCTTTCATTTTTCACCTTCGCAAACCCTCCCCGAGGTTTGTTTACGTTTGGCCTTAGTACTAAATTCCTTCAACGGCCAGCGTAGAGGTAACGTAATGTTATCTAAACGCACCTGTGGTCCGAACAGGGGGAATTTCTCTGGTCGCGCTAAGCCTTTGATCACGAGCGAAAGGGTCCCTGTGTTTGGCTTCCAGAACGCTGCTTCGGATCATAATATTATGCATCCTGGAAACAGGGGGAGACAAACCCGCGGTCAGTCTTTCGGTTTTTGCCCCTTAGACAAGATAGAGCATAATGTTATGCATTTCTCTACCTGGGGAACTTTCGCACGATTTCTTTTGTCTTACTCTAGATTACGTCTTTCGCCGAACTTCTGTAGAAATATGCAGGCCAGGTGTCCGGGGGAAGCGCCCCTGGTGATCTATAAGAGTAGACTGGTTTTAATAGACAAAGACATTCGTGACATATTCCTGGCCCGTAGATGACCATCATGAGATAAGGCAAACTTTAACACAATACTAGAATGTGTTTGCCTATGTTCTAGTCATTTTCGGGGTGAGTTGACATCTTATAATTATTATATTAGATTCATGTTAGCTTTTATATATCTGTTAGGAAAGTGAATTTATTTCTGAGGACTTCTCCTAGTAATTTATTCAGTGATAAGGTAGCGCTGTCTACGGCCTAGTAAGGGTGCTTAAACTGTTACGGTTTATCATGGGTTAAAAGTTAAACTTACAATAACAGATATTAGGCGTAGAATCAGTCCACGAATGCTTACCATTGGGTTAAGAGTCAGCAAAATTAACTGTCATTTCTGTAAGATAATGTCAGGTGTGGATTGTTCACTTTAAAACTGAATAGTGAGATGCAGGTAATAACTCTGGATTATAGGAGATAGTCACTTATTCCTTTTGATAGATATTTCTAGTGGCAAGGGAGAATCATTTTATGCTTACTTGTGTGGCTAGACACTAGTCTATAACTTTCACCGAAAGCAGTCACCAGGCATAGATATAATTACATCGTATGATTTAGCCACA
This sequence comes from Oreohelix idahoensis, assembly GCA_024509875.1. NCBI lineage: Eukaryota > Metazoa > Mollusca > Gastropoda > Stylommatophora > Oreohelicidae > Oreohelix > Oreohelix idahoensis. Next base: position 279,684 of record JAMPIV010022534.1, read on the forward strand.
ACTGTATTATTATAGCAAGAACATTGCATTTTCTTTGTACTCAGTTTGTGGAATATTAATATATTTCCCCAAAGGGACATATGATTTATTTGTGTAACGTCAAATGCTGTAATCTGTTTATGTAAATTCATTTAATGTTGTAAGATGAATAAGCATATTCATTTAACTGTAACTACAGGTTAGGTTTCCTGTATGTTGAGATTGGGAGAAGAGGAGTGGATTGTTGCTGTCAGAACAGTTACTGACAGGTACCTGGGTGTGCAAAAGATATTAAGCCTATGCGGGCGCGTGGTGATAATTGATATTTTTAAGGAACAGGAGACATGGTTAAAGACAGCCCTAAACTATCATAGCAATAACTACAATAAATTTAATCCCATAGTGGAGCGAAACTTTCTGTATAAAGTTAGTGTGATTTATTATTTGCTTGAGGTAAAAGGTCTTTTTTTGGGTCTCAGTTTCAGGGAGACCGAATCGCTAGAGCAGACTCCAGTCAGGCGAAGAACGAAATATTCTCTTCGATCTAGAGGGTTTCTGAATACCGCTAGCGTCACGAATCGTCAACCCCGTTCCTGAATCAAAACCTTTTTTTTTGTCAACGCCAAGTTAAGCTCACGCAGTGCAACGGAGCCAACGCTAAATCTGGAATCACCAAATGTAGTAGTAGTTCTCTACTCGCCTATTGAATTACCAGCCAGAGCATTGCGGCTTCCAAATATCAAAACCGCCTAGCATGCCTATAGCAGAATTCCATATCACCCGCCTTTTTTTTGTACCTAAACGGGGCACTCAGCAAACCACAGCCAAACCAGTTTAAACAGGATTTACAGCCAAGCAGAGCCTAGCGCCGGATAAGCGCGCCTGGGACTCTTTGTCCTCAAGTGACTTCTTCTGGTGTATTTTCTGGATACTTAAAACCTCGCACGTATGAGCAGCCATCTATGGACAGAGTTCCAGCCCCCTCTCGCGAGTAGCGGTCACCAACGTTTAGCACCAACAAAGAAAGTTTTGTAGGCTAGTCCCTCATGAAGGATCTACAAGTAATACCCTTTCTGGAGCTAGCACATTTGGTCCCACGAAAAAAGGGACAGGCTGTCGCTCAGTTCGGTTATTTGGCCAGCAAGAAAGATAGACAGAGTTCCAGCCCCACTCACGCTATAAGGGGAGTCACCAACGTTTAGCCCGACAAGGAAAGTTCGGTATTTCACTTCAGTCATCTTGAAGGATATTTATCGGTAAGACACTTCCTGGAGCTAGCGCCTTTGGTCCCCGAAAGCGGATCCTCTGTCGGACAGCTTATTTATTTTCTCCGTGTTCTACAGGGTTTTATGAGTGTTGGTGGTGTGTGTGTGTTTGTGGGTGTGTATTTGCATTATTGATGACTATTGATGAATATTTTTGATTATTGATGTAAATTTATGCTGTGTATGATGATATGCATTAATTCCATGCTTTTCTTCTTTAATAAAGTTTACACATTTATTAATGCGCTGTTCCCGACCCTTATCATCCATAATTAACTTGTTTAGCTCTTTACTATAGTCTCTATGTTTGTTAAGAGAAAAGAGAGAGAGCAGGAGGTGCTTAGACAGTGAAAAGTGAGTTGAGGCTTGGAGAGAGAGATCATTTTGGTAAATCTTCTTCCAGGTTGTCTCAAGTCCATCTCCTATTTACACCTTTCTGTGTGTGTAATCTATAACTCTGTCAGTCCACTATCCCTTGTCGATTTCACTACTATTGTCCAACTCGACAAATACTCTACACTTTAGTCAACCACGACAATGATGATGATGATGATGATGATGATGATGATGATGATGATGATGATGGTGAGGATGATGACGGTGATGATGATGATAATGATGATGATGAAGACGATGATTATGATGATGTTTATGATGGCGATGTTTATGATGATGCTAATGATCAGGATATTTATGGTGATGATGATATTTATGATGATTATGTTTATGATTATGTTTATGATGGTGATGTTTATGATGATATTGATGATGATGATGATGATGATGATGATGATGATGATGATGATGATGATGATGATGATGATGATGATGATGATGATGATGATGATGATGATGATGATGATGATGATGATGATGATGATGTTGCTGTTTATGATGATGCTGATGACGATGATGTTTACGATCATAATGATATTCATGATGATGATGTTTATTATGATGTTGGTGATTGTGATAATGGTGTTTATGATGATGTTTATGATGATGATGATGATGATGATGATTATGATGATGATGACTTTTATGAAGTTGTTGTTTGAGATGATAATGATGTTTATGTTAGTGTTGTTTATGATGACGACGATGTTTATGATGATGTTTATGATGATAATGATGTTTATGATGATGATAATGATGTTTATGATGATCTTTATGATGATGATGATGATGATTTTTACGATGATATGATGATGTTTATGATAATGATGTTTATGATGATGATGATGATTGTGATTATATTGTTCATGATGGTGATGATGATGATGACGGTTATGATTATGTTGTTTATGATGATGATGTTTGTGATGAAGAAGTTTATGATGATGATGATGTTTCTGATGATGGTGATGTTTATGTTGATGTTGTTTGTGATGACGATGATGTTTATGATGATGTTTATGATGATGATAATGATGTTTATGATGATGATCTTTACGATGATCTTTATGATGATGATGATGATGATGATGATGATGATGATGATGATGATGATGATGATGATGATGATGATGATGATGATGATGATGATGATGATGATGATTATGATGATGATGATGATGATGATGATGATGATGATGATGATGATGATGATGATGATGATGATGATGATGATGATGATGATGATGATGATGATGATTATGATTATGATTATGATTATGATTATGAATATATTTTTCATGATGATGGTTATGATTATGTTGTTTATGATGATGATGTTTGTGATGATGATGTTTATGATGATGATGTTTATGATGATGATGACGATGGTGATGATGATGACGATGGTGATGATGATGACGATGGTGATGATGATGTTTATAATGATGATGATGGTAGTTAGGACAATGATAACGAAGACTTTTTTGAAAATGATGATTCTGTTTTTGATGATGACATTGATGATGTTTATGATGATGATGACGATGGTGATGATGATGGTAACGAGGACGATGACAATGAAGACGTTTGCGATTAGGATGACGATAATGATGATGTTTATGATGATGATGACAAGGACGATGATGATGTTTGTAATGATGATGTTTATGATGATAATTATGTTGATAATGATGATGAAGATTATGATGATTTTTATGATGGCGAGGACGATGCTGATTGATGTTTATGATGAGGATGTTTATGATGAGGATGTTAATGATGAGGATGTTTATGATATTTATGACGATGATGACGATGAAGATGAAGATGGTGATAATGACGATGACAACGATATTGATGATGAAGATAATGGTTATGATAATGGTGATGAGGAGGAGGAAGAGGAAGATGGTGATAATGACGATGATGATGATTAATCCTGCTCAAAAACATTGTCCCTCTAATGACAGGTCTCATATCGGGTATATCAAGAAAAAAACCATGTCCGGGTCGGACAGCGATGCAGAAAGCGATTCAGAAACGTCAGAGGTTGATTACGATTACGATTACGACGACGAAGAAAATTCAGTTTACACTTTGGCCCACTTTCGATTCGAGCTATACGCTCACGTCGGTGATCGATTATCGATCGTCAATGAATCTGTTTTTGGAATGCTGATCAGTATGCAGGAGAAGGTACGCCTTTCCCAGCTTATTTCGTATAGTTTGTATCTGAAAATATATCATCTAATTATCAGTCTGTATATCATAAACCTAGGAGTCGCGGTGGCGCAGTGGTTAGTGCACTGGCTTCCTTGTCCAGTGGTCCATGGTTCGATCCCCAGTTGAGGTTGGATTTTTTAGACCGCAAACGGCTCCAGGGTCGACCCAGCCTCGTGAATTGGGTACCAGAGCAACTCTGGGAAGGTTAAGGCGACCGGCGTGATGCTGACAACATCACTCCTAGTGACCGATTGTCAAGAAAATATGGGCCTAACACCATATTTCCAAAATGCCTCAATGGGCGTGTAACGGGATCCTATCATAAAATCTATCCATCTTTATGCCTTTTACCTTGCTACTGTCGTTCTGTCTATATGTACATAGTTATGCCTGTATAAGTATGTCTAGCCGGCTTGTCACGTGTAGTTTGTATGTGAAATCTATCATCTATTTATATGTTGGTCTGTCTATCGTCACTCTATCGATCTGTATCTGTTTGCCTGGATATTTTCTTTCTGTCTATGTTTACGGTAAGTATGCATGTAGTTATGTCTAACCCGGCTTGTTTCGTATAGTTGTTATCTGACATTTGAACCCCCGTTGAGTTTGTGTTTTGGTTGATCCGAAAGTCTGGATCCATAGGTAGTTTGCCTTATAGACATTTTCTCTCTCTTCTAACTTAACTAATTATTGGTTTGTTTTTTTCCAGAGCCAATATGGATTCGAAACTAGCAATATGTGAACGCAGACAATGCTGTAGTTTCTAACATTTAAATAAATTATATAGCTTATTTCTCTATGGATTCAAATTTTTGAGTCCCCTGTATATCATTGTGAACCATTTTGATATTATTTATTTTGCCAATCTTTGGCGTTATTCATGACTTGTGTGTCAAAGGTTATAGATCCCTTCCTCCATGGGTTTCCAAGACGCTACCAGATTTCGAACTTTGCAACGAGAGGCGAGAATTCTCACTACTCTGCCAATCAGACTCTCTGGGAGAAAAAGGGTAAAGATGCCTAAAATGTTAACAACTGTAAAGTATGTTATGGCACGATGGCGTACACTACACTCGGGGAATTGAATAAGAAAGTCTAGGTAGCAGGAATGGGCAGAGCTGACAAACCTTCCCTAAAATGTAAGTCGGTGGTGAGTACCACTTGTAGCCCAACGTTCTTCATGAAAAGGAAAAAAAGAAAGAAGAATTGTAATGATTTCTTACTTTTCTATTCGTTGTATATGTTCTATTCGTTTGTGGCCTAATGGATATGAACGCAGTTTCATAATCCAGATATACCAGGTTCGAAACCTGCTGCAGGCGGTTTTGTAGCAGATCGCTTTGTGTGGATTTTTAACAATGGTATAAGCGCCGTACCGTTCAGAAAGCAATGGCAAACTACTGAATGAAAAAAATTGCCTAGAAAAATCACAAACAGCCAATAAACGCTGGGGTTGATTGCCACGTCCTGTAAAGGATAAGGAACTATAGCACGTTTCACTAGCTTTGCCCAACTTCAAAATGCTATATCTCAGCGAATATATAACGCATATAAGTGAAATTTTGTGTGTGAATTTGAAATGGTATAGACCCTATGAATTAAATTTTTCATTAAAATGCGGCCATTGGTTTCAATTTTCGTTTCTTTGCGATATAATATAAAATCCTACTTGCCAACACACATCTCACGCACACATATTGAAATGTCTACAGTAAATTATACGACCTCATTTGCACATTTTTGGTTTATCAAGCAATTGGCATGATTTTTGAGTGAAATTGCATGAAATCGCACTTCTTGAACATAAAACAGTTTATATCCGGTGCAACGCACACATTGTCAATCAGAGGTGTGTCTACAAAAATTATTGTGTGGTTAAGAAGGAAAAATGAGTCTGCGAGTACATTTTATGACATTACAGCAAATCACAAATAGGATTTTTAAGTATTTCTGCAATGAAGCTACTCGAGAAAAACTATATCATTCTATTTCAAACCCACAAAAGAGGACTATTCACGCCTTGGGGATAAGCAAACGATCATTGGACCGCTGGATAGCGACATCTGAAATGTCTAATTCCAGTGTTTTACACACGAAAATTAGGCCAAGAGTGGTGGATAATTTTGACAGAGAATTGATCCGCAGAGAAATTTGCAATATGTTTCACAATAATGAGGCAGTGACGTTAAGGAAATTGAAAATTTGGTTAAGAAAGAATAATGACAATGATATTTCCAAATCTACGCTATGGAGGACTATTAGGAGTTTGGGATTCACTTTTAGAAAATATGTTGGTGGTAGAAACCTTATTTGTGAGAAGCCTCATATAATTGCAATGAGAAGCAAATATTTACGCGAGGTCAGAGAAATGAGAAGAGATTGTTATGATTTTGTGTATTTAGATGAAACTTGGATCAATGCGCACCACAGTAATGAACGAGAATGGCAATCATCTGATGGAACAACTAAGAGACTAGTACCAAGCAGCAAAGGACAGCGCCTAATAATTGCACATCCAGGAAGCAGCCATCATGGGCTTCTAAATAATACTGAACTCATATTTGTTTAAAAATCCACAGATAATAGGGATTACCATGCAGAGATGAATGGCAAGATATTTCAAGATTGGATTGTGAATCATGTACTTCCTTCCTTGGATAGACCGTGGTGTTTGATAATGGACAATGCCTCATATCACAACGTTGTGGCACCAGAAGATAAAGTTTCTAATTCACCAAGTATTAAAGATGTAATAAAGATTTAGCTGACCATAAACAACATTCCATTCAACGAAATGTCCATGAACCTGAATTACTTGGAATTGTAAAAAAAGACACAGCATACAAAGATATTTCACATAGACAAGGCAATCCATGAACATGGTCACAGATGTTTAAGATTACCTCCTTACCATTCTCACTTAAACCCAATAGAATTAGTATGGGCTAAAATTAAGGAACAGGTAGCAACAGAAAATAGAACGTTCAAATTAAAAGATGTTGAAATACTTATAAAAGCCGCCATCTCCAATATAGCCAGGGATTATTGGAAGAAGATTGAGAACCATGTGTTACAAGAGGAAGAGGAATATTGGAAGAATGATGGTTTGTCCTTCATTCAGCCGAGATTGATTTTCAATTTCTCAGAGACATCTGATTATGATTCGGATGAAGTTTAATTTCTTTAAAGATGACCTTACCGTTATTTACAAGCACATTAGAGGAGCAACGTTCCATTATGATATTTATGAACCGCAAAGAGATGATACCCATTGAAATAATTAGATCAAGGAAGGTCCAGTATGGTAGCGCATTAATTGTCAATGACAAACAATGTCACGAGTATCTCGCATGCAGATCATTTAAGAAATCATCTTCAACACGTATTCAATTGCAAACGTGATGGCCACATTATTGTAATAGTAGACACGCCTATGCCTAATCAATTCACAGAATCTGTGCATGAAGTGGTAAAATTTCTTTTCTCGATACACAATAATTAGTATGCCGACAAAGATCAAAGGATTTCATCCGTTTATGGGAACTGGACAAGATGCACAGATATAAAGTATATATTTGTTGGGTCTAACCCAATATAACATCGTATGCAAAAAATGGCATTAATACGTTAGACGGTTAATCAGATAATTACATTTGTTTGAGGGCAAAGCTAATGAAACGTGCTTTATAACTTAACTATTCGTTGTGGACTTTGTGTAATTAATTTACTTTATGGTAGACTTTGTGTCATTAATTGACATTATGTGGACTTTGTGTCATTAATTGACATTATGTAGACTTTGTGTCATTAATTGACATTATGTGGACTTTGTGTCATTAATTGACATTATGTGGACTTTGTGTCATTAATTTACATTATGTGGACTTTTTCTTTAATTATGATGTTTTGGCTTTTGACCATTCCAGATAAGAAAATTGGAAAATCAACTGAAAGAGAATACAGCTCACACGTGCGCCCTAGAATCAAAGCTCAGAGCTGCTGCCCATCCAAAACGAGGAGACATCAGACTCTTATCCAATGACAACTGCGGGAAAGTTACACGAGCTGGCTACCTGCAGTTTTACACAGGTATTCAAACCATGTTTCAGTGTGAGTTTCGCCTACCTGGCTATTTATGTTCTCGTGTAGTTGGACTTAATGAAGGTGTGGTGGTAGATCACCGGTGATAAATGTCTGTATCTTTTTATCCAAACACCTGAAAACCGAAATACTCTGAAAATCGGAAGTTTATTTCGGGCGACTTTGGGCTATTTTTTAACTTATTTGGGCGACCTTGGACTATTCTCAAACACATTTTGAGCGTCTTTGGGCTATTTCCGAACTCATTTTGACGACCTCGACTATTTTCGAACACATTTTGGGCGAATTTGGGCTATTTGGGCGACTTTTCGAACGCGCATTGGGCAACATCTAGAAACCCAAAAAAATCCATTTTCCTAAACATAGCTGTCTCCGAGGATTTCGGATAAAGGGATAGAGACCTGTAATAACTTATGGTATATGTGAGAAGCTGAAGAGTACTGATTATGATATGCTGGTTTACTTTATCGGTTACTCTGGAATCTCATATTGGTACCGTCCGCTAGACGTGTAAGCGGCATTTTCCCAAATCTAATAAGAATGATAAAATGTATAGATGAAAAATTAAAAACAGTGCTTCTGATTCGTTATGTGTGTAGAATGCATTTTCGTGTAATGTGTTAGAAAATCTACAATTGTAACTATTTTTGTTGCAACCGTTTTTAATTATAGACCCGTGAGCTTTACACTTGTAGTGCTTTAATTATACCGCCTTGATAAATTAATTAATGTTTTGATTTTAAATTAATAATGTAATTTGAGAACACTTTAAGATTTGTATTATTGCAGGGAAGAATGTAAAAAAAGGGGCGGAAATTATGCTATTTTTTTTACTCTGATGAAATAAAGATTTCGTCCGTTCGTTCGTTGGAGTTTTACACTTTTTTTTTAATTGTACAACCTCGAGTTTTATACTTGTTATTTTTAATTATGCAGCCTCCAGTTTATATCCTTGTCAGTTTTTGTATTACACAGTTTCGAGTTTATATACTTGTAATTTTTGAATTAAATAGCCTTGAGTTTATACACGTCTTTTTTTGTTAGTCATACAGTCTGAAGTTTTATACATGTCATTTTTTTTAAATACAGCTGCGAGTTTTACACTTGTCATTTGCTATTATACAGCTGCGAGTTTTACACTTGTCATTTATTATGCAGCTGCGAGTTTTACACATGTCATTTGTTGTTATACAGGTGCGAGTTTTACATTTGTCATTTTTTTTTTTTTTTTTTACAGCTACGAATTAAAACTTGTCATTTTTTTTAAATTATACAGCCTCCAGTTTTACACTTGTCATCCTTCGCTTTACCAAATTTTAACTTTTCTAAATGAACTGCTTTCGATAATTGTTCACTCTCTTTACAGGCACTGTTTGGGGTTTCGTCTGCGATGACTTTTTCAATTCAGCAGCTTCCAGAGTTGCGTGCAACCAGCTCGGCTTTTCAGAGACAAGCAGTTCAGCTAGATCTACCCAAACGTTTTCTCGGAACTCTGAAAAAAAGTTCCCACTGGAGAAATCCTGGACAGAAAATTTCTACATTGTGCTTGACGATGTTCAGTGTATTGGTGACGAAAACGCTGTTGCTTCCTGTGACCATTATGAAATTGGAAAACATGACTGTAGCATGGAGGAAGTCGTATTTCTCTCTTGTTGATGAAACATCAATTTTGGAGCCACCATTACGATTTCTACGTTTGAAAAACGCTTGCCACTGAATTCATCAGAATTCTTATTGTTATTAGATGAGATGAGCTGCCATCTTGGCGTCGAGGATGACTGCAATGGATCTCTTCATTGTTTTTATCTTCTTCTACGTGATGTGCCACATTATTCTATATATATATATATATATATATATAAGAAGCGAATGGACTGAAATTTAACTAATTAATTAACAGCTTCTTTATCACATTTTTTTTGTAAACGTTCAAATTTTTTAAAAATCTTACCTTGGTATGTGTTAAGAAAACAAAACAAAAAATTCGAAATAAACTTTCTTTTACTCGTCTTCGACACTTTATTTAAGGGAGTATTAACTTGAGCAACTAAATCGCTCGAGTTACGTCAAAAGTTACGAAAATTCAAGAAATCACGTCGAAAATCAAACATCTGCAAATGTTAAGGGTGGGAACAAAATGCATGTGATTTTTAATAGGTGCACAATTTAGTTCTCTTTACGAAAAATGCGCTATGAAAAAGATTGCAACTTTGTATACAACAGGGATTCCCAACCTTTTCTATGCCCCGCACCCCTAGGAAATGTTTGATTAATGTTCGCACCCCCTACAAAAGTAATATCACGTTGATAGCTCAGTTGGTTAAGCGTGAGCTCTTGACCTTAGGCTTCTTTGTCGCACCCCCTGAAATGCCATATCGCACCCACTGGGGGTGCGGGCACCGCAGGCTGGGAACCCCTGGTATATAAGATTGGCAAGATGTGCCTTCTATGTACCTCATTTGTTGAGCATCTTTGAAGCAGAAGTTCAGCAGTTATTTTATCAGAATATCTTGGTTCAAGAGCGCATACTTAAACTCCCCACTACGCTTCATGGCAACAGTGAGACGAAGAAATAACAGTAAATAAGAAGTCTATAACTGCAGATAATTAATATATGTAATTGCTACCCTTAGCTTACTGCCAACAGCCTTAATGTTCATTCTAAACTGTGTGCCGGTTCATTAAAAAGTATAATCATGTATGCTTATATATATCTTAAATAATCATATTTATTGATTGTGTTCCTTTGAAAAATGAAGACATAAATAAAAATTTCAACAATGAGCAGATTTATTTGTGTATGTGTGTGACGCGATTGGCTCCCCTGCTCTGCAGTAGTGGTCTAACAATGGCCAAACTTAGAGTACAAAAATGAGGGTCTTCAAAGGTATCAACTTTCGCTCAAGATTACTGTTGGCAGAGATATAAATAGAAGAATGATGCTTCTACTTCAGGGAGACTCGCAGGATTTTAAAGAAAAGTAAGCAAAACAACTGAGATCATCTACGCTGTCATGAACTTATTATTCTCCCGCCCCTTCTGTGTGGAAATATTGACTTGTATATCTGAGTCGCCGCTAAAGGTGATTCAGTGATTCAGCAATTATTAATTGACTAGCTCTGAATGGTTATATTTTTTTTAAATCCTGAGTCATACGGGTGCCAATTCACTCAGATTACTAAATCAACTATAGATTTATATTTACACATAACAAGTTTAATAATCAATTAAGAATTAACAGGATTAAATAAATAAAGTTGCTTACAAAGGTGAAGCGATAATATTTGTCATCATCGGATAATATTAAATTTTTGCCGCAAGAGAAAAAAATTTGAAACATTCATTGACTGTGCTTGTATGCTACTTAGCTGACAGTGTGGGGTTAGTTGGTGTCTGCTGCAGTTATCTTACTGTCAACAGCCTTAATGTTCAATCTAAAATGTATACCAGTTACTTAAAAAGTATAATTATGTATGCTTTTATATATCTTAAATAATCATACTTATTGATTCTGTTGATTAGAAAAATGAAGAGATAAATAAACATTTAAACAATGACGTGTGTGACGCTTCAGTGTGTTGGTTCTGGTAACTACTTAGGTTGTTCCGGCGAGAGCCTTTAAGACCTGTCTGATGTAGGCGTCTAGCGTCGTCTGATGGTAACTTGTACTACAAACTAGGAGAAAACAAATGCCTCTTTTTAAGTATTGGGTCTCCCGATTTGAACATGAGGCAGCTTCCGCTTCCATCAACCATTTCATCTTCCTCGGAATTTTTGCCCACCCTGAGCATTAATTTTAGACCCAGTGTGTCGGATTACATTGCTTTTGGGCAGCGAAGGACGACAATATATATATATATATATATATATATATATATATATATATATATATATATATATATATATATATATATATATATATATATATATATATATATGGTAAAGGTAAAGGATCCCGTTACACGCCCATTGAGGCATATTGGGAAAATGGTGTTTGGCCCATATTTTCTTAATGTGGTTAGCATCACGCCGGTCGCCTTTAGCCTTCCCAGAGTTCCTCTGGCACCCAAATGTATGAGGCTGGGTCGACCTCGGAGCCGTTTGCGGTCTAAAAAATCCCACCTTCACTGGGGATCCAACCATGAACCACCGAGCCCGGAAGCAAGTGCACTAACCACTGCATTTCCGCTCTATTTATATAAATATATAAAATTGAAAAAGAAGGAGGGCGGCCTGCATGGAGGCCGTAAGGAGGCAGCCCCTCCACCATGCAAAGGCACAACAGGCCAATCACCTGTTTGCTTTAAATCATGATTACGCGAACTACAAGAGAGAAGACCGGACTGATTCTAAAGGCGACGAACTGGGACGGACTACGACTTATGGAACTTGGAACACAAGAAGTATAAATGGGAAAGAAGAGGAGCTGGTGGAAGAGATGAGAAAAGCAAAACTAGAAATCCTGGCTATAACGGAAACAAAGAAAAAGGGACAAGGAGTCATGGATCTCGATGGCAACACGCTGCTCTACGGTGGTGTACCCACATCTGAAAGAGCTAAAGGGGGCGTGGGTTGCATTGTGGCCAAAAACCAAATAGATAGTATCAAGGGATGGAACTTTGTCTGGGAACGCATTATCGTTGTAAAACAAAAAGAAGGAGAAACCATAGTCAACCTGGTCGTAGTGTATGGGCCAAATGAGGATGAGAGAGCAGAGGTCAAGGAGGAATTCTTCGAGCTGCTTCAAGGGACAGTGGACGACTGCCTAGATGAAATTATCATGCTCGAAGATTTCAATGCCAGAGTTGGAAATGACCATGCTAGATGGGGTTGAGTTATCGGAAGATACGGAGAAGATACTCTCAATGACAATGGAAAGCAACTCCTTAGATTCTGCAGTGAGCAAAATCTGATCATTACAAACACAAAGTTCCCCCATAAGCGCATACATGCATACACTAGATGTGAACCAACAAAGAATGAGAAGTCAATGATCGACTATGCCATTGTTAGGAGGAGCTCATTCAAATATGTCCGGGATGCTAGAGTCTGGAGGGGGCCAGAGATTGGAAGTGATCACTACCTGCTTACAATCAAAAGAACAACTGAAAGAGTTGCTCAGCCTAGGAACTGCCCAACATCACGCAAGAAACTAAGTAAACGAACGGGAGAAATGAGCATTAAGACCTGCAAGCTGAGAAAGCCACAAATTAAGACCAGATATCAGGGGCTTATTGCTGCAGCGGTGAGCAACACAGAAGAACAACCTGATGACTTGGAAACCCTCTGGATTAAATTCAAGGACATCATAAAGACAGCTGCTGCAGAAGCATGTGGTGAAGTCCGACTTGGGAACAAGAGAAAGAGGACACCTTGTTGGACAGAGGAAGTCAAAGAGAAAATAAGAGAGAAGAAAATGGCATGGAAACAATACTTAGGAGCTAAAAACACAGCAGGACACATAGAGAAATATGGAGAATATGTGACACTCAGAACAGAAGCAAACAACAGGGTGCTAGCAGCAAAACAGACGTCTTGGGAAGAATTTGGAGAAAAGCTAGAAAAAGATGCGCAAGATAACCAGAAATTGTTCTGTAAGACCCTAAAGAACATGCGGAAGGAAAAACAACGCCCTCTCAAATTTATAAAGGACAAGCAAGGCAAATTGATTACTGTACCGAAGGAAGTAATGGAAAGAAGGAAAGAATATTTCTCAAAACTCCTTGATGGTGAGCAAGATCAAGCATCAGAAATGATAACCACTAGCACAGAAGAGAAAACCAATGGTGGTGAAGATGACATAAAGATGGAAGAACTGAAGGCAGCACTGGAGAAAATCAAGATGGGCAAAGCAGCAGGGCATGATGGTATAACACCAGAAATGGTTAAGTACATGGGAGCATCAGGCGACCTATTACTCTTAAGGGTTTTACAGGCAGCGTGGTGCAACAAGGCCATACCAAAGGATTGGGAGATTGCCATCATAACACCGATTTTCAAAAAAGGGTGACAATCGACAATGTGGAAACCATAGAGGCATATCCCTTCTCAGTGCCTTTGGTAAAATCTACTCTAGAATCCTAGAGCAGAGATTCCGACGCCTAGCTGAGCTACTATTGGATGAAGTCCAGTGCGGATTCCGAGCAAACCGAAGTACTCAAGACCTAATCTTCACACTCAGACAGCTGAGTGAAAAGGATCTTGATTATAAGAGTGAGATCCATCTTTGTTTCATAGATCTGGAAAAGGCGTTTGACAGGGTCCCCTGGAGCAAACTTTGGGACTGTTTGGCAAGGAAGAACATTCCAGCACCTCTGATTCATGCTATACAGAGCTTCTGCAAGTCTTGCAAAAATTATGTGAGGACAGCAAACCATAAGTCAGAAGAGTTCAGGACCACCACTGGTGTAAGACAAGGTGATATCCTGTCACCTTATCTTTTCATACTCCTCATGGACAATGTCATCAAGGCATGTAAGGAGAGAACAAGAATACTTATTCAGTGGGGTAATGGAAGATGAGACAGGTCTGTATTTCAGAGCTGGCATTTGCTGATGATGTTGCCCTGATTGCTAAATCAGAGGCACATCTCCAATCCAACCTGCAAGTCTGGAAGGAAGAGCTGGAGAAGAGAGGGATGGTCATAAGCAGCTCTAAAATAAAATCCATGGTGATATCACGAGAAGAAAGAAGACATCAGTTTAAGCTGGGCGAACAGGTCCTGAAGCAGGTCGACCACTTTAAATACCTCGGAGCTATTATAGACCGAAAGGGAGGCATCAAAGAAGAGTTGGCCACTCGAAAAGCAGCAGCTTTGAGACTTTTTCAGGCCGTAAATCGAGGATTCCTCAGTGTGTCTGGCTGACTAAATTGATGGATAGATGGAAGAAAATGAATGTATGAATAAGTACCAAGACTGTCCAAGATAATCTCACTGAAATTTTCCCTCGAGGAAAATCTGCAGAAAATGTAAGTATAAGTTCCGCAGGAAGAAAACTGAGAATCTGTGGCAGATCTATTTATAGGGATACTGGAAAGTAACTGTCTCTTAGCAGGTTGATAATCCTTGGAGTAGACTATGAGTTAGTAGTTATCCAGGCCACACTTTTCCCTAAGGTACTGAATTATTAGAAAGAGCCCCCATTAATTAAATACAAATATGGCATAATCTTACAGTATTAGACATCACTGTAACACCCAAGAAAAGTCAGTAAACTAATCTTGATTTTATAAATTTACAATGAAACTTTACTGATGGAAATAAGATGTTATTTATCGAATGTGTATTCAATCAAATATTTATAGAATTTAAGATAATCAAAAATGCCAAAAATGCAATAGTGTCTATAAAGGTATTGACAATGTCTCTCTGGAGTTATAGAATTTGACTTGAGTTTGTAAATAAAGACTATTTATCTTTCAGCATTAGGACATTGATGAAGTTGTGTTTATAGTGGTTTACAAAACTGTTGATAATTCATCATTGGACATTTCTTAAGTTTGATTGAAGAAGTGGTTGGTTCTTGATAGTGTGATGCGTGATGCCATATGATGATGGATGGTATCCGCATGTCTGGTTTTGTGTAGTGTGCAGATGTGTTCAGTCAAAACAATGTTCATACAAAAATAACAGGGCAATCCACATAGGACGTCAGTAAACTCACGACGTATAAAGTCAATGATTCTTGAAACAGCCGTTGACGTTTTTCTTCATTATTTATTGTGGACGCCACAGTGACAAAATGGTTACGCGAATATGTAGGCACATCAAACAGTCATTATCACAGCAACATTCAATACAGCAATAGACGGTAGACAGCATTACAATGATGGGTCAGATGCATGTTATATTTCATAGTGCTGTAAATGTAGTCAGGTGAAAAACTCCATCCTTTTCTATAACAGCCAGGAGATAACCAGATGTATGAGATCAGTTCACTCTCCTTAGTCTGACTTCAGCAAGACAGACACGTCTGCCGAAGTATAAATAATGTCCTCAAAAATATCCTCTAGATAATAAAGGTTTTCCAAACCTAGTTCATTTAACAAAGTAGCAAGTAATGGTCCTTGGGACCTGCATCAACAGATGCAGCACAATACAGCGACATGTGAGCTAGGAAAACATCTCGTGACGACGACTTTCGAAGACAGGCTATGAACCAGAAATCGTTCACGACCAAAAATCGATAGAGTTAATGAAAATGTTAATTTACCTTGCCTTCCGGAAATACACAGAAATATTATGCCTCCCGGCATGTGCAAATACACTAGAGGTATTATCTCGAATAAACGAAATATCCATAAGAGGACTACACATCCCTGACAGAACAAAAAATAGCGGAGATCCCCTCTTCAACGAGGCATCTCTTTCGCCATTCCAAATCGCTCACTCCACTAGTGGTGGGCGGAAACCGATCGACCAAGAAGCAAGACAAGTCATGCGCAGTCCAGCGCAAAATGACCACAGCTCAAACTTAACTGCATTCGATACCAACGCGAGAAGACAAATGCTTACCGAGAAAAGTGACTATAAATTTCAAGCAGTTGTTGCCCTTGCGTTATAAAATAGATATTGAAATAAAACGATGTTGCGAGAATTTATCACGCAACATATCACCACCTCCTCCCGATAAAAAAAAAATGTGGAACATATTTTTTTTTTCAATATCAAAGAGCATGCGATAAGCGGCTCAAAACGCACGAATTATGCGCTGATAATTAACTAAATTGCCAAACAATAGGCTAATTATAGAGTGTCTGGTGGGATATACCTCAACAGAAAAATAAATATGTCTCAAAAAATATTCACATCGGGGAGGTGTCACCAACACACATCACGTTAGCATGTAAACACAATATACGTATGCAAGTTACTATAATCATCATTAAACAGCATACTCTAATATTGTCTTTAAAAATGGATGTACAAATCTGATAGGAAAATTAAATAGTACATTCTTTGACATGTAATGACATAAGTACATAGTAAAGTTAAACTACATGACGATCCAGGACATATGCTCTGGTATTCCGAGGGTAAGTACACAATCTAGAACTCGTCATGCTTGATACTAGTAAGGTAAGTCCTCAGCTCAACAATGACATTCTGAGAAAGTACAAGCAATATAATGCTAATTAATAACTAATATGCTTCATAAGGTACAATACATTATTAATAATTGTGGCTGTTTAGTAAACTAAAGGCCCTTATATTAACTACTCAGTCCTCCTCTATCATCTTAAAAAACGAACAGAAGAAGATGACAACAAAGCACGATAGTGTGTACATATAAAGTAAGTACAGATGTGCTAATCTATTGTAGAAATATAGGTGTGTTATGACTCTGTAATATATGGAAATATAGGACAGAAGTATTAGTTGGAGTCATGTGGGCATCTAGACAAAATGTCAGCCATCACATTATCCGCACCACGGATAGCTCGTACCGTGAAGTGAAAAGGTTGAAGAGCTATAGCATTTCGAGTGGATCTCGAACTCTTCAAATTCTTAGTCTGAATAGCTGTAAGAGCTTTCTGATCAGTCTCTAGAATGAAATGTGCGCCCAGGAGGAATCTTTGTAGTTTTAGAATTGACCAAACCATCGCTAACAACTCACGGTCTAAAACCGAGTAGTTCCTCTCTGCAGCATTTAGTTTTCTAGAAATGTACATAACAGGATGCAGAGTATTTGCATATTCTTGCATCAGTGCTGCTCCAATCCCAGTGGATGAAGCATCACTCCGAAGAACAAAAGTCCTATCAAGAGTAGGTAATCTTAAGATGGGAGGAGAAGAAAATATATTCTTGATTTGGTCTAGTGAAGATTGGCATTCTTCAGACCAACGGACCAGATTAGGCGAACCTTTCTTCAACAATGTTGATAAGAGGTGCCATGATCGAAGATAAATTTGGAATAAATCTCCCATAAAATTGAATTAAACCTAAGAGACTCCTAACTTGTTTCTTCGTTTTAGGAACAGAGATGTTCAGTATTTTGGAAGTATTGTGGTCTTCTGTCTTCAAGAGACCATGACCAACACGATGACCCAGGAAAGAGATTTCACCAAAACCAACAAAAGCTTTAGAAGGTTTTGCTGTCAAATTATTCTCACGTAGAGTGGACAGTAAGTCATATAACCCTAAATAGTGATCTTCCCAGGTATCACTGAAGAGACAGATGTCATCTAAGTATGCGATGACATCCGAACGATGTGACAGAATTCGCCGCATCATGCGAACGAAAGTGGCAGGGGCGTTCATGAGACCAAAAGGCATAACATTCCATTGAAATAGACCCCTAGGTGTAGAATAAGCAGTAAGAGGTTTGGCATGCTCTGCTAAAGGCACTTGCCAATAACCTTTAGACAAGTCAAGTTTAGTGAAGAATCTAGAATTAGAAAGTCTAATCAGTAGATCTTCTAACAAAGGCATCGGTTCAGCGTCGAACTTTGTGACCTGATTCAATTTGCGATAATCAACACAAATTCGTATGTTCTTATCCTTCTTCCGGACAATAACCATGGAAGAAGAATATGGTGAAGTCGATGGTTCAATTATATTTAATTGAATCATTTCATCCAATTCCTTTTCCACTTGCTACTGAAAGTGTATAGGAATAGGATACGGCCTAACCCTAATTGGATTATTGTCGGTAAGAATTATGTCATGTTCTATGACATCTGTGTGTCCAGGAATGTCAGTGAGAACATCCTGAAATGTTTGTAACATCGACGAGACTTGTCGATGTTCGTCACCAGAAGATTAGGAGAAACAGAAACGTTTTTCCAAGATTCCGTGGAATGTAATGGAACCACTGGAAGGGGAAGGTTGACATCAGAGAAGGTAGCTTCCTCATCCTGAATGACAGACAGGGATGAATAATGACCGTGAGGTGCAGGAGCATCATCCGTTGCCTGGAAAATAGGCAGCAAATAGTCCGGACGTTCGTGAAATTCCGAAAGCATGTTTATGTGGAAAGTTTTATGCTTTCCATCAATATCGACCACATAGTCAACATCGGAAATCCGAGAGACTATTGCATACGGACCTTTCCATGCAATAAGAAGTCTATTTTCCCTACTGGGGAGTAGGACGAATGCTTTGTCACCTGGACAAAGTTGTCGTAGACATCTATTCTTGTTAGCAAACTGCCTTGCCTTCTCTTTAGCAATTTCTGATGAAGCAGTTGCTAGCTTACATGCCTCAATGATCTTTTGTCTAAGAGCAATGACATACTCATATGAGGATTGAGTTTCATCGCTAATATCATCGGCAGTGATGAGATCGTGTAATAAAGACATAGGGCCGCGTGGACGCGCGCCAAAGACAAGTTCGAAGGGAGAAAAAATCCTGTGTGTTCATTGGGACTTCTCTATAGGCAAAGAGAGCCGCGGGTAAAAAACCCTGTCCCAATCTTGAGGATGATCTTCAGTTATCTTACCAAGCAAAGTCTTGAGCGTTCTATTCAGACGCTCAACTAACCCATTAGACATAGGATGGTAGATACTACTGAGAGATCGTTCAATATGTAAGGTAGACATTACCTGTGACATAGTGTCAGATATGAGTTGAGTGCCATGGTCTGACAATATTTCTCTGGGGAACCCCAAGCGATAAAATATCAACCAAAGAGCATCTGCGATATCTGTAGTAGATATGCTCTTAAGAGGAATAGCCTCTGGCCAACGTGTGCACATATCGACACATGTAAGGATAAACTGATGTCCTCTGGCCGACTTGACCTTAAAAGGGCCAATAATATCTATGGCCATTTTCTGAAACGGCCGAATAGGAATGTCAGCAGCCTGGATAGGCGCAGCATGTCGTGGTCCTCTAGATTTGACCTCCTGACATACCTTGCATGATCGGCAGTAAATACGAATGTCCTTATTGACAAAAGGCCAAAAGAAAGCCGCAAGGACTCTCGACTTCGTACGGGCAAAACCCATATGTCCAGCACATTGCGAGTCATGAGCATGTTGTAATATTTGGACTCTCATGCTCTTGGGAACAAGAATTTGCGAATGTGCCGACGTAGTCGAATCTTGTACCATACGTACAAGTACGCCGTTTCTCATTGCAATCCAAGATTTTCTATTTGTATCCTGATTCGGATCACCTTTCTTCGCAAGAACGAAGAATTTTTTTAAAGAAGGATCTTCTTCTTGCAATTTTATGAAAGAGTCACGAGTAATTACTAAGTGACTATCTTGGCTATCAACTTCATTATCACTATTCAGTGAAGTTTCGGGTGTTTGTAGAGCTTGTGCTCTTGTAACTACTGCATTTGTAGCTTGCATGTTATTATCTTCCCAAGCAGCAATCTGCTGTGGGGTACACTCCCTAACTCCGTGAATACGACCAATAATAAGGTCCGCAATAGGATTAGGTAAGAGACAAGCATGCACATCTCCAGTAAAGAAAGGAGTGGCAATGCGAATTACAGCAGTAGGATATTTTTCTAGAGTGCCGCCAAATGTGACACATTTAATAACCCTTCCTGTAGCACAAGATGGATCTACAAGCGATTGTCTAACACCAATAGTGGTGCATCCGGAATCGAAAAGTAGTGAGACCGGAGTATCATTAACAAGACCCTTATGTAGAATTAAAGAACCCCTCCCGTCATGCGCAACAGCAGCAGGAAGAGCGGGAAGTGGGTGACCACAACTCAAAGTAGTTATGGTACCCGGTTCGAATAAAGTACTGCATTGGGGGCATTTGTTTGCTCTCTCAAAGTCAAAAGCAGAACTAGTGACAGCGTCAAAGTTTTTATTATCAACAACATGATTACAGGCTCCCTCAGTTTCCTGTTGTACAGCATTAGCCTGCTGATATCTCTTTTTTTTGTGTTGAGATCTACCCCGACTATTATTACCTCTGAAGTTATCAAGTTATTATTATCTCTGCAGTTATTATTGTCTCTATTGTAATTGTTATCCTGGTTCGAATTCCAGTTTCCACGATTACTATCATGTTCACATTGATGCGAACATCTATTTGTTTGGTTCTGAGGTCTTCGGCAGGAATAACCTCTATTACCATATCCTCTTTTGAAATGCCTATAATTATTAGGGTGATAGTAACGACCACTATCAGGTTGTCTCCAATTCTTCGAAGATGAATCACCATGAAATTGGTTTCCATGATTTTGACAGAAATTACCGCTGCTCTTTCTATCAAAATTTTGTTGGAATCTACGAGCAAAGTGTTTGCCATACGGAGCTGCCGAAGCAACTGGTAAACCTTCTTTCACCTTAGAGTTACCCATGGTTATGTGTGGGTGTGCAGTTACGTATTGGCAACAGAAATCTTCCATTTCTTTTATTGTTTTAGGTTTACGTTCATGAAGGAAAGCAAGGAAAGACTCATTGACAGACGACATGACTTTGTCTCTAAGTATTAAGTCCATAAGTCCTTCATAAGTTTTTTCCGTCTTAGATAGTTCAACCCATCGTGAGAAAGTAATGCGTATTCTTGCAATAAACTCGGAGAATTCAACTCCATTTTCAGGTAACATGTTTTTTAAATTGTAGACGATAGCCGTCTTCGTTAAGCTGATATTTCTTTAACAAAGCGGCCCTGACAACCTCATAATTGTTCTTGTCAGGTTCATCCACCATATTTAATATACTTAGAGCTTTACCTGTCAGTATCCCTGATAACTGATAAACATATTTTGCTTTGTCTATGTTATGAGCTGTACATGCTTGTTCAAATCTGTCCAGATAGAACATTATGTCATCACTGGAAGGACTAAATGTTGGTAACTTAATCTTAAAAGTATCATTATTAGCCTTACCAGAAGATGAACCCTTGTTTGAATCATTACCATTACTCATGCTCGTCAATTTCAATTTTTTCCAACTCTAAAGCTAAGACCTTTTCTTCATGTTCCATTTTTTGCTTTCTCTTTCCTCTCATCAGACTCTCTCTGTAATCTTCTTTCCTCAGCCTGAGCCTCTTTTTGAAGTCTTTCATTTTCAGCTTCTTTTTCAAGTCTTTTATTTTCAGCCTCTTTTTCAAGTCTTTTATTTTCAGCTTCTTTTTCAAGTCTTTTATTCTCAGCCTCTTTTTGAAGTCTTTCAGCTTCTAGCTGTAGCTGGAGTTTTCTTTCCTCAGCTTCTGATTCCCTTTTTTGTTTTTTCCATTTCCATTTGGAATCTTTTTTCATCCACCTGCATCTGCAGTTTCTTTTGTTCTGCTTCCATTGCTTTATCATATCGAGCAGTTGCAAATTCTTCTAACTTATCACCAGTCTTCCCAAGCAATTTACCCTGCTCAATAAAGTGCTCAAATGTAGACATGATGAGTAATATATAAGTCCAAAACCTGAAATAATTAACTAATTTATTTCAAACCTAAGTGTAACAAGTCTTAATTAAGCACTTGTATATTCACATCACCTTATATTATCCCAGTCTCTGTGGGAAACAAGTCTCCAATCAAAGAACTTGTATATGAAATATCAACAATCAATTCTTGATCATAAGTGCACTTCTCATTCAATAGTGCACGACACTATTCATCATTCATTTATCATCAGTGTAGTAGTAACAGTGCATAGCATAGCCCATTAACTAATTACTATAACTGTAAACAATGACTATGTAAACACATGCAGAATGTAAACATTGAAAATGTAAACAATACAAACAATGTAAACAATAACAATGTAAACATTAACAAAGATCAGCAACAATACAAAAACGTTCGCAGAAATCAACTAAAAATAAAGCAGAAATTAATGAAATATCACAAAAAATGTGACGATATCTGCGATAGAATTAAACAAAATACATGACACCACAGTGTATAAACAAAAATGTTGTATGAAACTAAATTATAGACAAGAGTAGGCTAACAAATACAAACAAATCAAACAAAACTAAAGAATGCGAAATAATAACGAAAACAATATTAAAACATGTCATCACAGCTAACATAAATAGCAACAGAAGTCGCTTAGCAAATTCCAGTATTGGAAATTTGCAAACCTTACAGAAAACGCTCACAATAGACGACCTCTATGACGTGGCATAATCTAACGGAGACACCACCCAACCGAGAACCCGCTGAAATATAAACATATAAATATACGAATAACATATAAACATATAACATATAGAATGAGATGATACACAGAAGACTCAGCAGAAGTATAAGGGCACAGTTTACATACAAACAGGCCACTTAACTTATAGGCTTCCAATCGTAGAACAGCAGAAAAAACGGATGTCAATCAACGTCCTAAAGAGCGAAGCTCCAACGATGATGGCACATCTGAACTGCTTCCACTGCTAACACGATGGTACAAGAGCTTCTGAAATACTGTGTGTTGAGTTGTTTCGGCACTTGACCTTCTAATCCAAAAGTAAGTTGATGGAAATCGGTACTTGGCCTTCTTCAGAAAACAACCCGTTTCAACCGGCACTTGACCTTCACAAAAACGACAGCACTGGAACCTTGACAGCAGCAACTTGCTTGACTTGCGTAAAAGATAACACAGTCCGAGTTATCCGGCAACATGTAACAACGCCGGGTACTGTCAAATTCTTGTTTCCGTCAAAAAGTTGAAATTTTGACTTTTACCGGGCAACGCCGAGTACTTTGAAAATTTTGAAGATGTTGACTGTATTGAAGAATGTTAATTTCTTGAAGGATGCTGATGAATTCTTGTTGAAAATGAAGTGGGTAAGGGACCCCCGTGTTTGCTGGTACCAGAATCAAACCAGCTTATGGCCACCAAATGATGCGTGATGCCATATGATGATGGATGGTATCCGCATGTCTGGTTTTGTGTAGTGTGCAGATGTGTTCAGTCAAAAACAATGTTCATACAAAAATAACAGGGCAATCCACATAGGACGTCAGTAAACTCACGACGTATAAAGTCAATGATTCTTGAAACAGCCGTTGACGTTTTTCTTCATTATTTATTGTGGACGCCACAGTGACAAAATGGTTACGCGAATATGTAGACACATCAAACAGTCATTATCACAGCAACATTCAATACAGCAATAGACGGTAGACAGCATTACAATGATGGGTCAGATGCATGTTATATTTCATAGTGCTGTAAATGTAGTCAGGTGAAAAACTCCATCCTTTTCTATAACAGCCAGGAGATAACCAGATATATGAGATCAGTTCACTCTCCTTAGTTTGACTTCAGCAAGACAGACACGTCTGCCGAAGTATAAATAATGTCCTCAAAAATATCCTCTAGATAATAAAGGTTTTCCAAACCTAGTTCATTTAACAAAGTAGCAAGTAATGGTCCTTGGAACCTGCATCAACCGATGCAGCACAATACAGCGACATGTGAGCTAGGAAAAACATCTCGGTGACGACGACTTTCGAAGACAGGCTATGAACCAGAAATCGTTCACGACCAAAAATCGATAGAGTTAATGAAAATGTTTAATTTACCTTGCCTTCCGGAAATACAACAGAAATATTATGCCTCCGGCATGTGCAAATACACTAGAGGTATTATCTCGAATAAACGAAATATCCATTAAGAGGACAACACATCCCTGACAGAACAAAAAATAGCGGAGATCCCCTCTTCAACGAGGCATCTCTTTCGCCATTCCAAATCGCTCACTCCACTAGTGGTGGGCGGAAACCGATCGACCAAGAAGCAAGACAAGTCATGCGCAGTCCAGCGCAAAATGACCACAGCTCAAACTTAACTGCATTCGATACCAACGCGAGAAGACAAATGCTTACCGAGAAAAGTGACTATAAATTTCAAGCAGTTGTTCCCCTTGCGTTATAAAATAGATATTGAAATAAAACGATGTTGCGAGAATTTATCACGCAACATAGTGCCACTTATCTGGATTCCTGACAGCAATCCTGGTCACTCCCTGATTTCTCCGGGTGAAAGAAAAGGGTTGTGTGTGATAGGTGCAGATCTAAAATGGAACCATGTAAGCATTCATCTACGGAACATGTGTATACCCTAAAAGAACTGGGGGTATTTAATCCTCCATTTGGGAGCGGTTTGCTTAAGTCAGAAAAAAAGTTTTATGTGAGATACACATCATAAGGGTATTTACCGGTTTGCTTAAGTCAAAAAAATTAGATATATCATAAAAGACATCTTCAACATGTACAGTTAACCACCATCACTAATAGTCCTTCATAACACATGGTAGCTGCTATATCTCTACCATGTTCCTCAAAGTATTGCAATAAATCAAATCTCTTGTTACAACCAGTATTCAATATTTCTGGCTCTACCCATTATCCAGAACTGAAATGTACAATCTTACAAAGCCATTCATACTTCTGTATTAATATGATTATTAATATGATTATTAATATTATTATTCTTATTATTATCAATAAGCTGCACCAGCTGGATTTGATTCTCTAACCCAATACACTTTGGAATTGAATTACTCCTTTTACCAAATTAGAGTATCAAAATATTGTCTCCGTACGCCCAAAATTTAGCAAATTTGCTCTACACTGAAATATGCTTTAAATTCCATTCACTGGCAAAAACACAGGGGAGAAAACTCATCCATAAGATTATAGTCAACAATGACATCAAAGGAAGATGATTCATCCCACTAGATACTAGTCTGTTATGACGCTCAATGCATATGTGTATCTATCACAATACACACAAAATTCAGTCTTACTAGTTAGTTATAAAATGCCTTTTTAACACCAAAAGATCCTTTATACTCTTGAATAATAACCATCTAAAATGATATTACATACATGTAATGGAATGTAATCAATATGAATATATATCTCACTCACCTACTCGGTTGTACTTTTGCGAAAAAGCGAAATTTTGTCAAAAGCAAATCTTACACCTAAGCACAGGCTGCTTATCATTCGAGTTGGGTTCTTTTGTGACCAAAGTTGTTGGATGCAGTGCTAGACAATTGTTAATTCTCAGATTAAGTACTGAGACCAGCGAAATCCCATTTTACTAGAAACAGATTATGGGACCACACGCACTCATTTTCCATCTTAGTTTAATTAGCTCCGGGACACTTCTCATTTGAACTCTGTCCCAAGGATATACATTATTTTACCGGGGGAGTGTGAAAAACCCATTACATCTCTATTACCTGCAACAATAATCACCATATCATTTACTTCCATTAAGGACTGCAGGACCCCCGACGACCTTTTTTTTACGTGCAACCGATTTGCACAGATGCATGAATTGATACTATCATCCAATTTTTGGGTGACGGCACTGGAGTGTGTGTGTCAGGGAAGATTTAATGAACACACCTGTTCTATTCATACGGAGAAGAGGTCTGATCGGATGAGTGAAAGTTAATACAATGAGCAATTATGAGTGTAGGTGGTCTTGAGACCGGTTAGTGCGAAGTCGCTATGTGACAGAAGGGACCGTTAAGGTAAGAATAGGAATATAATGTCTACACATTTGAAGAAATAAAATGAAGAAATTGAGAAAAAGAGAAAAATAAATCGAGAGAGCAAGAGAAAAAAATCTCGTCTCGTCACATAAGCCAACCACGCTGGCAACCACTGTTACAGGGTCCGTTTATGGCTATCATCTGTTGAAGATGGATCTTAATCGAAACAGGGTATTTCATTAATAAATTGAGTGTCATCGTGTTATTCCTTCCGAACCCTGTCTACGAGTTTGTCAATATTAATGTTCTTGGATGAACGATATCGTGCTTAAACATATAACGAATATATGAAAATGGCTTAACTGGTTAGCCAACCTTGAAGGTCATCACTGAGGCAAAATCCTTCTTTTCGAGTCCACAAAACAATATATATTTATTAACATGACAGTTCTATTCACGTAATAATTCATGCATAATAATCTTCATATTCCATTGATTCAATTTGATATTAGTGCAGTCCAGTCCGAACATAAATATCAATGATTATCGTCGACAAAACATGGTAGACTATGTATACGCCCTGCTGCGATGCAGTCAGTCGAAAATGAGACCTAACAGTTTGCGAACTTGAATTATAAATGATTAATCACTCCCGTAATCAGAATTCAATAACTAATGGTTATCCACGACCATTCTTACTTCATCACAATAAAGGCCTGACCCTCTGGCCACAATTCTCAAGAAATACGTGCACTATAAAATATCATGGGAGTAAGCGGAATACATCCGTCTCGTTCGGAGCTTATAATCAAAAGGGGTAAACGTAAAACGTAGTCAAGCGGGACTATGTCAACCGTGACACGTCATAAAGTTACTATACACTTCGCGTTCAATAAAATACCGTGAAGCGTGAAAAAAACATTCTATATTAAAAACCATCTCAAGCATCCAATGTGCAACATTAAAAGTGCT
This sequence comes from Oreohelix idahoensis, assembly GCA_024509875.1. Taxonomy (NCBI): domain Eukaryota; kingdom Metazoa; phylum Mollusca; class Gastropoda; order Stylommatophora; family Oreohelicidae; genus Oreohelix; species Oreohelix idahoensis. The sequence goes on from JAMPIV010022534.1 coordinate 306,980, forward strand.
CACGACTGTAGCAGACGACATCGTTAAAACGTGTCGTAACACCTCCCCTTTACAATTTAGTTGTACGACTAACTAAACTGAGATTGATTTTTCTCGACTGAACCTGTAGCACTTCCACTATATATCTCATGTTCCTCACTTTTCCTTTGTCAAACGGTATTCCGGTATTAAGCACCTGGATATCCGTTTTGTCCTCATTTTAAGGAGTTGATGTGGGTTGAGCAAGCTTACTCGTATAGCCCTGTTCTGTTCCTCCTTATTGATCCTCCGCTTCATCTTTCCTACTGACAAAGAGCTAGCCCTAAATCCTACATTCATCTTACAGTAAGATTTATGATAAATTTCTCTACCTGATGATGCTGCCATCTTCATACACAATCTCATTTTGGGTGCCTTACCAGACCTGCCCAAAGACAAATACCTATCACCACTGGTACCGGGGTGAGTAAGCTCATCTAAAACATCCTCTCCTTTGACATGAGTGAAGTGTGACATAGTTAAATTGGGCACATGTCTACCTACACGAGATTGAGAAGAGACGTGCTCATGTAAAATCGCTTCATAAAGCGGCCTAGAGCGTGCAGTAGATATGTTAATTCCAACAGGAGCCATAAGACAGCCGCCTGTTTGGCTCTGTTTCCATTCCTCTGTAAGGAGTGGAGTTGAAAATTGGGTACTTGTGTCTTTATTCACCCACAGATTAAAATTGTTGAAATTTAGAAGCCACACGGAGCACCGTACTTTTTCTTAATTTTTTTTTCTTAAATTCGCGCGAAAAATCTCACACTGTCTTCGCGCGGCAAATCTTCGCGCGGCAAATCTAATCGTGCCATTCAATCGCTGGTCAAGACCGTGAAAGATGAATTTATTGGAGTTGTCAGGGGAGTGAAGTGTTACAGACTTCACTACAGTAAGACCAGCTTTATGATGCAGGGGAGTGAAGTGTTAGAGACTTCACTACAGTAAGACCAGCTTTATGATGCAGGGGAGTGAAGTGTTACAGACTTCACTACAGTAAGACCAGCTGTATGATACAGGGGAGTGAAGTGTTAGAGACGTCACTACAGTAAGACCAGCTTTATGATGCAGGGGAGTGAAGTGTTACAGACTTCACTACAGTAAGACCAGCTTTATGATACAGGGGAGTGAAGTGTTAGAGACTTAACTACAGTAAGACCAGCTTTATGATACAGCGGAGTGAAGTGTTAGAGACGTCACTACAGTAAGACCAGCTGTATGATACAGGGGAGTGAAGTGTTAGAAACTTCACTACAGTAAGACCAGATTTATGATACAGGGGAGTGAAGTGTTAGAGACTTCACTACAGTTAGACCAGCTGTATGATACAGGGGAGTGAAGTGTTAGAGACTTCACTACAGTAAGAACAGCTTTATGATGCAGGGGAGTGAAGTTTTAGACTTCACTACAGTAAGAACAGCTTTATGATGCAGGGGAGTGAAGTGATAGAGACTTCACTACAGTAAAACCAGCTTTATGATGCAGGGGATTGAACTGTTAGAGACTTGACTACACGTGTGACTTTTTGTGGCGACATCGGAATAAAGTTCGTCAGTCAGACCCGTTCGACAGTATCCTGCATGACATTGCAGAATTTTGGCCTCCTCTTTAAATTGTGCTGCTACGAACGAACATATGTATGTCCTGATATGTGCATAGCTTCAGCGATCCTTGGTGATCTGTTCCCCTCACGGTCCTTTTTAGGGCCCAGAAAACCCACAAAACTGCACCACGGTCCTTTTTAGGGCCCTCAAAACACACGAAACTGCACCCTGGCAAGAAATCCCTTGTGAAAAATTGACACAATCAGAGCCGGATTAACGTAGTAGCAAAAGTAGCATATGCTACGAGCCCCGCGCCTTTTTGGGGCTCCGCGCCATTAAATATGTACATAATTTTTTGGTCATCTTCTTATACGAGCGTTAAACCAATGATCTAGTGATTTATGCCATCTTTAGCGCATTTTCATTTGGTGTCACGAAATTGTGAGAGAAAGACCATAAGAGGGTGACTTAGTGTGACTCTTTATTATTTTTATCTTAACTGTTTGCGGACGGAAGCAGTCATTTTCTTTGGATTTGTTGAAAGCCTGTACACCTTCTTTTCTGCTTCTACCTACCGGTGGGGTCTCTTTTCTAATGCATTATGTGCTGGTGGTACTCATAATAAGTGTCATTTGCCCTTTGTGAAAAGACTGTCAGATACCAGGTGGTCCGCTCGGCAGATGCAACAAAAGCACTTTTACACAGCTTTTCTGCAATAAAACAAGTCTTGGATGATATTTCAGATAACAATGATCAGAAGGCAGAGTGTCGTCAACAGGCTCGTGGTCTACTTTCAACCATGATGAAGTTAGAAACAGGAATAATGATCATACTGTGGGATCAAGTATTACAGCGTTTTCAAATGACCAGTGCTTCTTTGCAATCTTCTTACCAAGATTTGAATACAGCTTGTGCACTCTATGAATCCCTGCGGGGGTATATTCAAGCTATGCGGTCTACTTTTGCAGGCATAGAGGATACTGTTGAACGGGTCTGACTGACGAACTTTATTCCGATGTCACCACAAAAAGTCACACATGTAGTCAAGTCTCTAACACTTCACTCCCCTGCATCATAAAGCAGGTCTTACTGTAGTCAAGTCTCTAACACTTCACTCCCCTGTATCATACAGCTGGTCTTACTGTAGTGAAGTCTCTAACACTTCACTCCCCTGTATCATAAATCTGGTCTTACTGTAGTGAAGTCTCTAACACTTCACTCAAATGCATCATAAAGCTGGTCTTACTGTAGTGAAGTCTCTAACACTTCACTCCCCTGTATTATACAGCTAGTTTTACTGTAGTGAAGTCTGTAACACTTCACTCCAGTGCATCATAAAGCTGGTCTTACTGTAGTGAAGTCTCTAACACTTCAGTCCCCTGCATCATAAAGCTGGTCTTACTGTAGTGAAGTCTGTAACACTTCACTCCCATGGATCATAAAGCTGGTCTAACTGTAGTGAAGTCTCTAACTCTTCACTCCCCTGTATAATACAGATATGCTTAATACATTCATGTGCCATGCTGCCACCCCTACCTGCTAAATGCATAATAGACTAACCCAGCGCTCTTCCTGCCACCCCTACCTGCGAATTGCAATTAGACTAACCCCGCACAGGCAAATGTACGGAATACGGTGGGGTCATTTAATTTCAGAATGGGTGAACAAAGACACAAGAACCGAAAATTGTAGCTCAGGGATCTTCTGAGAGTTTTACCTGGGTAGTCCATCTTCGACAACTGTACGTCGAGTGGAGTTGTAAGAGGTTGCATGCATTTCTCCACCGCTACGAAGGTTATTATGCTCCTCTACAGCTGTTTCTCCCGGGTTAAAGGAAAATAAATCTGAAATTAGTTTCATCCCACCAGGTACTAAGAACTTCGAACCCGGCTTCACTTTCTGCGCCCAGAGAGTGGGTGGGAGTGTCGAACCTAGTTCAAAATTAAATGCGATGGGGTGGTTATCCCTTTTGCACTGATCCAAATTTTCAGTGAAAATATTGAAAAAAGACTTAGATTGGAGTCTCCCTAGCCTGTTTAGTCACGCTGTCTTTGAGTCGCGATGAGTCTCCAGTAGTAGTGTATGCGCAAAACGAGGCGTATTCTGCAGGAGGAGCGTGACTTCTATATAAGAAAATACTCCGGATCGATTCTGCAGGAGGAGCGTCTGCAGGAGGAGCGTGACTTTTTATATAGCATTATATTTTAGCCGGGATGACTTCCTCTGACGATCAGACGCATGACTTGTTATATAGCAATAAATTTGTTTGATAATGGCGGGCGTGTTGTTTATACAAAATACTTAGACAATATATATAAAAAATGTAAAAAATCGATAATAACGGAAAATTTTAAAAAATCGATAATGGCGGGTTAGTAGGTTACTAAGGGGTTTTTTGAAGCGAGTGGGGCTTTTTGTGCTGGCGTGGGTGACGACGCATGTTGCGGTGTAGCTGGCGTGTGTAGGTTAGGGGCATTTTTGTATGTTGTGTTGTGTGTTGGTGTGTTTGTTTATACATATAAACATACAATATATATATATATGTATAAAATATAAAAAATCAATAATGGCGGGTTAGTAGGTTACTAAGGGGTTTTTTGAAGCGAGTGGAGGTTTTTTGTACTGGCGGGGTGACGACGCATGGGTGTAATGTAGCTGTCGGGTGTAGGTTAGGGGGGATTTTTTGTGTGATGTTGGGTGAGGTATTTAGACATATATACATACAATATATATAAAATAAAAAAAGCGATAATGACGAGTAGGTTACTAAGGGGGTTTGAAGCGAATGGAGTCTTTTTGTGCTGGCGCGGGTGACGACGCATGGGTGTGTACAATTTGGGGTATAACAGGTGTTTGTGTGCATGACTCAGGAGTGAAGTGTTAGAGACTTGCCTATACCAGGGACAGCATCTAGAGGTGGGAGGGAAGTGTTAGAGACTTTACGAGGACCAGCATCGAGAGGTGGGAGTGACGTGTTAGAGACTATACCAGGTCTAACATCAAGAGGTGGGAGTGAAGTGATAGAGACTTGCCTATACCAGGGACAGCTTCTAGAGGTGGGAGTGAAGTGTTAGAGACGTCACTATATCAGGTCCAGCATCGAGAGGTTGGAGTTACGTAAATGTGGTTTAGCTGGCGGGTATAGGTTAGGGGGGATTTTTGTGTGATGTTGGGTGTGTTATTTAGACATATATACATACAATATATATATAAAAATATATAAAAAATCGATAATGACGGAAAATAAAAAAAATCGATGATGTTGCCTTAGTAGGTTACTAAGGGGGTTTTTGAAGCGAGTGGAGTCTTTTTGTGCTGGCGCGGGTGACGATACATGGGTTTATTGTGGTGTAGCAAGCGGGTGTAGGTGGGGGGGGGGGATTTTTGTGTGATGTTGTATTGTGCCGTTGGTGTGTTTGTTTAAGGCGGATGTGCCAACAGCGAGAGGTGGGAGTGAAGTGTTAGAGACCAGACTATACCAGGTCTAGCATCTAGAAGTGGTAGTGAAGTGTTAGAGTCCTGCCTATACTAGGTTTAACATCTAGAGGTACGAGGGAAGTGTTAGAGTTCTAGAGGTGGGAGTGAAAGAGACGTGTCACTATACTAGGACCAGCAGCGAGAGGTTGGAGTGAAGTGTTAGATACTTGACTAGGTCTAGTATTGAGAGGTGGGCGTGAAGTGTTTGTTGGGGGTGTAGCTGGCAAGTGTGTGTGTGTGTGTGCGTGTCTGTGGTTGTGTGTGCGTGCGTGTGTGTGTATGTGTGTGTGTTTGCGCGTCGGTGGTTGTGTGTTTGTGCGTGTGTGTGTGTGTACGTGTGTGTGTATGTGCGTGCGCGTGTGTGCGGGTGTGTGTGTATTTGCGTGTGTGTTCGCGTGTGTGTTTGCGTGTGTTCGTGTGTGTGTGCGTGCGCGTGTTTGCGTGTGTATGTGTGTGTGTGGGCGCGTCTGTGTGTGCGTGTGTGTGTGTGTGCGTGTGGTTGTGTGTGCGCGCGTCTGTGGTTGTGTGTGCGTGTGTGTGTGTGGGCGTGTGGGCGTGTGTGTATGTGTGTGCTCGCAGGCGTGGTTGTTCGTCTGTGTGTATGTGTGCGCGCGCGTCTGTGTGTGTGCGTGTGTGTGTGTAGTTTTGTGTGTGTGCGCGCGTATGCGCATGTGGTTGTGTGTGTGCGCGGGTGGTATTGCTTTTGGTCTTGTCTGGTATTTGTGTGTGTAGGTATTGTAATTGTTGTGTGGTATGGTGTAACTGATGGGTTTGGGTTTTGTGTGGTTGTATGCGCGCATCTGTGGTTGTGTGTGCGTGCGTGTGTATGTGCGTGTGTGTGTAGGCGCGTTTGTGTGTGTGCGAGTGTGTTCGTGTGTGTGCGTGCGCGTGTGTGCGTGTGTGTGTCTGGTTGTGCGCGCGTCTGTGGTTGTGTGTGTGCGTATGTGAGTGTGTGTGCGTGCGCGTGTGTGTGTGTGTGCGTGTGTGTGCGTGTGGTTGTGTGTGCGGGCGGAAGCGGGTGGCATGTGTTTTGATCTTGTCTGGTATTTTTGTGTGTAGGTATTGTAATTGTTGTGTGGTGTAGTGTAACTGGTGGGTTTGGGTTTTTGGGTGGTTGTGTTGTGTATGATTCGGCCTAGAGTTGTGTTGTCTTTTTATACAATATTTATAAAATATATATTTTACAACAGATATTAATATGTATACACACGATATTTATCCGTGTTTGGTAACTTCGATGGTAGATTAGAGAAATCGGCCAGGTGGTTGTCGGTGGTAGCGGTAGGGGGACAAGGGTTGGTGTTAATAACTCTGGTTCCACATTTCTCGCGTGCAGAACATTTCTGAAATGTTTTTAAAAAAATTCTTTCACTCAGACAGAGATGCACACTGGGTATAACGTGAGGTGATAGAAATGTGCCCGTGAGGTGATAGAAATGTGCCTGTGAGATGATAGAAATGTGCCCGTGAGGTGATAGAAATTGCTCGCGAGGTCATAGAAATGTGCCTGTGAGGTCATAGAAATGTGCCCGTGAGGTGATAGAAATGTGCCTGTGAGGTGATAAAAATGTGCCTGTAAGGTCATATAAATGTGCCCGTTAGGTGATGGAAATGTGCCTGTGAGGTGATAGAAATGTGCCTGTGAGGTCATAGAAATGTGCCCGTGATGTGATAGAAATGTGCCTGTGAGGTGATAGAAAAATGTACCCGTGAGGCGATAGAAAGGTGCCAGTGAGGTGATAGAAATGTGCCCGCCGGTTTTGGTAGGAAACTTTAGATATGACTCCCCAAAGTATTTTCGCACGTGTAGTAAAGGCTGGCCTCGGTAAAAACTGACAGAGGCGGCCTTCAGCCCGCTCTCCAGCGGTTTAAGCATTTCATCACTTCTTTTGATGTAGACCCAGTTGGTGGGAACAGTGGAAGTCATCTTCAACGAGGTATGAGCGCTAGTGTCTGTCGTTATCACGCCACCTCTTCAGTAAAGTATGAACGTGAGTGTTTGGTCGTTGGTCTTCCAATGTCTATTTATATGAAGGAAAACTAGTTTTAATCTGGGTTTGAAACGCGTCCAGACTTGTTGTACGCTAACAGAGAGTTGATTAGTTGAAAAACTAATCGATCGTTGACGCGTTGTCGATGTGAAAAAATATGTTGTGCGCCGCGTCCAGACGTGTCTGAAACATGTCCCGGTGATGGTCTATGGTATAGCAATATATTAGCTCGATAATGGCGGGTGTGTGTAGGTAGTGTGTGGGTTGTATTGTGGTGTGTTGTATTGTATTGTGTTATGTGTTGTTTATTTATACAACAGTTATACGTACATAATACAATATATATATATATATATGTGGGAGTGAAGTGTTAGAGACTTACGTATACCAGGTCCAGCCTCTAGAGGTGGGAGTAAAGTGTTAGAAACGTGCATTTACTAGGTCCAGCATCTAGAGGTGGGAGGGTAGTGTTAGAGACTTCCTAGGTCCAATAGCGAGAGGTGGGAGTGAAGTGGTAGAGACATGACTAGGACCAGCATTGAGAGGTGGGAGTTAAAAGTGTAAAGATAACGCCCACAAAAGGTCTAGAGGTGGGAGTGAAGTGTTAGAAGTGAAGTATTAGAGACATGACCAGGTCCAGCATCGAGAGGTGGGAGTGAAGTGTTAGAGACTACAGTAGAAACAGCCTCGAGAAGGGGGCGCGATGTGTTAGAGACTTTACTAGGACCAGCATCGAGAGGTGGTTGTGAAGTGTTAGAGACTTGACTACGTCTAGCATCGAGTAATAAATCTAATCACCCCAATGTCCAGCTAGGGTTATGTAAGTGATCCACACACCCGGGTTCTTCACATAAAAAATACTGTCAAAGGCCAGGTTGGACAACACAAATAGACATTTAAAAAAATTGAACACAAAAAGGCTTAAAAAGAAATAAATGGTATATGCAGGGGGGGGGGACTAAAGTAAATACTTTTAAATGGCGGCAACTAGATTACGCATTAGTGTTGGGGGTTGCAAATCGGAAAAATATCGAACCATTTTCAACCAACTATATATAATATTAAATATAGTAAAAAAAAATGGTCTCGATATTGTTCCGATTGCAACCCGCAACACTAATGCGTATCTAGTTGCCGCCATAATCTAGTCTGCATATACCATATATTTCTACGGAGCCTTTTTGTGTTCAATAAAACTGTCTATTTGGTGTTGTCCAACCTGGCCTTTGACAGTATTTTTTATGTGAAGAACCCGGGTGTGTGGATCACTTACATAACCCTAGCTGGACATTGGGGTGATTAGATTTATTACTCGATGCTAGACGTAGTCAAGTCTCTAACACTTCACAACCACCTCTCGATGCTGGTCCTAGTAAAGTCTCTAACACATCGCGCCCCCTTCTCGAGGCTGTTTCTACTGTAGTCTCTAACACTTCACTCCCACCTCTCGATGCTGGACCTGGTCATGTCTCTAATACTTCACTTCTAACACTTCACTCCCACCTCTAGACCTTTGTTATCTAACACTTCACTCCCACCTCTCGATGCTGGTCCTAGTCATGTCTCTACCACTTCACTCCCACCTCTCGCTATTGGACCTAGGAAGTCTCTAACACTACCCTCCCACCTCTAGATGCTGGACCTAGTAAATGCACGTTTCTAACACTTTACTCCCACCTCTAGAGGCTGGACCTGGTATACGTAAGTCTCTAACACTTCACTCCCACATATATATATATATATATTGTATTATGTACGTATAACTGTTGTATAAATAAACAACACATAACACAATACAATACAACACACCACAATACAACCCACACACTACCTACACACACCCGCCATTATCGAGCTAATATATTGCTATACCATAGACCATCACCGGGACATGTTTCAGACACGTCTGGACGCGGCGCACAACATATTTTTTCACATCGACAACGCGTCAACGATCGATTAGTTTTTCAACTAATCAACTCTCTGTTAGCGTACAACAAGTCTGGACGCGTTTCAAACCCAGATTAAAACTAGTTTTCCTTCATATAAATAGACATTGGAAGACCAACGACCAAACACTCACGTTCATACTTTACTGAAGAGGTGGCGTGATAACGACAGACACTAGCGCTCATACCTCGTTGAAGATGACTTCCACTGTTCCCACCAACTGGGTCTACATCAAAAGAAGTGATGAAATGCTTAAACCGCTGGAGAGCGGGCTGAAGGCCGCCTCTGTCAGTTTTTACCGAGGCCAGCCTTTACTACACGTGCGAAAATACTTTGGGGAGTCATATCTAAAGTTTCCTACCAAAACCGGCGGGCACATTTCTATCACCTCACTGGCACCTTTCTATCGCCTCACGGGTACATTTCTATCACCTCACAGGCACATTTCTATCACATCACGGGCACATTTCTATGACCTCACAGGCACATTTCTATCACCTCACAGGCACATTTCCATCACCTAACGGGCACATTTATATGACCTTACAGGCACATTTTTATCACCTCACAGGCACATTTCTATCACCTCAAGGGCACATTTCTATGACCTCACAGGCACATTTCTATGACCTCGCGAGCAATTTCTATCACCTCACGGGCACATTTCTATCATCTCACAGGCACATTTCTATCACCTCACGGGCACATTTCTATCACCTCACGTTATACCCAGTGTGCATCTCTGTCTGAGTGAAAGAATTTTTTTAAAAACATTTCAGAAATGTTCTGCACGCGAGAAATGTGGAACCAGAGTTATTAACACCAACCCTTGTCCCCCTACAGCTACCACCGACAACCACCTGGCCGATTTCTCTAATCTACCATCGAAGTTACCAAACACGGATAAATATCGTGTGTATACATATTAATATCTGTTGTAAAATATATATTTTATAAATATTGTATAAAAAGACAACACAACTCTAGGCCGAATCATACACAACACAACCACCCAAAAACCCAAACCCACCAGTTACACTACACCACACAACAATTACAATACCTACACACAAAAATACCAGACAAGACCAAAACACATGCCACACACACACAACCACACGCACACACACACACGCACACACACACGCGCACGAAAAACACACTCACATACGCACACACACAACCACAGACGCGCGCACAACCAGACCCAAACACACACATGCGCGCACGCACACACACGAACTCACCCGCACTTACACACAGACGCACAGACGCGCCCACACACACACACACACGCCCGCACACACAACCACAGACGCGCGCATACAACCACACAAAACCCAAACCCATCAGTTACACCATACCACACAACAATTACAATACCTACACACACAAATACCAGACAAGACCAAAAGCAATACCACCAGCGCACGCGCACACACACAACCACACGCGCACACACGCGCACACACACAACCACACATACATGCACACACAGACGCGCACACGCGCACATACACACAGACGCACAAGCACGCCCA